>VUYV01000006.1:5925043-6369722 GCA_008711295.1 Anarhynchus alexandrinus | reverse complement strand
TTTTTTTTTTTTAGAAATAATCTTTACAACTTCCTTGAATGTCAGATATGAAATGTCAAAATCTGATACTTCATGAAAGGAGGATGGTGAAGGAAAACAAAGCAAGAGCAATAATAGAAAATAAAAGAAAGATGTGGATTTTCTTTATTATCTGACAGCTTCTCTTTTGCTGTCATGCTACATTTCTCTTCTAATAAAACAATCTACTTTTATTCACGAAAGCTGCTATTTTACAGTGTTCGGAAAAGGAGAATTTGCAAATTTACATTCCTCAGTGAGAGAGAACACCACAGAGGGAGGGCGGCAGTCATCTACTTCCTCTGTAGAGACCGTTTCTCTCTCTCTCTTTCTCTCTCCCTCTTCTTTTCTGTAAAGCTTGTGACATCTAATCCACTTACTTTGCAGTTTGTCCTCTCAATGCCTTAATTTTCCTTCAAGAATGTTTAAAAGTGTGGGGTTGCATATTCTCCTTTTATGGACTGCCTAAAGAGTATCTGCCCTCTCCCTCTTGAGGACAGTTTTGTGTCAGACACCCACAATGAATAGCAAAAGTCTGTCTTTGACAGGAATACATACACTGACCTTCAATTAAGCTGCAGGTTAAGACAATACTGGAAAATCAATAGCTCATTTTCTGTCCTTTGTGCTCAGATTTTGATGTTTACTAAGATAAAGGATGACAATGCTAAAGGCAGGAATCTTTGCGGAACATCCATTGATGTTGCCACAGGCTCAAGGGCCAGGTATGGTCTAATCTTTGCAAAGCTTCCAAACACCAGTATGTCAATAGATATCAACTGTAGCTTTATATGACATCCACTATCTCTGAATTTTCATCAAGTAGCATTTTCTGTTCTCCTTCAGTCTTCTGACCCAGAGATTCCCAGGAAGGGTCATGACAAATCAAAATTCAGTTCATTGGAGGTTACAGTTAGTCTGAGGATGTAGCATGAAGGCTTAAACTGTTTGTATCTAATTTTTAGGTTTAAACCCTAAGTTGCAGGTTGTGCTGGTTTGGTTCCTGCAAGTTTGGTTTTCCTTTTTTTTTTTGGTTTTTTTTTTTTAAATGTGTGAGAAGGGCGAGTTTTGTTTACCTGTGCAACTTAAATCTACCTTGATAGCTGCTTCCTCGTCTCAGTTCTTCCACAATCTATACAGACACCCAGAATGGAAAGGGGACATTGAACTCCACTTTTTGGCACATACCTATCTGGCAAGGTAACTACTACCTCCAACTAAAATTTACCTAATTGTACACACAACAGCAATGGACTGATTAACCTGTAAGGCCAAAGTTAATGGCCAGAGGCAGGACCTTTCTTACAATGGCAAAAGAGAAATAATCAGCCAAAAGATAGATAATTTTGTATACAACAGGATGCATCTTAATGGACTCTTCTTTTTCAGTTTAACAAATTTTGAAATAACAAAGCCTTACTTTTAATCCAAATATGTTTTTTTCCAAAGGAAGAACATGGAAATTTTTTATATTTACAAGAAATTCTATTTAAATATTATAAGCATCTGTTAAAAATGCTTGTGACAGGGAAAAGAGGACATGACCCTGATGTGAACACTTTCAGTCCCGGAGCTTCTCCCTGTGCCATGTCAGGAGAGCTCACATGGTGAGGCTGTCTGCCAGGGAGAGACGCATGGGGGCAGATCCAAGGAAGAAAAAAATGCAAATTGGAAGGACAGAATAGGAGGGGAGAAAGGCTAATTATGTGTCTCCCTCCAACTCCCTTTCCCCATCTACTCCTGTAATGACAAACTGTTTGACCTTAACTGTAGCTGGAAGTTATTGTAAGTAATACACTAGATTTATCCTAAATGCATTCATGTGGGCAAACAAATAGACTAAGCAAGTCAGATTTCAATCATAAGAAATTAAGTATTTGCAAAGTATCAAAATGAAAATACTCCCTGTCCTAAATATATTTAAATTTTGACCTGAAAACTATTGTCATCAGTTCTTATTAAACCTTCACAAATTGGTAAGTCTTAATAAATTGTATTCAAATACAAAAATCAGATATAAAACTTGAACTTGGGACAACAGTTTAATATGTTATGCCGTATTGTCTTGGAAACAGTGTTTGGCTTTGCCCTGATGTCTGTGTTAGGCCTGCAAATAAAACCTTTGTTAGTATTCCATGTTGACCTGGCTGGATGGAGTGGTGTTAACTAGATCTGACTGGCAGCCTCCAGTCCTTGACTAAAGATCTGGTAATTGTGACGTGAGACCCTGAAGCAGAGAAGTGTAAAGGTCAGAAAACTTATAATGTCCCTTACAAGCTCCTTGAGGGAAGATTCCCAGGAGACTGTCTGCCTGTTAAGTAGGAGTACAGAGAGAAGTATAGTTGTGTGTGAAGGAAGTGAAATGTAGCCATGTTCGTGTATATGAATAAGAAATCTTTTGCTCATTTTGCGTTTTGTGCTGGGTCCCAGAGCACCTTTTATTTTCTTTCACATTTTTGTGGGTTAGCATCTCTCCTTTCTTCAGGTCTATTTTTTGTGAGCCCTGCACATCACATTCTAAAAAGAATAAAAAAGGGTACAATTCTCCCCAGGCGAGGTTTCTGCCTACCCAATAATCCCACTGACATGCTGCTTTCTGAGGCACTTGCTGTGCGTGAGTGCAAGATTTTACAGAGGCAGAGCGGCACAGGAGTGCTGGAGGCATTCTTCTAACGAGCTGTCCAGGTTACTTTCAGATTCTCTATTTTATATGCCTCCTTGATTCAGGAGAAGCCAAATACTGGGATCTCCCTACCCTTCTTTCCATGCAGATTTTAAAGAGAGAAGAGCCTCGTTCTTTCCTGAACTTTTTCAGTCTTTCATTTTCAGTAGTAAAAGTAATAGCAACATGCCCTCATACATCATGAGCTATGAGTGTTCATATCTTTAATATTTGGTATTATGATTCCATTCCCAACAACGCACCTAAGTTCGTTTCTTAGGTGACTATTTATTTTCAGTTTTTAAAAATATAATAAAACTCAGCTTTTCTATTGATCACAGAAAAGCAAGGAAGCAGAACTTAATATATTGTTTTCTTCTTTTCCTACAAATCCTGCAGTGATAAGTAAAGTAGTAGCATCTTCATATAGCAATATGAAGCCTGGCTAAAACTTTGTTTTGCGCCCTCTAACTCAAATTTTTAATTTTTACTTTGCATGTTTCCTGACAATGTCCACAGCTGGTAGAATCCAAATATATTTCTGAAGTGGAAATATAACCATGTATCTGTTTCCAATGTAGTTAAGCAACTCCAATTCAGAAAATAATAGTAAAGTCCTATAAGGACAACTATTGAGGCTCTATTCCTTTCTCAGCTCAATGGGATTTTATGAGAGGTTCTTCAAAATGTGATTACAGCATTAAACAATGAGTTTGGCATGAAACTATCATTACTTCGCTTAGAAGATGATTGTATAGATTAATGCTTTAATTCATCTTTTATATTGAAAGTAGATGAGCAACACAACTGGAATGTGTACTTGAAAATGGAGAAAAACGTGTATGAATTTGAATTTTCTTACCGGGAAGTTTAATGAACCAGAGAAGCAACGATTCCCTCAATAAATCCAATAAAGCTCTGTTTTCCATAGCTATCACCTGTTATTTCACTCTTCTGGAGGGGAAAAATGAATCTGATCTTAAGGGGGTTGATATGGAGGGAGAGGAAGAATAAAGTGCGTGCAAAGCTGACGTTGGAACTAACATTGGATTTATATTGTTCCTATGCAAAAAATAAATAGTAAAAAACCCTGTTCAATAGACTTCTACAAATATGATTCTCCATTAAAACTGTATCTACTAAAATTATAATTGAGGTTCAATAGACCTAAGTAGTTAATATGTTCACTATAAAATCTTAAGTCTCTTTTTCTGATTGTTATTTATGAGCAGGTTTTTTTAAACAAATGTTAATAGTTTAAAAAATCAAGTTTGTGAAATAATTTTGAACTCCAGAGATCATGAGAGGTTCAGTAGGTATTTACTGCTGGAGGTTGGGATTTTGTGGTAAATCAGATAAGTCCCACAGTAGTAATCCCTTCCAGCACAAATACTTCCGTGTGTGGATTTTACTTTCCTTTTGCAAATACTGGTGCATAGTACTTTTAAATTAACTTTGCACAAATGTGCATGCCAATAAGTTAGTCACTGAGATGTTCATGAAAATCAAACGCCCCAAAGGATGTGAGCATGGCCTAGGAGAACTGATTTAATAAAATAAGCTGAATATTCAGATATACTGTTTCCCTCAAGAAAATTGTTATACCATGGACAGAACCTTAATACCGATAATTTTTATAAGTACCTCCATAACTCTAAAGTGATATCTTTGCCTAGGGGCCCTGATGCATTCAATCATAGCCAGCTTACGGAGAGATTTTTTTTTTTACAGATGGTAGAGAATGGCATTGTTTACATGAACTAAAATATCTTAGATGCTTAAAGCTTGAGTGAATGCAATTGCACTCACTTCTGTGTCATTCCGAAGCCTTTGGAGTCCACCAAATGCAGCTTTCTCTGTGGTTTAAGTAGCAGTGGTACAATTGCACATCTACTCTCCAGCCCAGGCTCTGCACTGGATGAAGCCATGAAAGTTTTTACTTGGTTCTGATCATATCCACTTTGCAAAACTTACTTTGGCATAGTAACCACTTGTGAAGTCCTGTTACTTTGCATTTATCATGAGGCAGCTAATGGCTGCCTTAGCTAAATTTGTGATAATGTGTTCATGTGCTTACACCTTTATTCCTGCTGTGTTTTGCAATCTGTGCATCTCATACATCTTTCAGCTGTGAGGTCTCCCAGAAGTCTCACTGAAGTACTGTTCCCTAAGGATGAAAAGAATTCAGCACTGAAGAATACATATTTTATTCCCAGATTCTTCTGCTATTTCTTTATATGTAAGGCATTTATAAAAAATAATTGACAATTAAGTTTTTGAAAGTTTTCCTTAAAAATGATGAGTTTTGTGATGGTGAAATCTCAGAGTTAGCTCTGCGAATGGGATTCAAAGTATCAATCCTTGACCAAGTCCATGATCTCAGACCTAATTTAGTTTTCAGAAATCAGCTTAAGACGTCCAGTAAAACATAAAGATTATGTGTTAATGACACAGTGATATAATTTGGCAGTTGATCTGACAGAGTTGAAGATGTCCCTGCTTATTGCAGGAGGGTTGGACTAGATAACTTTTAAAGGTTCCTTTCAACATCATCAACAACTTTGTATTTAAGGTCCAGATTTTAAATTAGTTCCCCACTGAAAGTAACCATAGGAGCTCTAAATTATGCTGGTATAATATTTCACTGGAGTCTACTTTGTCATCCAACATCTGGAAACTCGTTCCAAACCGTTGCCATGTTTCCTGTATAAGGCTGAAAAGAATGGCAAAAATCGGGAAGTGTTTATTTGTACCCATTTCCTGTATCATGTTCTATTTGTCCCAAGTGGTTGTGTGGGAATGTAAATAAGGACAAAAGTATGACCCTTCTATGCTGAATTTGGCAATTATTTTTTAAGGCTTCTATGAGTTTTTAAATAGAAACCTTGTGGAGAGCTTCTGTTGTTCAGCCCACGTGCAACTGCTTTTTAACATCGCTCTGAAATAGTAGTTGCACAGATCAATAAAAATGGGGTTAAATTATATCAAAGAAATTGTGGATACAGTTTGTTCAAAAAACTTTATAAGTGATCCTCAAGATCATGTCCTTTTGTAGGAAAACTGTTCTTCAGTGTTTGCCATTGCAAACCCATGCTTAACATTTTCAGGAGTGACCAACCAATCTGTTCTGGCACAGAAGGTTTTATCTATGATTTTAATTCATGTGTTGCCATCTAAACTGAGACCAAATTAATGCTGATGTTCTCTGACCTCTTCAATTGCAATGCTAATTATATGCTACTCCCATTAGAATGCAACTGCCTTCCACAGCTAGAGCAATGAGGCTGTAAACAGCTTGGGGTAATCTCCGCAGGGCATGACGTGCCACCATCAAAATACACTTTAGCTATGGATTACGCAGGACCACACATGCTCTTATTGAATTTCCAAAGAAAACAAAAGATGACTTTAGTGATTTTGTCAAAGAAGCTTCTAAATTCTAGATGGCAGTCTAATCTGGTATTGAGAACTGCTGGGTTTGCATTTTGTTATTTGGTGTCTGATACATTCACGGTGTAATAAGGCCACACAAGGTAAGAAATTGACAACCTTTTTAAACAGCAGTTGTGGTGTTACTGGGTGCCTTATGGTTTACAATTAATAATTGTGCATCCATCTGGACTAGATGATCATTGTAGGTCTCTTCCAACTGAAATCTATTCTATTCTATTCTATTCTATTCTATTCTAATAGAATACTGTAGATGGCTGGCCTGAATCATGAAATCACATTCTTGCCACAATTAAATCTCTTTAAAAAAGGATAAAAAATCAGCGACTGCAGATGTGGTATTTGCAATTTAGCACGCTAAGTGAGAAGTTGGTATTGACGAAGATGTATCTCAGAATAAATGGCAAATGTGTAAATCATCTCTGAACAAGCACTGATGGCTCTCATTTCACTTCATACTAAGTCATCCATTTAGATTTGATAATTTTGCTCTGTCTGAGGCATGTTAGCCGATATGGTAATTGTTGCTATACTCTTTTTGAACTACAGGCATTTGCTTCTGAGAATCCCACCAAAGTAGGTTATGAATTCAATTCAGAATGTCTGGGCTTTGTGATTTTTTTCTGTTAATGTCCACTATCAAGGTGCCAATAAGGCATGAAACATGACAGTGGCTCATACGTGTTCATGGCCAGAAATAGTTTTACTGCTGAGCTATTAAAACATATAATCCAAAGAGACAGATGAAGTAAGTACAATCTGTTTATCAAACAAAGTCCAGACATGGAGGGAGTTATGATTATTGAAAGACCTTTGTTTGAAGAGAGACTAAAAAGAATAGGCCATAACAAATGCAAGACAAATACAATAGCAACGTGAAGTAAACAGCATAGATGACCTGATCTTGTCTGAATTTTACACTGAGTATATGTTTATGAATTAGTAGACTTTTATACTTTAATTCATGTTCATGTGGTTGAAACTATCCTCAATTCTCTTAGAAGAGCTAAGCATTAGAGATCAGCCACACGCTAAAAGGTACAAAGGAATAAAACTACTGCTAGAAATAAAGTATTCATCAGCTGTCCTGTAAGATGTTTGTGTATATTTTCTATAATATCTGGATAGTAAATTTAGACTGTTTCTGTGAGATGAAATAGTAATTTTCCTTTGACTGTGCCGTAGAAAAAAAGAAGTGTCATAATCCTATACAGCAGACAGAAAAGTATTGAAGCAATTGTGACCACTAATCTGCTTACAGAGCTTGAAATTTGGTAGAATGACGGTTAAATGTAGTGCAGAAAGCCCTTCATGCCTGTAAGAAAATGAAAGTATCATGGTATGAATTTTCATTGCATGCTGCATTTATCAGGTGTTTTCCATTGTTTTAGCTGTAATAAGGTGACCTCCTAGATTTAAGATTTCAGTAGTCCATTTTACTGAATTCTGATGATCACAGCAAACAGTATTTGCACACTGAGTCCTACCAACTTGCAGGCATGTGGCCAGCTGACCCAGAACACAGAAACATAGAAGTTCCATAGAAAAAAAAATGAGTCTGAATTACATTCTTCTCTATAAAAGACATAAGGACACTCCATACTGAGTTAAAGGTAAATGAGATTATTAGAATTATGTTCTTTATAAATAGCTGTAAAGAGAGTGCCTCTATCTAGCAAATGTAACATTTCAATGCAGTTATATTTCACAGCTAGTTACTAAATTCCCTTATGCAAAATATTAATTAATAAATGGGCCTAAATATCACACTGCACACCTCAGCAAGATTGTTCATATGTCCTTTAAGTATATTTTATTTGGAGTTAAAAAGACCATCCGTTGAAATTTCAGCCATCACAGTCCGTAAGTATAATGTAATACTGTAGGAGCTTTCCTGTATTTTTGGTTACTGTTACTGATCATAACTTTGTTGTGTATTGCAAAATTTTTCTAAATTTTATAGGTCAGAAAGGAGGAGAAATAGTAAAACTGATAATAAGAAACTTCTGTCACTGTCAGGAACATCAATATGACTTTACTGATATGGTGACCTGCAAAACAGGGGTCATCATGTTGATAAATTTTCTGCAGGTGAGTTGAGGAGGTCCTTGTACAGAGGCAGATGTTTTCAGGTATTGCTGCTAATTGTTGCAGTATGTGTCCTTTAATGGCCCTTGTGTTATGCTTTGTTGCTTCATCGTGGCTCTATATCTAAGAGCAGGCTCGGACACCGTATTCCAGAACTGTTGCTTATAATGTAATTTAAATTCAGATGTTTTGGTGTTTGTGTTCTCTTTGTGACTACAGGTCCTTAGTATATGTATAGAGTAAAATGATTTAAAATTCTTGAGCAAGTGTACTTCAGATAACGTCCAATTACTTCATTCAATATTCACGGAAAATCACTTAGAAATTTCTAAACAAGGAGAAGAAGATTTGTACACAATCCTTTCTTCAGCACAATTTTTGCCAGATGGAAAGTGTATCTGGTTAGTTCCTCACCTGTTTAGAAACACTTTTGACAGCTACAGAAGTGTCTTCAAAACTATACTTGTTGCTCTACAATAAATTGTTTCATTTTTCTTTATTAAAGCTATTTTGATTTATTTATTTTGTTTATCCTTTGGTTGAGCTATCCTCATATACTATTAGATATTTTAGTGTTTGGATGTTGGGTTACTTTTCTAATTTCTTTGGATAAACTCACATTCCAGATCCATGAATTGCAACTTTTCAGAAATATAAGTGTATTCTACCAGGCTCATTTATGTAGTAGTTTAGTGGTTGTCCTTCTAGCCTTTGATTTTCTTGTTGCCCTGGAACACAGATGGTGTACTTTCTGAGTACAGCCTCATCATATTGAGCTTATCCTCACCATTTTAGCTTCCTTTCTGCTGTCTTCCTGAGAAGAGGAATAAAATATTTATTAATAAATTTAGCCTGCAAGATAGGGCCTATTAATTGGGTAATGACAGCAGAACATTTCATCTGTATGGATATATTTGACATGTACATGTGTCTTATTTTTTAACTACATGAGTAATGAATTAATCTTCTACCACTTTGAATAAGAAAACAAAAAATCAAAATAAAAACCAGCTTTACGAAAATAGTGGAAAGCGATTATCAAGATGTAAGAGGTACATAAAAAACAAGATGATGATTAAATTTTCTATTTTTTTCATCTCCAGAAAATGTTGTACTTTAGGTAAAAAATATAGCATAATTGCTTTTTTTATAAATGTCACTACTGTATGTTGCCTTACTATATTTTCCTTAAATATACAATAATGATTTTGTGTGTGTGTTTGGAAATCAATGGTATGCTTCCAGAAGACAAAGCTGTCACTAGAGTTACCTTACCCACTGATATAAAGTATCTATCTCATATTTATACAAAACCTGCATATAGTAGGAAACATATAAAAATGATATTTGGATTAGAAAACTTCCTACAACTAAAACAGCAAATTTTTTTGTATTCTCAGCAGAGGTAGATCACTATTAATTATAAATAATATTTGTTTCATTTAAGATAAGCTACTTTCAAGCTGACAATCGTTATCTTTTTCAGAAAAGGAATTTTACCACTTCTTTAAAAATTATTATCATATTTTAAGCAATTACTTCTCTAGAACTGCCTGCTTAGACTTGATGGATTATTCTTGTCACCAGGATAACCTTTAAGCTGCTGATTCCCAAATTCATTGGATTATAGCCCATTATCTACCATCAACACTTCTCAGACCATCATGGATCTTTATCATAAAACTTTTAATTGAAAATGTTCCAACAGGGATAAGATTTGGAGGCCACTTGTGGAATACTTGGTAAGGTATTGAAAGCATAATTTGGTAACTACAGCCCTAAACTAAGAATCTTACAAATGAGAAGCTATTTGGCTAACAATGGGTTTCCTTGTAGCTTTGGGGCATTTCTGAAGTGATATGCTAAACTGACTCTCTAAAGCAATTAAATTCACTTCTACAAAAAATTAAGACTCGCTCTCCAGCTGTCACAGCATAACCAGAAGGAAATTACTATCATGGGAAAACTAAACTCTTACGTCTCCTGGGATTTTCTTCAATTATACATTGGCATGTCACAGGGAAGACCCATCTAAATTTATGAAGTTTTGTTCAAATTTATCTTGTTTTTTAATAATGCTTCAAAACAATTATGATTTATTTGTGGAATTGGATTCCAAGCCCCACTGTAAATCGTGTACCTCATCTATTTTTTGTACATCTGTGAATTTGTCGAGTTGCAGTGTGACAGACAACATTTGGTTGAGTTCTTTGTTCTAATTTGCATCTTATTTCTTTTATAAAGGAGTGATCAGGCAAGGTGACACTGTCTGGAGAGAGGGGAGACAGTGCCTTTCCTAGGCAAACACTAAGCTTTGTCTGGGGACGTTGTGCCAGGCAGAAGAGAGAGACAGGGTCATAACAGCAAGCTGGGCACTCACAAAGGATCTGTAGACTAAGCAGTGTAGGGAACAGATTTCCAGGCCTCGACAACCTTCTGAATAACCTTCCTTGATCAGCAGGGATTATTAAGATTTTGTCACTATTCAGAAAGGTGCAGAATAGACTGAAACCCCCCTGGAAGCTGGAATATATCTGGGCACTTGTTTTTAATTTGCTTTTCTATTTCTACCTGGGCTTACTTAGCTATTTTGAATTTTCTCTATAAAAAAAAATATTCTAATTTATTTTCTGATAAAACCTAAGATTTGAGTTAAGTTAAATGTCTTTTAGTCTCTTAAAGAATAACAACATGAAGACAAAACTACTGTAGAGAACTGAGTAATTTAGAGTCAAGTTGCTGCCAGTTTCTTCCTCCTGAGTAAATATCTGTTGGTAAAATGGATCAAAAAGTGAGGAAAACTAATTCAAAGTAGATTCAATAATTTGTGATATAATATTTTATGAAGTCATTAATATAGAAAAATGTGTAGAACTGAAAATTTTCAGTTATGTCTATTTTTACAACATATTCAGGGTTTTGGTTGGTTTGTCAATTTTGTTTGTTTAAGCAGTGGTAGCCTTCACAGTAGTTCATTGAAAATTGTGGTGGTTCTTTTATTTTGATTCTGTTTGAGTGGATGAATAGAAATAATCAGGTTTCAAAATTTCCAGTCAGTGATATTCACTCAGAAGCAGTGCTGAAGTTTTTGGTGTATGGAACATAATTGATCTACACTATCATTTTCATTTCATCTAAAATTGGGATCAAAAGCTCTAATTTAATAATTTTTCAGTTTAGGTACCTGTAGTTTGATTGGTGCTTCTGGTTCTCATTTTGCTAAATTTTTCCTTCAATCATTTCGCCTTGCCACCATGGTACTGTTACGCAAGAACAGCATTTTTATAATAGAATCATAGCCTTCTGCAAACATACTAGACAGGTGTATGTAGGTATACATCTCAACAACGAGCTGCTTTTATATTAGACGATAGAAAAAAATTTCAATCTGGTGAATGTTTGCTCTCCCATGTTCAGCAAAGGGCATATAATTTCTTAGAGATGAAGAAAGATAGGCTGTTAGCTTGACCATGCTTTGTTCTTTGGAAAACTCTCTTGAATTGCCATTGGTCAAGACAAAGATGCTCATTCATTACATCAGAATTCTTTAATACACATGGTTTGCTTGTTCTAATCTGTTTTGCTGTGTTACATTTGTAGCTAAACCTGGGTGTGAAGAATGAGGAGCTCATGAAGCTCATTACGCTTCATTTTATTTGAAAATTAAATTTTGCAATTTGAGAGTTGTAAATACTTTTGAGAAGCGTTTCTTCCTGTAATGGAAAACAACATGTTCCTACAGTGTTGTTAGGAAATAAATTTGTATCATGAATCTTTAATAAGTCATTCAATATGTTGTGCCCTTGGGCTATTGATATACGAGAATCATACCCGTATTCTAGAAAAAATGTGCAATTTCGAAATATTTTCTTCTTTTCAAGACATGTAACAATTTGAATCTTATTAAGTTTGCTTGTAATAAGCCACAGCTATTTCAGCCTTTTCTTCTTACAATAAAGCTTCTCAAAGACAGATAGCTTTCTGTCATATCTGTTTCCCACCACTAAAACTGCACATTTGTTTCAGCAGTACTGAAAAGGGAGCACAATTCCATTAAGTATCACATTTTCCAGTATATGTTGCATATATTTTCAGTATCCTTTAGGGTCTTCGGTTGAGTTCGTTATTATTGAGTCAGACTTTCAAGAGACTAGACACTGGATAGTCTCTTGCCCATGCACCTTCAAGCTATACATGAAGTATTTATTAGATGAAAGCTGAAAAGAGAAGACCACATTCTTTTTACAGAGGTCTAATGTAGAACTTAATGTGTTACCTGTGGACAACAATATAATTTGTATGTAACGATACAGTGTACTCTTGCAGCTACTCTTTAAAAGATGCCTTTTTCTTTGAAAAAAAGCTGTATTTTGTGTGTGTTCACATGCACTCACATTCAAGTATGTTATTTAGTAAGTGGAATTAATAGATTTAAGTCTAAGTGAAGTACTAATTTTTCAATACCTTGTATATCAAATGAGAGCTGCTTTTTTTTTCCAGAAGTTTTTAGAATGCTTAGACTTGGAAATTAGATCATTAAATTTTAGAAATTTTCTACCTGGAGTTAGAAGAAGAAAGCATGTCCTGTTTGAATAGCCTCTGGCTAAGTTTTCAGAAACTTAGATTCTTTTCACCCACTTCAGGAAGTCATTTCACCAGTCCGTTTCTATTTTTTTTTAATTTGAAAAATAGGGATAGCAGCAATATTCTTCTTTGGCCTTTTGTGAGATTAAAATTCTTCTGGTAGAAGGTACTTTTAAAATAACTTCAGTATTTTTATTTATTCCATGGACACTGTTCTTTTCAGAATACTCTATCAAAAAAAAACAAGGAAAGCATTCTCAGCAAAAAGAACAAAGGTGTGACAAGCGGAAAGATAGGTGTCACTTGATTCTAAATCTTGCAATAATTGTATATTCTGAAATTCGCTGAAGAAGGCAGGGGTGATCAGCAGAATTTCCTAGTTGTGTAACTGGATCATATTTTGTCTCATGTTTTTTTGGTTTTGTGTTTTGTTTTTTTTTTTTTGTACTCAGACTGCCATTATTGGATTCCTCAAGC
Organism: Anarhynchus alexandrinus; assembly: GCA_008711295.1. Classification (NCBI taxonomy): domain Eukaryota; kingdom Metazoa; phylum Chordata; class Aves; order Charadriiformes; family Charadriidae; genus Anarhynchus; species Anarhynchus alexandrinus. The sequence goes on along the minus strand of VUYV01000006.1, from coordinate 6,356,443 downwards.
AGTTGCTCATATTGAGTATATGGTCCTAGGGCCGCTTTCTGAATATTTCTGAACTCAGAGATAAGAAACATTATTGTTATCTCTATAGAACAAGAAGTTTCACACTTTTAACATATATTGAACATAGTTACTTTTCTTAATAAATACATTCAGAGGGCAACTATTGACCATCAAGGAATCCAGGATCAGTTTAGAATTAAATTTTGTAAGTAAAGTAAGAAAAAAATCATTTCAGGTAAAGGAGAATTTCCTTTGAAAGTAATCGATTGGAGTGTCTTTGCAGGTCTTCAAGCAGAGCAATAGGAGTATTACCTAGTTAGAACCTTGCCTTAGCTCAGAAGCAAAAAATCGTTAACCATAACTTTTCTTCTCTCTAATTTACACATTTTAACTTTAGCATTATGTTTGACTTCAGTTCATGCTGAATAACTTCCATTCTGTTGTAGGATCCTATCACTGACTTAAAGCTTGCTTATCTTGATCCTCAAAATTTTTTTTCTAAAGCCCAATGTAAAAGCAGCAGAAGACAAAGCTAAATTGCTGTAGTTATCATTATTATGATTAATACTTACAGTCTGAAAAGCTGTGCTGTAGGAAAGACTGGACTAACTCTTTACCTGAATAATGAATGAAAGAGCTCAAGTTAAGAGTACACTTACTATTGTGTGACTGACCAATAAATTATCTTTGAATGGCAATAAATTAATACAGTCAATATAATACAATTCAATATATTTCTGAGTAAAGATGATCCAAAATAATATGGAAGGGGAACTTTCAATAGTCAATTGTGCTGTATGGGACAAATTATCTCGAGGACGGTAGTTTTTCAAACCTTTTCTTTGGGCTCTTGCTTCTCCCCTCCCTATGTAAGGAATACTAAGATCTCTTTGATATGATGAAGTGAAAGTTATTTATAACTGTTGCAATGCTTTCTTGAGTTTAAAAAAGAAAAAAAGTCTACTGGGAGAAAAATCTTCACTGTTCTTATCAGTACTATACTAATTTCCAGTGTACAAAATATAATGTACTAGGCTTGAGAGAATTTAAACAGAACTATCTTGTTGACTCTACTCTGTTGTTCCTGGTAAAAGTTTATCTAACATATTCCTTAAGATTTCCACTGATGGAGACCTTATGGTCTGGTTATAGAAAACCCTCTGGTTTTCTATAGTCTAGGGCTTCATCGTTACTGCAAGAAGGATTTTCCCTTCCCTTCCAGGTCTAACCCTAGTTTTTCTCACTGCAATTTACACCCACAAACATGAAAACCAGATGATTTCCTTCCTTTTTTCAAGGGCCTCTTAAATTCATAAAGAACTAGTCTTTCCTTTCGGCTAAATAGTACCTAACTCTTTGTCTTCTCTAGTACATGTTTCTCTTGACCTCTCATCCATCTCATTGCTCTCCTCCATATATCTCTTGGAACATAATGTCTGAAACTCCTATTGCAACTGAAATTCTACCCATGCTGTGTAAATAGGGATCACTTCATATATCTTGCAAGTATTAACTGCTGTTTGTAGATCCCAGTATGATATTTGCCTTCAACAGTATCATGACATTGACTCATACCTTGATCGCAATCTAAAACAATGCCCAGATTTTGTTCTGAAGAACTTCTGTCTAATCTTTGATTCTTTATTGTGTATTTGCAAAACTGATTAGCCCTACTTCAGTAGCTCCTTCATACATTGAAATTTGCTTTTAGAAATGTGCATGTAGGTGCATGTAAGATTACAAAAGTATATAAGTGTGATTAATGCATATTAGTCAGTAGTGGCTCTTGATTAAGACTAGGCAAAATGCTAATAAAAAATTTGGGGAGTTCTTGAGTTTCAGTGTCTTGACCTTAGTCCAGCAAAATGTTTAAAATGCTGTTAGAGAAGTAAGACTCTGAAGTTGCATTGTCAGGCTGAATTAAGTAATTAAGGATAGAAGCAGACCCAAGGCTCCTGCACAAGAAACTTGACTTTTGGTCTCAAACTCCATGCAAGAGATTGCTGGGTTTTGGAGTTTTTTATGGTTGGGTTTTTTTTTTGGTTTGTGGTGCTGGTTTTTTGTTTGTTGGGGTTTTTTTGAACACAGCATGAGAGGAAAATATTGGTTAAGGTTGTATTTAATTGTGCAGGTTAAGTTTACAGAAAGAAGTTTTATTCCATTTGTGCTAGCTAGGTTTCAAGTTAGCAATTGACTATTGTGAGCAGGGAATATGCATAAGGTATAAACTGCAAAGAGAGAACCTTTGTATAAGGAAGATGGGCTTGAGTCATTCAAATGGCTATGCCCAGGCATTTCAGCTTCTGACTTGTACATGGGAGTTCTGTTTGTCTTACGCTAACAAGCTGAAATCTTCAACTGGGAGTGAATGTTTATATTGAGTCACATTAACTTATGCAGCTATTCACTATGTAAATTGGGGCAAGTTGCTATGGTAACCTGCTGCATAAAACAGCTATCCTTACAAGCCGAACAGGCCTGTCTGATGTCGAACCCCATGGTGGTTGGGATCTGCTTTGATCCTAAGGAGCCAGTGTCAGATGCGTGGTGAAGAGGACAATACTGCACAGCCGTCCTGGTCTGTGTGTAATCAGTGAGCATTTTTTCTTTGTGCTGTGAAACCCGCAACCTTCTCTTCCTCTACGTGAAAAACACCAGCCACATATTTATTATTAATGATTTGTTTCTCTTACATTGAAAATAAGGCAAATGATAATTTGTGACAATTAACTATGACCATCAGTATTTCGTAATGAGAGAAGTCTTCATAGTTTCTTTTCTAGTGAGGAATTATTTTGTGATTACATTAATTTCTCCATTATTGTCCTTTGGTATTTGTTCAGAAGCTAGCCTACCAGTCTTTTTTTTTTTTTTTTTTTTTTTTTTTCTTTTTTTTTTTCTTTTTTATAAATTATTTTTTTTTTTTTTTTTTTTTTTTTTTTTTTTTTTTTTTTCTTTTTTTTTTTTTTTTTTTTTTTTTTTAATTTGCCTTAGTCTTTCACTGCAATAACAGAAGTCAGTTTTATTAAATTTCACTAGAAAATACATTTTTGACACATTTAAGGTAGAATGAGCATTAGTAGTTGAATATTATACAAAAGGCTCTGGAATGGTTAAAAACACAGGAATGCTGTTAAAGCACAAATGCTACATCATTCACACCTTGCTCTTTAAGAGGAGCAGTGTTTATAGAAAGGCTTAACTCTCAGAGCTAGAATAGTACAAAATATAAAATAAAGCAAGCAACCAAGCCACCTGATGAATTGGTACAGGGATTACCTTCATGATACTCATTTTTCTTTCCAGTCTGTATGCTTACAGCCTTTACTGCAGAGACAGAGCATTCTTGTGTTTTTCATTGAATTTCCAGTACAACCTGGCACTTGTTTCATTTTCAACCAAACTGCAAAGATTACTTGTTAACTCATATCTAGACAAATCTGCCCTCATTTGCAGAGTCCTCTCGACAATCGTATGCCTTTTCTGAAGTGTAGACATCCCTTTAAAGTCTCACTGTCCAGCACCTCAGTAGTCTTGAAGTGATTATAACGATCCCTTTAATCTTATTGGGAATACAGTTTTAGAAAGGCCTTCCTCTCAAGCTGGTTCCTTAAATTTATCAAGCTTCATTTTAAAATGAATGTATTCTTTGCTTTGTTGTGTTTTCCTCCTCTCCCTCTCCCCTTGCCCCATGAGAAGGCTGCTTCAGAATCTCATCCTTCTGGGAGTTACAAACCAGTTTCTTGTTTGTAGTCGAAATTTCTTCTTTGCTTTAATGCTGATGTGACAACATTACCAGGAGCTTTAACAGCTTCCATCCCCCAGTGTTTTCTATCACCGATATATTTGTAAATAACAATTGCTCAGTCAATAAATAAATTTTATTGTGTATTTAAACTGATGCTTAAAGTAATTCTGGAATGCAGAATGCCAACAAATTTTAGCTTGATTTCCCAGCAACAATTTAACTTGAGTCCTGCAGCTCTGGTGAAAGAAAGAATGTGCTTGGAGACTTACGTGCAGGCCCATTCCCTTAAGACAGTAGCAGCTAAATTGCTCATTAGAAGTCCTCAACATAACACCACCATTTGTTCTTCTTTCCACTCCTACTTCTTCATCCCAGGTCTGTTGTCAGCGTTTAGAAACAAGCCAAGACTCCAAAGAGAGTCAAGGCAGAGGACTAAAATACATAATCTGAGAAACATCACAAGAAGATGCCTATGAAGAACTGTGACTCCTATGATTTTAAGAAGACAAAGGTGACCATCAGGGTTGCCTGTAGATCTCAGTTTAGATACATAATTACACTTTTGTTCTTATGTGTGTATAGTTATCATTCAAAAACAAAGCTGTCTTACCGGGCAAAAGTTGACAACCTGGTATATGTTATAATGTATTCTAAATACAGAAGTTTTGAGAGAAAACTCAAAGCACATGATCGAAAGTTACTTTTTTTTTTTGTTGAATTGATCAAACAAGTGTTTAAAAAGAATTTGCTCATTTAATTCATAATAACATGCTGAACCCTAAAATTAATAGAACTTTTTGTTTGTAAATGTCTTCAGCGACTTGAAGACCGTGAGCTATTAGACATGTTTCTGGTCTTAAAAAGATCTCTGAAAAATATTTCAGACTATACAATTCAGTGTAACCTTCAGTAGAAGATGACTGTTGCTTTAGTTGCCATCGCATGTACTGTTTTTCTAATTTCTGGAAGAGATTGGGGTATTATGATTTGCAGCATTAAGCTGAACATGGTTAAAGGCCATGAGTGACAAATGCCTTGGGAAACATTTAAAGAGAGCTATCTTTTTCACAAGGATGCTTGAAAGAAAACAGCTTTGAAAAGAAAAATAAAGTTTAAAACATTCACTTTTTTATCAGAAGAAATGGACTATATTTAATACAGAAAAATTCTCATCTAGTAAAAGAAACAAAAACTAATATCTAATTGTTCCAGGACATTGTGTTAGTAATTAGTTTTATTTCACTGTACATAACAGTTCATTTATACACCATCATGTGGCTTTTTCTTTACAGTTAATACATTTGATGTTCAAAGGTGTATTTCTTGTTCAGCAAGGCAAGATCCTATAGATTCATCTAAAACAAGTGAAACTTTGTCAAATTTTTCAGTCCCCTAAATTAAAAACTAGCCTGATTTCCCTTTAATTTCAATGAGGTGTAATCTTCTATAGTCAAAGCAAGTTAGCATATCTTAGGATCTGGAATTTAAATGATAACTGAGAATATGAGTTTTCAGGGATCATAGATAATAGATAGATATAGATACAGAGAAATAGATAACTGTAGCTATACAGTTACATAATGAGGTAAAAGTTCAGAGTTCAAATACATTTTAAAATACCTGGGCCTTGGAAAATTAATTTTTTTCCAGAATGATTTGTGTATAATGCAAGGCACACAGAGGTATGTGCGAGTTTGTTGGTTTGCTACTGATTAATTATTTTCCTTTGAAAAGAGCTTGCCTTAAGTCTCAACTTAAGGAAAATGGAGAAGACCTGGTTTGGCAGTGGGGGATTGCAATAGCTTGAAAACCTGGTCAAAGAATTTTCTGTATGTTTTATTTTCTACCTATTATTCATCTTTATATTTTAGTAGTGAATAACAATACTCTTTAACTGGATACATTCAGAGGGCAAAAATGAAAATTAAGACCTATTTTTATCCTCTTTCAGTTAAAGTTCAGTAACTAGTTTGCTTTTGGAAAAATCCTTTTATCACTTCGATTTTGAAATAAAATATTTACATGCCAGAAAGGGACTGCTAGGTCTGTTCCTTATAGTTATTGGTAATTAACACTTTACTCAACAAGATGTTTGACACTGTTGACATTAAAAGCAAAAGGATTCCTCCTTTAACTCAGGAATCCAGTCTTCCTCTGCAGACGAGAAGTGGTTTAGAAGGAATATTTCTATAGAGCCTCATAAATACTCAACTTTTATTTTTTCAGCTATACAAACAACAATAGTTTTCTGAACTGCTGCATCCTATAAGCAAGAATATTTTTAAATTAAACCCAAATTATGTTAGACACAGATCTTCCAGCTTTAGGTAGGCATCATTCATACTATGATAGTTACAACTTAATTATTCTTTTGGCACAGCAGGGGAGAAACAGGAGAGGCCAGCATTTCACCCTTATGGGATTGTCTTCATCAAGGACAGCAGAGAGAAGAAAGCACACTGATATATTTGCATTAAAAATACATTTAACAAACTGTAGGGAATAGCAGGTAAAGAATATTTGAATACCTTCCCAACCTGATATTCATTATTTCCAACTTAAATCTCCAGCATCTGATTAAATAGCACCACTGATTCGATTAAATACGTGTGTGGAATGAATACACATTTTTAACATTAGGTTCCAGAAGTAATTTTAATTAGAAAGAAGGCAAACTTTTGTATAGCATATAAAATTTTATTTTTCGTTCTTTTGTTCTGAGTCTTAATTGGATATGTTGTCTATGAAAGTTATTGGCTGACATGATATGTGTACTTTTGTAAAAGGAAAATGTATCTTCCCACCAGTAAAGATAACCTAAAAAAGCACAAGGCTTATTTTAGCTTTTGAACATGCTTCATGAGAAAGATCCTGTTAGGGATCTGTTTTCGCCTTTCTAAAAAGTATTGTTTATGATATTATTAATAACCTGTCTTTATTATTGTTTTTCACAACAGTAGAAAATAGCACTTAAATGCTATTTGTTTACATCAAATGCCAGCTAACTCAAAGTTGACATTTTCTTATTTGTTACTTGTATGTCTGAATTTGTTTTATTAATAACAAAATAAGCATCTGAGACTGTTTTTTTTCTTACTGAAAAATGGGTATTAAATATATATGTATATATAAAAAACTGTGTATAACAAACTTAAGCAGTGCAGCTTAAGGGGCTAGATTGTACAAAAATGGGAGTATGCTTTTGTCAGCCTACTTTTCCCACTGGAATTTGCAGTTAAGCATTGAAGTGAGTATAAAGAGTGAAGCAGGGGGGCATAAGGGTGTTCAGGGAGGAAAACTAAAAGAGAAAAAACAAAATAGATATAGAGGGTAAATGCTAAAATGTGTATTCTTTCCTTCTGTCTATGCTTAATTATATTAACAGTAAGGTTTTAACTGTAATCTTTTCATTTTCTTTTTCAAAAAAAATGGACTTTATTCTCTACTCTGCTACATTAGTTTTATATGAGGGTGACTTTAATAGAGCTTTTGAAATCAGAAACCTCAATTCAATATGGATATCACAAAGCACAGTCTGCATCCACTTTGCTTGAAATCCTGACCCAGTGAAATCGATGGCAAAATTCCCATTGACTTCAAAGGGGGTTGGATTTCACACCCAATCTCCTCTTTCTTTTTTCTTCAGCCTCTCTGCTTTTGCTAAATGGGATCTTTTTTCCCAGATGGACCTCCAAATGCTATGCTCAGTGATCATTTCAACTTTCTTTTATAAAATGGTGAGAGTCTTCTAAGAAAAATTCTGTCTTTTCTTCTTTGGTTTCTTTTTAATACAGTACTGACTTCCTCCATAGCAAGGCCAGAGTGCCATCCCCTGATTTGTTGTCTTTTCGTCTCATTTTTTTTTACTCACAATTTAACAAGGCATGGCTTTCAGAAGTTTACATTTTAAATATCATTTGGCTGTATATCAAGAGAGCACAAGTTTTAGATAAGAACTATGTTTCACAATGAGTGTTTATATCCACATATAGTCAATTACACAAACAGCTAAACTGCGATGTATTTTATAACAAATTTCCACCTTACTCATAACCTCAATTCTGCTATGTTTTAATCACAAGTCATGCTACCTTCTTTATACTTCTCTGAGAAATAAACAAAAAATCTTTATGCTTGTATACTTTAAAACATTTGACCACTAGTGTTATTTTTGGCATTCCATTTAGAAGCTGACTTCTTGATTCTTGATTCTTTCCTAACCTGATCCCTGGCTGCTCAGACAACTGCTCTGTATTCCTCCCAGGCTACCTGCCCATGCTTCCACCCTCTGTAGGTTTCCTTTTTGTGTTTGAGATTGTCCAGAAGCTCCTTCTTCATCCATGCAGGCCTCCTGGCATTTTTGCTTGACTTCCTCTTTGTTGGGATGCATCATTCCTGAGCTTGCAGGAGGTGATCCTTGAATATTAACCAGCTTTCCCCTTCAGGGGAAAAGCCCCTTCAGGGCTTTATCCCATGGTACTCTGCCAAGGAGATCCCTGAAGAGGCCAAAGTCCGATCTCCTGAAGTCCAGGGTAGTGAGCTTGCTGTGTGCCCTCCTCGCTGCCCTAAGGATCTTGAACTCCACCAATTCATAGTCACTGGAGCCAAGGCTGCCCTTGAGCTTCATGTCTCTAACTCCTCTTTTTTATTGCCTGTGCTATGTGCATTTGCATAGAGTCATTAAAGTTGGGCCCTCAGTGAAGCTGACTTGCTGGCTGGAGTGGCTGGAATTCCTTTGTGCTGCACTCCAGGTACTCTCCTGCTGACCTGTGACCCTTCTCCAGGCTCTGGGCATCTGTTGCTGGCACTGGCATTAAACTGGTAGGAGTGGGATGGATTCAGGTTCTCCTTCCCCAGCAACTTTAGTTTAAAGCCCTCTTCACAAGCTTGGCAAGCCTCTGACTGAAGATGCTCTTCCCCTTCTCTGACAGATGGACCCCATCAGTCCCCAGTAGACCTGGTTTCTCAAAGTGAGTCCCATGGTCTGAGTAGTCGAACCCCTGGCTGTGGCACCAGTCCTGTAGCCATTTGTTGATTTGCCAGATTCAACTGGCCCTTTCAAACCCCTTCCCTTTGACCGGGAGGATTGATGCTGTGGTACCTGTGCTCCAGATTCCCTTACCACTGCTCCCAGGGCTCTGTAATCCTTGACACTCCTCTGACTGCTCCTGGTGGTATCACTGTTGCCCACGTGAAACAACAGCAGTGGATAATAGTCAATGGGCTGTACGAGGCTTGGTAGTCTCCCAGTGACATCCCTGATACAAGACCCAGATAAGCAGCACACCCCTCTAGGCAGCGTGTCAGAACTCTTGCCTGTTCATCCAAAGCTAGTAAGTCTAAAACTTTTCCTTTTGTATTGAGCTTTTTCGCATCAGAAGTACACCTACTAAATAGCTTAAGAAAATATCTAGATAACTCAGATAATAATTTGAATGCATTTATGGAAGACTGACTTTAACTATAATGGGAGTAGATGCTGAACCCTATTATGTAAAACATGCTGGCTACTGTATGGACATTAAGCTCTAATCATGCTGCTGACAATAGTCCCAAGCTCTTTTTCCTGAAATGCTTCCATTCTGCTAGCTTTTAAACTTCCTTGAGTTATAGAAAAAAATCTCTTACAATATACCTCTAATAGTAGCCTCTTGTTTTGTCTTTTGGCTCTGCTTGACCCTGATTTGTGGGCGTGTTTCCTCATTAATTTGTCCTTTTTCTTTTTCATTTACTAGCTGTATATGAAGATTGTCTCATTTACTATTACTTTCTCTGTTCCTTTTTGTGCTCCCTTCACTTGTTTTCAGGCATCTGTATGTCCTTTTCTCCTTATTTATTATTTCTTTCCTACTAATGCAATGAAAGCAATCTGCCAAATGTTTTTTAACATCAATTCTCCCAAATGTTAACAATCACAATTTATAACCATTGCAGCTATCCAATATAAATATCTGTGCCACAGGCCTGATTGTTAAAAATTCAGATACTCTGATGAAATCAAGAGTGTAGTCAGACTGTATGTAAACCAGTAATGTTCTTAAAATACCACAGATAAAATAGCATGGTTTTTTTTAAGTTATAATTTACTTTTAAATTATAAGGTATAAATTTGTTCCTGCAGTTATAATATCTAACTAATTTGCAGTTATATTCTGTCTGATATGCTCTTACTGTCTAAATATGTAATTTGACATTTCTAAAGTTATTTTTATGGTTCATGCCCTTAGTATTAATTTTTCCCATAACTGTTTCATGTTCAACACCTTTAAATAATTAGTATACTTTAAAATCATACATAGTTTTTCATGGAAGATCTATAATAGATGGGCACACAGAAGCATGCAACTATCATGCAGAAACAATTCAGCTAATTGAAAGCAATTCATCCGTTAGACTGGTTAGCAAAGGAACTCATGTTATAGGTTGTACAAGTTTTTATTTTTAAATACAGAAAAAAAAATTAAAATTATTTTTGGTTTTTTGGTAGTTTTGCTGTTAGCTCTGTTACTTAACTCTCAGGCTACTTTCTGGTTCACATACCTGAAAAACAATAACTGGTCTAAGTGTACTAACATCTGAGAGTTTCTGCATTTTTTTTTTTTTTTCTACCCTATTGCAAATAGTATCCTTGATGTTGAATGGCATGCCCTCCTGTGAAAATACTCACCCAGGCAAGAGTTTGTGTGCACTTCCATGCCAGGTTGTTAAATAAGGACTTGGATTGTTTGCTGTCTGATTACCTGATATAAAGCTGTGATGGAAAGACTGGTATTAATTTACTATGTGCTTTTTCTCTGCCATTGTGGGAATACTTTCTGTCAAATAATTTGTGAAACACAGCCTTCCTTTTCTAGGATTGTCTTCTCATATTTAGCCGAACTGTTCTGTCCCTCCCTTTCCCAACTATCCTCCATTATAATACCTTTGCATCTGTCACTGAGGTATACTGGAGACATTCTGCAAATGAATGCTAGTTTCTAGCAGCGTTTGACTTCCCTCATGGTGAAAACAGCTTTCCTTACATATACTTGGAATTTCCTGTGTTGCAAATTGTGTCTGTTGTCTCTCATCCTATCACCACGCATCTCCAAGAAAAGTCTGGCTTCATCTTTTCCCTGCCCTCTCATCAGGCAGTTGTAGATAGCAATATGATCTCCCCTTCACCATCACCTTGTCTCAAGGCTGAAAATACTCAGCTTCCCTGGTGCTCCAGCCCCCTGACCGCCTAGTGGTGTATGTTGGACTCACTCTATGTCTGTCTTCTGCTGAGGATCCCAAAACTGGACCCACGTACAACTACCAGATGAGGCAATAATCATGTCCCTCAACCTGCTGGCTGCATTTTTGCTAAGACAGCCCAGAATGTGTTCAGCTGTCTCCGCCACAAAGATGGGTTGCTGTCTCATGTTTGACTTGTTCACCAGGACCTCCAGGTATTTTTCTGCAAAGTTGCTCACTGGCCACAACCAGTGCTGCTGTGCGGGCTTATTCTGTTCCAGATGCTGAACTTGCATTTGCCTTTCTTGAACTTCCTGGGATTTTTGTCAGCCCATTTCTCCAGCCTGTCATGATTACTCTGAATAGCAGCTCAGCCTTCTGTCATATCAGCTACTCCACCTAGTTTGGTATGGTGCAAATTTTCTTAGTGTGCACTCTGTCCCCTATTCTAGATCACTAATTAACACATTTACCTCTACTGACCACAGTGTTCAGTACCTGAGGAATGACAGTAGTTATCAGCCACCAGCTGGACTTTGAACTCCCAATCGCAACCCAACAGTTAAGCCAATTTTCCATCCAACTTATCATCCACTCACCCCATTTGAATCTTAGCAATTCAGCTATAAATATACTGTGAGTAGCAGTGTCAAAGGCCATGCTAAAACTGCAAATTATATTCACATCAACTAATGTCCTCTTGCCTACAGACCCTCTCATATTTTCATGGCAAGCAATCAAGTTGTCAGGCATAACCTGGCTTTGGAAAGGCTTCCAGAAGGATTTGCTCAATAGCCCTTCTAAGGACAAAAGTAAAGCTCATCAGCTTCTAAAGATAGCGTCATCTGTATTATCTTTTTGATCAGCTAGTCTGTAACAGATACTTACCACAGCATCACCTGTGCTGATCCCTTACCTTCTCACACAAGCTTTCCCCTGGTCCATCAGCTGCCCCTGGATGAAGCTGTGTGTGTTCCAGCCACTCCTCTGCACAGAACACAACCTTTTCTCCACACCTTCCTCTTCCTGAAGAGCCTCTATCTATCTGTTTTTTTCAGGTATGATTTGTGTAGGTAAGGTATGATTTTGACTTGTACAAGAAAAACCATGGTCTTTGCACTTCATGTTGAGTATGGGAATGGGAAATACAGGGATCTTTGTTTTAATAACATTCTCTCGCACTGTGTCTGTGTCATCAGCAACTACAAAGAACTACCCCATAAGAGATACTTTTACTTAAAATTTGGGAGCAGGTAGGAAATAGGAGCAATAAACCTGGGGCTTATAAACAAAGATTTTTTAGAAGAATAGTCTTAATATTGCCTGTGACAGATAAACAGAGTTTGAAGAATGCTTGAATTAGTAAAAACTACCCATACCTTCTATTTATATTTTCTTTTTATCTTTGAAACCATATACTCTTCTAAAATTGTCACAGACGTGTGCAGAATCATAGCTAGTGGTTTGGTAAGACTTTCTGACAACATAAGCTTTTTTTTTTCATTTTTACAGTTCTCTTGGATTAAAAAAATTATATCCTCTGGTAAGATAATGGTAAAGTGGTATGTATTCCTTCAGCAGAATTTTCAGCTTTTTTCTCATTTTGCTTTTAAAAGCTACCTAGTTAATGGGATAGGAGCTACATAACTACCACAGTCTGAGTAGAATTATGATAACACTGTAATAATTTATTAAGTAATGAATGGGATAGTTTACAAGTTTTTGCCATGGACTTTTAAAGTTCTGTATGAAAGTTGCATTCTAAGGAATGGAAAAGGTTTGTGAGTATTTCGACCTACTGCTTTTGTTTTTCTGCCACTTTGAATAGTTGAATGTGTTCACCGATTTCTGCTCTTCTTGAAACATTCAATCCTGTGCAAAAGGATTTTTTTTTGTAATCAAAAGAAGTTACATGGGACTCAAAGGCTGGATGGGACTGTTCAAAGTGACTACTGAACTGTAGTCAGAAATAACAGTAGAAAAGGAGTCTGAAATATCTTAAATATATCTTGACTGTCATTGAAAGCAAACTAAATTGAAATCATACTACTTAATATTTACCATACCTATCTTTGTGTGATTTTTTTTTTTTAGATAGTTTGGGCCTACTACTGCAAAATTGCTAGTAATTGTGTTAGAAGTATAAGATTAATAAGTACCTTCATAATAAATCCTATCAAAGGTTGCTTTTAAAATAATTATATATGCAGTTTGATGGTACTGTAATCATGGCTGTCTCTCTTTATGGCAAAATAACATTTTCTTAGCTGTAAGATGACACAGACTAGAAAAATTCTTAGGTAAGAACAAAAATTTACAGATTTATGATTTTACAAGGAACACCTCTAAAGTGTGTCTGGCCCAATGATTAAAGATAATGCTTTTGTACTTCATAAAATTTCAGTAGCAGACAATAAAAAAATCTAAAATTAGAGACAAGAGTTACTAGGAATTCAGACTAGCTAGACTTAACTAGAATGCTATCTATTTCTATTATGCGTGTAGGGAAATGTTAAAGAAGTTGACCTTTCACTATCTAGCATGAAAGCATTTACAACTCCATTAAATTGAGGATGTATATTTCAACTAGTCTGTGTCTTCCTCTGAGACATTTAATTTTGCCAGCATTTACTTTAGTTGGAAATAAAAAGAATTATATCAGTAAACTGGAAACTGGAGTTAGTGTGTCTGGATTATGAAACATCGTGTTTTCTGTTTTTTTAATTTTTAATGGGTGAGACTCTGCTGCAGCTCTGAAGCATGGCACAAAGCAAGGACTGCAGATAGAAAGTATCCTTATAAAATCTGTCCTTGCTCACTGGCCTTATGATCTGTACATCATTTTTAAAAATTCTCATGTTTTTATTTTTGAAGATTTACTAGTAATAAATGGAAGATGGTCAGTATTTAATCAGCTTGCCAGTGTTCTGAATTCTTATTTTCTTGCTTTCAAAATACATAAACTATGCCATTATGAAACACTTACCCTTTGGGCTTATTATTAGTTTATAGTAGTAAAAAAAAGAGGTTGCAGTTCACATGTATTGTGATTTAAGAATACTGGAATAAACTGAATAAAAAAATACTAGTTCCATTGAAACTTTTTTTCTTCTTCTTTTCCTGCAAACATAAAATACTGGAACAAATTAAGAATTAAACTGTATAATCAAATTTGGATTAACTTCAGATACTGGTGCACTGCTCTTAGGTGAGAAAATAGTTTTCCTGGTTGTCTAAAGATAGAATAATACAATTTAAATCAAAGTACTGCCAATCACATTTGCTTACAATTTGGTAGGGAAATTGCAGTTGCTACAATATCTGACAGAAACTCTTTGATGTTTTGTAGAAAACTATTTTGATATTAAAAGTTTGTATTGATTTCTCAAATTCATATTAGCATTTCAATTTAAATTCTGTCATGGTGTGGAAATTACGCATAAAACCAACAATAACTGGAAGGATTAGCAGAGTCAAGTGGAGAGAGTCTTTTAATGTGCGACATGGACAGGCTTGATAGTCTTCCACAACATTTCCCTCTTGACCAAGTCTATAATCCTCTTCCAGAGTTTGACTCAAGTGACATGTAAGGAGCTTCAAGTCTTCATCTGCTGTCCTCAGGGGAGGTATTTTTTCTGTTTCATTGTTTCTCTAAAAAAAGAAAGATGAAGAAGTGAGGAATGAGGAAAAAAAGGAGGCCAAATTATTTCAAAGGTCAAACAAAAAAAGAAAGTCAAGGATCCTCCTGTGAAAGTTTTTGAAGTTAATCAGAAAGTTGGTTTGACATCTGCAACAGTTTCTCTGACATTTAGATAAGCGTTTCACTTATATGTTAAGTGAGTAAGTTCTGGTTTATTTTATAACATTCCATATGTTTGTAGTCTGAACACATTTTGAATAGTGTCATTAATGACTATTTTTCTCTTAGTCTTTCAGCAGTTAGTAAAATCATGGGTTTTTTTAAAAAGTGTTAAAAGTGACTTTTCAAATACTTAAATATAGCATCTACGTAACGGGCTGTATTAGTTTAAAATTCTTTGAGAAAACATAGGTTATAAGCTTTTATGCCAAATCAAGTAGCTACAGTTTTCGTAGCTAAATAACATCAGTCAGATGTGCTGCAGGCTACGGAGTGTATAGAGTACAACATAAGCTAGACAAAATTTATCTGTGTTATTTTGATGTCTTTTTGAAGGACAACCTAACTTAAGGCTTTTATTAATGTAGATTACCCTACTGACTTTTGTGAATGAAGAGTTGTATTCTGATACCCTTTTGTATAGTTTAAGTGAAATATACTTATAGGACTTCCAGTTTTAGAGTCTGGAATACTGATTTCTGCTGAATGGAGTGAACTTATTACGAAACATGTGTCCTGCTAATGGAACTTTCTTGATACTAATTTCTAGCTGAAAAAATGTGTATTGATTTATCCATTGATCACATCTTACACAAAAAAAAAAAAGAGAAAGATAATACAGTTTATCCATACCTTAAGTTCACATTTCTAATCAGGAATTATGTAAGTTCCAAAGTAAATTTTAATTTTAAAATATCCGCTTATTATTTTGTTCAATTTGCTATTTCCTGTATTTGCAATTAAAGATGGACAGGCATTGTGTAGACAAACTGAGATCCTGTGGGATCCTGCAATATATCATGGTGACACTGAATGACCCAGATCCATGAGATAAGGACAGCATTTTCTGTATTTTAATGAGTTCCTTAGGTGTGAAACTGGAATTTGCTAGGAAAGCTTAACATCCAGAAGATGGCACAGAAATCCTTGTTGTGCAGGTAAAAAGGAAGTCAGTGCTCTCAAACAGGAAACACTGGAGTGAAGCATGTACTTCCACGGAGTAAATCAGCCTCTTTTTCTGATTACCTTTGATTTTTCTGATTTTTGGTATCTCAGCTCCTCTGTAAGTTTCCAGAAATCTTGGATTTCTGAAAAGTTGTACATTTTCTAGCGTTAGTTTAGTCTGGTTGTTTTTCATCTTTACCTTCCAAGAGCTGATTATTCAATCTCCCAGAAGTTTTGTTTTGGAAAAGAAAAATGTATCCTGAATTGTCTGGTGACATGCTGGTGAAGACAACACATTATTCTTACATAACTTGACCTTTAGGTATTTCTTAATGTGCTTAGTCGTTTGCAAAAATGTTATTTTACTAAAATTGTTGATGTTTATTCTTTTAAATTGAGTTTAATTACCACATAATTTTTTCAGTTAACAGAGCAAACTGTTTCCATTTATCTGTATACATTACTCTCTGTAGCCAATTAACATCCTGACTTTGGGGCTCTAGTTAAGCAAGGGCATTCTACAGGGTCACCCCCTCACATCACACCAAGGTCTTCTGCCCAGAGACAACTTAACAAAAACACAAAACAACGTTGTTAAACAAAAGCTAATTATCAAAGGTGAACAATGAGTTGCCTACAGCACACCATGTGCTGAAGTAGTCATTTAACAAAAGGAAATTATGCAGATTTCCAGTGATTATGAAAATAGCATTTCGCGAGCATTATATGCTCTCAGAACCCCCCAAAATCTGATGCCAATGCAAATACATGAGTGAAAAATTAAGACATTTTCTGAGAGTGGCTCCTGTAGACTTTATACAGTATACATTTCAGTTGATAAAATCCATGCATGACTGAATAGTACAGTTACAAATTAGGGAAAAGCAAATAAATTTGCATTTATGTTTTTCCCTTTCCCTGCCTTTTTTTTTGGCATGGGAGTGCCAAAATTCTTTATTCTTTTCTTTGCTTACTCTAACTTCTTCTCAGCAATATTTCCTAAGTGGAAGACAAAACATTTACATCAGCCCTTCTAAGTGCATGATCCTGCAGATGCTTTTGAACTAAATTTAATATAGCTATATGCCTCTAGTTTTGCAGGTCATTTATCCCTCAAAGAAGTATTCGCTCAAGCTATGTACCATTTACCATATTACAACATGCAAGCTACCACAAAAACCATCAGTGGCTAAATCACACACTTTCTTGTGTGTCCCGTGTGACTAAATCATTAAAGCTCCTTCTATCTGTAAAAACTTCCTGAGCGAGTATAGTTGCTTGCAACATCTGGATGCAAGAAAAGAGATAATATTCTTTTCTCGTATTTTGTCCCTTTCAAACATCTTACCAGAAGGTTGGGTTTGGGTATTTTTTAACATAACTTCACAGCATAAAGCATTTGATTTGCAGCACTCTCCTGAAGGATAGATTTGTGACAGAGGAGAGACATATATTTTTATTAGTTAAAGTGATGTGTATCTGTAGCAGAAGCTTCTGGAAGTCTCCAAGGTTGAAATTCTTCTTCATGTATCCAGTTATGCTAAGGAAGAATTTGGTTTACTCTATTGCAAGTTTCCAGCCTTGAAAAAATAGAATAACTATTGCAAATGAGGACACAATTTGCCTTCCTATAAAAAGCACAATCCTATGTAAATCTCATAAGCTAATTTTAAAAAAGTTATATTACTTGATACTGCAATTATAAATAGCTTTCTAAAAATGGCTTGAAGGAAATTGTAGTTTTTAATCATTCGAACAGTCTACGGTAGTCACCTGGGGCACCAGGAGAAAAATCTCTACTACCAAGTTCTCTCTTTCTTTTTGGTATTGTGTATCTAATTGTCTATCTAAATTGCAATAAGGACCTCAAAGCATAGGTTACACTTATTTCCAGTTAATAACATTTGAAGATAAGAGAACATTTTCCCCTTGGTGCGCCACAAAAAACAAAACTCAGACTGAAATTGTTCTTTTAAAATTAATGCGGTTAAATGAGATTTTGCAAAGGGTAAAGCAGCGTATTTATGATAATACATGCAAAACAAATCACTTGCCTATGATTTAATTGGTACATTCATGAGACAGTTTCCTTCAAACCATTTGTTACACAGTTATTTTAGCCTTGTGTCCTAAGGAAACAGTATTTGTGTGGTAGTGCTCTCTGCCTGGTCTCCCTTGCTCCCTTCAGTAAACGTTGAATCTCTTGGCCAATTTCAACTAGATTTGACAAAGGGACAAAAGTCCCAAAGGTAATTAAGTTCCTACAAATTTCATGACAACTAGTGTATGGGGGATGGGGGACAAATCAGATTAATACTCTACTGAGAAATACCACAAGACAATTTCTGGTTTTATCCACTGAGTTCCTCTAGCAGGCACACTGGTATGTGAAGACTATGTGAGGTGCTGCAAATAAAATGAGGGGCTTTATGGGGTATAGACAGAGCTAAATCAAAACAGAAGGGCCATAGAAAATATTAATGATGAAGCGATGGAAAGTAACTGTTTTACAGTGGGCATAAAGAGCAATCTAGGTTGTGTGAGGTCAAGGGAAAAATAATCTGCCAAACAGGGTACTTTAATTCTTCCAATGCCTTAAGATTTGTTAACAATTTTCAAATTATTGGAGTTGGTGGGCAAAAGAAAACAGAAAACATTCTATTTTCAGAAGCAGGACTTAGTAGCAGACTGACTGTAATTTCACAGTGATGATGTNGATGATGATAAAGTTGTATATTTGAGGTGGAAAATACCAGGGGGCAAAAAGTCCTCAAATATTTGTTTGAATCTAATAGGTTATTTCACCACTGTGTGTCTTTATTATGCTCAATTAAGAAAAGGATATTTTTTTTTAACATTCTGTAACCTGAACATTAAATGAAAGTAGAATTGCCTTCCCTGTACGTATAGATTAAGTACATTTCTTGCAACAATTTGTACCAAAATCTTCATAGCCTGAAGTAGTCACAACATTTTTAATAGAAATGCTATTAGTGACAAAAGGTAATTTTGAAGAGTTCACAGCTTTCTGTGAGAACGTGGCCATTTTGATGAAATATCATTCTGGAAAGAATCCTTTAAGATAAAACTATTTCTTCTTTTAAGAGACAAGTAAATGTAATTTCTATAATTAATACTGTACAGTAAGAATGTGGAATAAGTAATTTCAACTATGTTGAAGCAAAAAAAATGCTGTGCTAAAATAAGTGTTTTGATATTTTTTAATATATAAAAAATATTTTTTATCATATATCGTAATGTGTCATATATATAGTCTATTATGTATGCTATGCATCGTAATTACCAATGAAATGGTAATACTAAGATTTGTGCAGTATTACTGCTGTATTAATCTTTAATCAGCATAATTTTTAAGCTTTGATGCATTTAATTTGCAATGATTAATAAGATACCAATGTAGAAATTCAAATGAAATGCATCAAAATTAATGTTCAAGTTAATAACCTAGGTTTATATTTCACATTTACCAACAGCAATGAAATAAATATTTCTCAGATCTCTGAGTATAGAATGGGTGATTACAAGTAGGGGAATGATAAGTGAAGAACTATTTTAATTCTAGTAAGTCTGATTCAAAAGCAAAGGATTTTTTTACTTAGTTAAAAAACTGTAAGGTAATATGAAATGTTACAATGTTAGTGTATTAAATGTGTCATTCAATATTGTATTATAAAAAGCATATCTTTCTTGACTGTATTTTCTCCCAGAAAGATATGTATGGTAATGATACATACGTATATATTTTCATGGGGTAGGCAAGTAAAACCATACGAAGTTGCATAGTCCACTCAAAAAACCCAAACCACCAAACAAAACTTTCCTGAAATATAAGTGGCTTCTGTGAAGGGTTCACCAACATTTGTACGTGGAAGGTAATTTTTTAATGCAGTTTGAAGTTGTATGAACTTTTACAAGCAAAGTAACTACCAAGCCCTACAAATAAAAATCCCTGTGTTTTTTAAATTTTTTTCATTTATTTATTAAAATTCATATTCTTTGGCCATGTCCTGACAGGATGTTAATTATGCAGCAGCTTACTTATCTGCAAAAGGTGTTGCAAATTAATGCATTCTTGCCTTGCATTTCCCTTATTCCTTCCTTTCAATTTGTCAGTATTCAGTGCAGGAAGTATAAAGTTGAATTTGAAGTTAAAAACAAAACAAAACAAAATGGAAAACCCAAGCCTCTGGCTAACTATAAAGAACCAACTGGGATCAAGATTAAAGATAGGAGTGGCAAAAAATACATAAAACTATCCTAAACCTCTAGGCATTTTGAAAGATAGAACGTGAAATGTTCATATAGATAAGGGAGTCCTAATGAAAGACCAGAAATTTGATCACCACTGAATTTTATCATGACATTGTCTGGAGTAAGAACTGAGGATCAAGAAATATGACAGCCTTCAGCAGATAGGTAGTCTCGCAGAGCTGTCTCCTTTGTTTATCAGCAAACAATACACTGGAAAGAGGCAAAAAGGATTGTGTCATAAGTAGCCAAACCTGATACAGTAAATTGAATAGACATTTGGGAATGTCTTTGGAGCAATTCAACCAGGGAAAAAGCAGGCAAACTCAGGAAACACAGTTACTAGATAAAAGCATAAAAATACTTCAACATTGCAGACTTCTTGAACAAATATAAATTGGGCAGAAAGGTGGTGTTTGTTCTTTAAAAATGCAAGGGAGGTAGCAGCAAAATAGTGAGTGTTATCGTTAGAATAAAGCAATAATAAAAGCCATAATAATAGGATGTAAACTTTTGAGAAGCCATAAATTTCTAACTTCAGTTTTTGCATTATGTCTTTTGAATAGGAATTTCTTCATGTTGTGGTTAAGTTTAGTTTTCCACTAACTTACTGGGAGCTAAAAACAATAGATTTATTTTGTAACCTGTGTAAAATTCTGGAATCTATTTATTGGATTCAAGAATCTACAGGAAATTGCCTAAGATGTCACTAGAATAGGTATGTATGCTTTGTAGGGCCAAGTCCTACAGTGTAACGATTTTTGTAAAAACAGAGTTTGTTGCAAGCCATTTAACGAAAGAGACAGCTTAGTAATTGAAGCCACAGTAACAGAATCATTAAAATATCATAGTTATATTTGTAGCTGAAGAAATATTTCTATTCTAGAGTAATGATGAGATGCAGAAACGTGGGCATCTATGAACTGTACAGTAATGACAAAAGTTCTGACTGGGTCATCTAATTGTTTAAAGAAAGAACGAAAAATATGTGTTTTCTTGTATTCAGTATAAAATTTTCTGGTCTGGTATGTTATAGTCTACCTGTATCAAGAAAGGTGGATCTACCATCTAGTATATTATTCTGGATTTTGGCAAGGTATTGATAAAAATATTTTAAATATTTGAGGAAAAACATCTAAATCCGTATTATAGTTTCAAAATAATTATTAGAACTGCACATATCCTCGCAATGTTCAAATTAAAAGTTGCTATACCAGATATTACTGTAAGTATGTAACCTTTTTTAATGCTCTCTAACTAAAAGGGCAGCAGTCCTCATAAGACTCCTTACTTTAGAATGCTACATTTGCTTTCCTTTGTCTGCATATTGGACAGACTACTAAAGAATTTTTTTTTCCTTAATAAGGCAAGTTGAGCTCTTCTAAGCTTTGAATTGGAAAAAAAAAATATTCTGAAGTGTAATCTTATCTGTGTCTACGGAAACCAGTTGCTTCACTGGAGAATATTCTGCATTCCATTCAATAGACTTGTGTACCATAAAAGAAAAAAGAAGACTGGTTTGGACTGAATCATTATCCTCAAGAAAGCATGAAGTCTAAGGTTCCTGTAAAGGTGTTGTTAAAAACTATTCAGTCTAATAGTCCTTCGTGAGTTTACTCTGGATATCTAATCAAGGTGTCCTCTGGCCCGCCTAGACTGAATAGTTTTACTATGGGTCCAAACCAACTTCTAATAAATTCTAGAGACCGTGGGACTCCAATCCACACTTGTGTAGTATTGATGAAATTTTCTCCGAGACTTCACCAGCATGTCTGTTGGAAACTGCTGGATGAAAGCTCTAATCCTAAGTAATTCATAATTTGATAATATTAAGAATTTTTTTGTTGTTGTTTAGGTGGGTGTTGATGCCTGTATTTTAAAGGGTGTGATTCAGCGAAAGAATTAACACATTTCTGCAGAGCCTTAGTATATATCCCTCTTCTGTTTATGGAACAGTGAGGAAAGTTCCATAAAATATTTCCCACTGAAAAACTGAAAAGCCTTGTTAAAAACTGTCTAATATTGTTGTCCTCCTTTTTCCATCTATATAAGAAAGCACTTGCAAAGTATAATGAAAACTTTCTGAAAGTGTAAAGTGAACTCATGTCAAGAGAATGGAAAAGAGGTTATTTCTGAAGAAGCTGAAACTGAAAGTTTCGGAAGGACTTGCTTGCTGGGGAGGGCAGCAGTCTGAGCACCAACAGCGGCAGGTGGAGAGAAGTGCCTGAGCTGCTGGAAGGGTTGCTTAACAACTGGACGGCTAAAATTGGCAAGCTCAGAACAGGGGTTCAAAAAATTCACCCTCAAATTCCTTCAGAATCTGTGGAATTATCCAGCTTTGCCTGACTTTCCCTGCTATCTTTATAAAATGAAAAGCAAGAAAAAGAAAGAAAAAACTATTCTCCATACAACTGGAACAATTTTATTTAATGATTCCTCTTTATGTCTTTGTGAAAGAGGTAGCATTGAAGAAAAGCAATTACAATACTGAATAGTTTATAATATTATAAAAGCACAAGGCATAGAACAAGTAGGAGGACATTATAGGACAATTACCCTAAGTACTCTGCTAAGAACATCGTGCCCTTCTTTAATTAGATTGTGGTCCTGCCATAAGTGGCAAATGGGTCCCAGGGTTTTTTGTGGGATGAAGTAAATTAGAAAATTAGGAGTTCAGAGATCGAGGCTAAGGTGTTTTTTGTTTGGGTGGTTTTTTTTTTTAGGTGACGGGAAAAAACTTTTCCAGTATCATTCCCGCTGGTGAAGTGTTACCTAATTGGTATAACCTGATTCAGATTACTGGTGACTAAAAACGGATGAAATTCAATCCTGTACTGTTTCATACCTTCAAAATATACTGCTATCAACCTAATACCTCATTTATGCATAGTAATACTAGCAAACTACATTTCCATAATTTTGCTCCTCTGAATGTGTCATTGAAATGTAGACACCCATCTTTGTAAAGCTTTACAGTGCTTTCCTGCTTTGACTTTCTGAAGCTGTCTCTGTGGACAGATCTCAAAGGAGCTGGCAACAGTTTAAAGCATGGCTTTTTGGTGCATGAGTTCAGAAAGACCTGTCTGTACTGTGAAATCGGATTTCACAACTCCTTGACCAAGTCTGTTAGTGAATGTTAGTAAAACTCTTAGGATTCATTTTCAGAGCCTGAATGGTGAATAAGCTTGACTAGGGAAACCTTTGAGTTTGCAAAATCTTGAAAAACTAAGGTTATACAACCAGTCTTATACTGAGCATCTTACAATCAGCAGTCACTTCAGAAAACAAATCTTGACTATGTCTCAATTTCTGTTTATGTAGGTTGTTGCTACCATCTAGAATAAGGACTTACCTTGTATATTTTAACAGACCTCATGATATTCTTATAGCAGAAATTTAGTGTTTAGCGAATTGAAATTTTCTAGAACTTTATAATTAAAAAGGATTTCCAAATAATTTTTTAGACAATATTCCCATTTTATTAATTGATTGTATGTTTCAAAAAGGAAATAATAATGGAATGATTTTCTTTTGATACTTGGTCTACGTTCAGTTTCAACAGATCAATGTCTCTATTTCACGCCAGTATTAATGTTCTCACTCTGATGTAGTTTAACTTCTTAAGGTTTCTGATGCGGCCACAAGTGATGTCTATAAAGGATTCCTTTTGAACATTTTTGTGTCCATTCATTTCAAAGAGAAACAGCAGTAGCATTTATTTCATCAATTAGAGATTAATATTGACTGAAATCAAGAAAGGTGTTTTTTAAAAAATACATCAAACATTTGACTTCTTTTAAAATAGTATTACACTTTTCACAGAACTCTTTAACCATGTTATCATTCCAGTGGCTTTTGTCTTCTCTTTTATTATTAACTAAATACTTTTGATTAGTGCCTCTGTGATTTTTATACTGAAATAAAATAATTGTTTGATCAGTGTATGAATTAAGTAACTAAAAAGGGCTATTTCTTATAGGAAATGTACAAAGCACTTAAATTTATGGTCTATTTTTCATACAGTAGTCAAACAATTTAGGCAGAATTCAAAGATCTGTGTCCCGATTTGTATCTACAATCAAATAAGTCGTGTTATTTGGTACATGTCACCATCTGAAGATTTTAATAGTAGAAACTAGGTGACAGCACCTTCTTTTTAAGTATGAATGGACAGATTTGCAGACATCGTATAACTAAAATAGGGAACAAATTGAAACCAAAACTTTTGATTGCATTTCTTATGTTCCTGAAGGAATGGAATGGACTATCGTGGTTTGTTCCATTTCATCTCAAGTCATTTATAGTGCTGACATAAAAAATAGATTGCCAAAGCTGCATTATACAGTTTTATATGCAAAATTCACTCTGCAATTCAAGTCAGATAATGACCCCTGAGGATGGTAAGTTTGCATAAAGCAACACTACAGATTTTCTATAACAACTAAAATGCAGCTTTGAATTTTAAAAAATGTTATTTCAGTACTTTTTCCAATTAGGCATCCGTAACGTCACCCAAACAGGCCTTTCTCTGAGAGCGTGTGGTAGCAATGCTGCTGTTATATTCCTGCCCCACAGAATCAAAGCAATCATCCAGCTCTTGCTATGTGATCTGTGACAACACTTGCTCCTTACATCTTTCCTTTTGTGGCACTGAGGCGGCATAGTATTGGTGAGAGAGAAAATCACAAAAGGAAACTGTGTAAATACTGTAAAGGGGCGAGTTATGCTTTATTACCTCACACCTGACTCCAGGAGCAATGTGTTCTCTCTTTATAGAAGGACATGTGGAATGCTTACAGAAATAAAAAGAAGAATTGTGTATAGACTGAGAAAAGCAGAAACAGGAGCTCTGTTGGTTCAGCCAGATACCTGCTAGTGCTACAGAACTGTGAGCTAAGCTGCAGGTGGCATTGCTTGCTGGATCAGTCAGCACTGGATGTCCAGCGAAAGGGATGATGCTTTAAACATCAAAGTTAAGAGTAACTGCAAAGTACTGAAGTCATTGCACTTGGGGATAGCTCCCTATGTTCAATTCACATGTTTCTAACAATGTATTTTGGACCAATAATGATTGTAGTTAGACCAGTATAGTCTAGAGACACTTTTTGATTTGAAGAACTAAAATGAGAAATGGTTCCAAGTATGAGTTTAGTTGCTGCAATATGTTGTCATGGAAATTTCTTTTCTTGCTGTATGCTCGTTTTATAAAATCTGTGCAGTTTACATGGGGAAACAGACCGAATACCAAGGCTGAATGGAATGTACCATTCAGACTATTCCTGAGATTGCCTAGGGTTATGTTCAGGAGGGAAGGACAAACAGAAGAGGTAACCTGCGGTGATGCTTCTATCAGTTCACACCTCTGTGTGGTGTGTGCTGTCATTATTGAGTTTTCCCACATTACCGCTGTAGGAAGGGATGTGACCTTAAGAGAAATTCTCTTCAGCTTCACATGCTTCTTCAGCACATTACATGGGACAGTGGCTTTTGGTAGTGGAGTGATGGAGTGACCTCTGCAACTTTTTGTACTGATTGATTTTCATTCTCACTGCTCCAGCACTTTACCTGAATGTACCAATTGATCTGTGACTATACAGTGCTGAAGAGCATTTCATTTTCAAAGTTAATAAAGTTGGCATTTAAAAGAAAAAAGAAAGAAAAAAAATCAAGCTTAAAGTATTTCTGAAATGGACATTAGTGATGGTAGAAGGAAAATTGTTACTACTGTTTGGCTGACATTAATTTAATGTGTATTGATTTCAGTGTATTTTTTCTGTTGAGGTATCTCAAATAGTTTTGCCTAAGTCTTTCCCTTTTAAATCATTACAGAGGCTTAATAAAAGCACTAAACTCTCTAAATCTTGGAGATACATATTCTCAAGGCTGCAAGTAAAAAATAAGGTACTTGATACAGTATGGGAAAGCAGAAGTTTTTATTACTTCATTTAGCTGAGTATCATAAAAGAGTATATTTCACCATAAAACAGAACATGTCATCCTCTAATACTCAGGAAGAATAACTTACCTGTGCAACTTTAAGCCAAGCAGGGTTTGGGATTCTTTTGTCTTTGTTTTGGGGGGAGTTAGTTGGGTGTTATTTTGAGAAAAGTAGATTTCTCTTCATTGCCACTTGGCTTGTCCAAGGCAAGCTGACATCTGACAATCAGTCCTCCCTATTGCCTTCTTTGTAAGTCTAATGTTAATTTATTTCTTTTATTTGGTAAATTATCTGAAAGAACTTGCACGGGTTTAAGCCAATAAAAATGTTTTCAATATGGAGGTAAAGGGACATTTTTGACAAAGACTGACACAGTTAATAATCTGTAAATTAAATTCAGTTTTTAAAAGCTAAAATATCCTTCATGTCACTTAAATTGCCTTACTCAAAGGCAATTTGAGAAAGAGAAACATGCCTTTCCTTATGCTACCTTACTTCTGTATTCAGAAATGTTCATTTTTACTTCAAGTTTCCTTCATAACTTTATGCATGAATGTGAAAGTTACCATTAAAGTTCTGAATTCCCATTCCCAAGGAAGAATTATTGAAAGCAATGAAGGATGTGTTCTTAAATTATACCCTGAAATATTGAAGGAGTCTGAGAGAGAAGTTAAATTTATTTTTTAATGCCATTTCAAAAAACGCACTCTGTTTATCATGAGTCATTTTCTGGTAAGCCCTAAAGTATGGATATTATACTTTAATATCATTTTCCGTAACATTAAATTTGCAATGGAGAAAGGCACTAGGTCTGATTCATCATTTCATTACACTGCTCAGATTTCCTTGACTTCAACAGGGTAAATTGGAGTAAGATAAAGGACAATCTGGTTTCTCTTCTTTTGCAATTTTTCTGGTTAGCTTTTTCTTTTTTTTGTTCCAGAATTTCTTATGTTCTAATTTGAGTGAAATCATCAATATACCAGTTTAAAATGTTAGAGTTTTTCCATTAAAAAACACCCCAAATAATCTGGATTCAATGGAAGCAAACTGCAACTGAAAAGCTTCTGATACAGCTTTAGAAAAGATTTTAAAGAAATATGGTTTTGTGATTCAAGAAGCACCAAATGCTTCGATGAAAGAAAGCTCAAAGAGGCATAGACACAAAGAATAAAACCGCATTTACCTATTGCTGTCCAATGATTTTCTCAGACTGCTGATTAAGTGTCCCTTACTGGACATTCATCTGACTTCTTTGGATGGCTGTGCTTTTAATGTCAATGGGGCTGGGAAGATTCTAACTCTGGTTTTTAAGCATACTTTGGGTGATGGTTCTAGGACCACCCGCCTTAAAGATGAGTTGCCAATACTCAGTGTCTAGTACCAACATTAATAGCCTATCCAAATTCTAAACACACCCTTTTCCTGTCCTATTTATAATTCACTTCTTCAGCAATAGCTGATGGCTAAAAAAAGTATATAGACTAACGTTTTAAAATAACTGTTTCTGATCACATAAGAAATGCACTGATATAAAACAAACAAGTAAACAAAAAAGCGAACAAGCCAATAATTCTTTGCTATCTGCCGTCTTCCTTGTTATCCTTCAACTCTGGATGGAAAACCTTATAATGTGTCCAGACTGTTATTCTTGGAGCTTATTGAGATCAACAAGAGTCTTGGGTCACTGCCAGACTTGTAGCTCCTCAGTTTTTATTGCTTGCTTTCCAGAGTGGAATCCAAACCCAGTTCAGCTTCTGTCAATGCGTTGAAAGATTACAAAACTCAGAGCAGCAATTTCTACATAGAAAACAGGAAGCTGCCTTATCCCAAGGATGTACTCTTAAATCTTGCCCTTGGAAACTTAAGCATGGTGGATTCAGTGTCCTCTCCAGTCTGAACTTTTGCTATCAACAAAGTATGCTGAGTGGGATCGTTCCCGTTCTTTCCCCTCCAGAAAGGGATGGAAGATTCAGAGATTATCAAACAGAACAAAAAAAAACCCCAACAAACAACAACCACCCCAAGACAGACAAAACCAAACCCACAAGAGAAGTCTTAATAAGAATTCTGTACTTCAGAATTATTTCTGTTCTCTGGCAAGAGCAATTGTGCTCTGGCTCTGGCTGACTGACTGTAATAAATGTTGAGAGACTGCTGTCTTCCAGCCCATCCCACAGTCCCTTGGATAAGCAGCATACAGTAACAGTGCAGGAAAGACATAAGGCTGTGGATGTTTTTTAAATCTGGAGTTCATATTAAAGCTGGAGCTCATAAATTACACACAAACTCCCCAGATTATCACAGCTCGATCCTCAGAAAATAATGTGAACTAGTGTCATGATACTTCATACCTTCCTGTAACTTGGAATCCAAATTACTGTCCAACTAAAGCATAAGCAAAGAAAGATTACCAGAAGCACATAATTCTTAGAATAGCAGTCCCTCACTTGGAATGAAGACTTTTAAAACCATTTTTTTCTCATTACCTGAAAATATGAATAAACAGAAAGTAAGTACAGTCATAAGAACACCAGCCCAAACTCAAGTATTCTCAGAAAGGAACTCAGAAAAAGCAAATCATAGTGCTAAGAATCCTTCTTGGTTTCCTTCTTGGCCCAGTGATGTGATGACTATATGAGCAATTCCCACTGTTCTCACCCACGTGGCATCTTTTTCACCGAAACAGTGACAGATGAGAGCAGCATGCTGAGAGAAGGTACTGGCAATACCTATCATATTTAGTATGTACGATGCATTTGCACAAAGAGTACCACAATATTATGCATGCTATCTCAGGTGCAGCATTGAGAAAAACCTGAATGTACGTTGTACTCGTTACTCTCAGTGTAGCTTCTCTAAAAACTAACGCTCTACAGGTTATTTAGAGAGGACGCCAAGACGGTATTTGCACTGGAGAGATCTCTGGACAGGGAAGGGCGAAGGTGAAATATTTTCTGCATAGATATTCCAGAAGATCAGAGAATATACGGCAGGCCCAATGTTAGTGCATGGTCTTCAAGGCGTTGTCGTCTATGGTGTTTCACCGTAGTTTGCTGGGTAGCATGTTTGGCTGATAGTGTCAGAATTTTTTCTAAATTTATGACCTTGTACAGATTGTTGTTATTTTGGCTAATGACTGTTTGTTGAGCTTCTGGGACTGTTTCTTGTGTGAACTCCTTTTCATTACGGATTGTGCTTTCCTTTATAAATATCTGCACGTGAATGTATTCAGAGCAGTGCCTTGAAGCTGTTTTGTATGTTGATGTAGAGATCTTCCTCATTAAGTAACAGTAGAGATACTTAGTTATATGCAATATATAGGAGGTCTTTAAGATTCAAGACTGGTGTTGATGTGTTGTTAGTGGTTGGTCAAAACTTTTATACCAGCCTTGATACTGGTACAGGAGTCTTACTGTTTGAGACTACCCATGGCTAACTCTTTCCTTCCTTGGTGGGACTTATTTTATATGTATATTTTAGACCCTAAAGCTGGAATCTTTGAGATACCATATATAAAAAATCTATACAATAACAGCTGCCATAATTTCTGTGTAAAGATCACATTATTTTTTTTGCTTACAGAAACTACCACAGTTCTTTTTAGGCATCTAAAGGCAGAAACTATTTGTATTTAGAAAGACAACCTAATGGAGTCAAGCTGCTATTCATGGACTGTGTGCTTGTCTCCTGGGAATGATTTGCTATTTTGAAGCAGAAATGGCTATTGTAGGACAGTAGCTGCAAAGTACTCAGAACAACATCCTGCATTTTTATCAGCTGGTCAGCTTATGCATCCCACATTCCATTTTTCCGCTTTTCTCTCATAATAGAAGTTTAAGCAGTTAAAAATTTTTACGGGAACAGCTGAGATCATAAGCTGTGCCTGATGAATAGGCTGGTAATAGTCCTTATCTTAGAGAGGGAAAATTAAGGCACCAAGGTCAAATGATGTGGATAAAGATACAAAGAAAAATCAGAATAGGTGGAACATAAGGATTTCTTGATCTTATTTCTCTTCTTTGTCTGATAAAGATCTCTTTGTCTCACATACTTGGTGCAAGAGAAGGCTGCCTTTTGCATTATGGAACTGACTATACAGGCTATTTTAAGAGCTGTGTTCCAAAGCTGTTAATTGACTACTCTATATTGGATGCAGTTCTCTAGATACCATTTGGGTAGGATAATGTTTTATGCCAAACAGTCACTCAACAAGTAAAGTAAGCATTCATTGGATCCACGTGCATAATTATTCAAGCACTTGAATAACGGAATGGCTTAAGAGTTGATTGGGACCCCAAATATACATCCTAAGCATTTAATAATATGAACATATGATATTGTTGAAATCACACAACAACAGCGAATAGTCAAAAGGTACAGCCTTATTATAATTTCTGAGGCATGCTTAGTACTCAACGATGACTGTGACATCATGTGAAGAGCAAAGTATTGAGTTAAATGAAGCTTAAATACCTTAATTTGAATGCAGTCTTCATGTATTTTTTCTTATTACTGACTTCAGCCCAGTAATCAATCCTACAACAAAGCATGTATGCCTACTGTTCAAAAAGTGAACCAAAGAAAAATATAAACGAGTATCTTGTGCTTTACCAGCAGAATTGTCCGTAAGCAAAAGCTTTTTGAAAAATTTCTTTGAGGTATCAGCAGAATATGTAATTGCATATTAATGCACCCCTTCAGTAGACCTAGTTAAACCAGTCACCAGGTATCCGTAACCAGCTACATTCTTTTATTTTCTTCCTTCTTCCTTCTCCCTATATAGTCTTTGGTCTTTCTACTGTTGCTGTCATTTTGGATCACAAATTCTCTTTCTTGTAATTGTGATAAGTAAAGATCTTTCCATCTGATACCCTTTCGGTAACATGCTGTTTAGAGAAAATGTTTAAAAAAATTAAGTAGGTAGGAAAACATGACTAATGATGTAGTTTGGAGGAGGGTGGTAGGAACATTTTTGCTCTTCGGTATGAATAGGAGATGAAATTTCAACAGGCACTTCAGATTTTTAAAACACAGATCCTAGCTATTTTAAAGCTTTCCACTTATAATCTAAAATCTATGGGTAAACGAAGCATGCCTGGTAGGCACACATTTTCATTAGATGCATGCTAATTTTTCAATATTAATTTTGCATGTAACTAATTACAATAGTAGCCAAAAGTAGGCATCTGATTCACCGTAACTAATTATGTAAGATTTTTAATTTATGGTTGTGTATTGGAGGAACTTAAAACTGGAATTTTTCTTATCATTTTAGTAAATGTTAGATCAGGGTCTACCTGAAAACTTGCCTTTGATTTTTAGGCAAAACTTCCACATATCATCTGGAGGCTAGCAAATCCTGACACTCTTTACAAAGGCTTCATTGATTCAATATGTGCTTACTAGTTGCTGTTCACGCTCATCCTGCTGTGCTGATGAATTAACAAACCATAGGGGTTATGGTTATCCTAATTTTCTTCTCTTAGAAATTTAATTTCCTGCCAATTAATATGTGCTGATACACCCACTATTTTTCCAAAGATGGGGATAACAGCCAACCACTCTTAATGTATTAATTATTGACTATGTTTTTCAACATTCAGGAATTGCATCTTGTTTTTTGTTAATTTTACACATACAATTTTTACTCAAAATATCTGTCCAGTGACAAATTTGACAAATTACTATTGTTGGTATTCTTGCCGTTTTGGAATCTAACTTATCTGGGTGCAGGCAACATGACAGTGTATGGACATTCACCGTCGAACAACATAACACACATTTTTTCCCCTCAGTCACATTACTTGAGCTCCAAAAAGTGACATTGGTGTATCAATGACTTTCTTAAGCAGTTACAACGTCTTTAAATTATTTTAAACATTTTTATTTCCTTTTCTGTCTACAAAGTGAATTATGTGTATGTGGGTGGGGAATAGTCTCATGTGTTTGGCTTTCAATTATGGTTTACAAGTCTTAAATGATTGTGGTTAGCCTCCCTTCCAAACACGTACTTCCAATACTTTAAATAGCATTTTGTCTTTCAAAACCACCCCTTTAAAATTATTGATGCTATTTATTTGTATCTGTGCTCAGCAAAGCAAAAAAGGCTGGAAAAAATTTGCTAAACAGCAATGAGATTAATGCTAATCTTTGATTCTTGCAATATTTAGTATGTAGAGCGCCCAGTTTTGCCCAAAACTTAAAGAAGTAACCATGAGGCATTTCTCTTGGAAAGCTACATAAGTCCTACAAATGCTAATGGATGTTTGGCATGCTGTAAGTCACAGTGTAAACATGATCCTCCTGGCGATATTCTTTAACAGGTGCTGAACATCTGCACCTTTTATACAAGTTCTTTGGAGCTGTGGGTGCTAAGAGACAGCTCTAAAATGAAGCTGTTAATCTCTCATTGTACACCTAGTTTTTCCCAGACTTAGAGCTACTCTGCTTAAGAGGAATATTAGAAAAGTAACTTCACAAACATTTTCAAGGCATTCAGACAAGAGAGAGATGAGAATCGTGAAACATTGTTACTGTTCAAATTAGGAGTCTTAAGTATAAGTACACTTATATGATAAATGTATGGACTAAACACTGACAGTTTAATCACCTGCTAGCACTTTTATGTTTTGATGGTTTGGGCTTTTTAATAAAGATTTTCAGGGAATTAGCCAGAGAAGGTGATGTTTCAAATATCTCAAAAACCAATTTTTTTTAAAATAAACGGAACTGGGCTCTGTTGCAGGATCAGCTAGCAAGAATCTTATACCCCAAAATGATGTTATTCATTTCCAACAACTTTGTCTTAAGTCTATCCTACAATTATTTTTTTTTCATGACAATTCCCATTGTCATGAGGATAGGTCTTCTCATTCTGAGTTCTTTCCTGATGAGTTCTTTAAAGAAGAGTGAAAATTGTTGTTAGAAAAAATTACTGTGCTCTTTAAAACAATACTTGTCTTTTAAATAGTCTAGAGATGAAAACTTAAATTTGTTCTTTATTTTATCAGAACACATTCACTCATTCAATAGAAAATAGAATGTAGCAAGCTGCTATATTCAGTTTACAAAGCATACTCATCA
The DNA here is from genome assembly GCA_008711295.1 of Anarhynchus alexandrinus. NCBI lineage: Eukaryota > Metazoa > Chordata > Aves > Charadriiformes > Charadriidae > Anarhynchus > Anarhynchus alexandrinus. The sequence continues at coordinate 6,323,380 of VUYV01000006.1, read as the reverse complement.
ATATCTCTACTAGCAACATAATCTGAAATGTAATTCAGTTATTGGCACATTTAGCACTCTCTATTTTATGCATCACTCTGTCAAGCCTGATTGGAATCAAACCAGTCAAACAGTCAAATTTGCTAATTCTAACACGCAATAGCCTCTGGTTACTCAGTTATCAGAACAGTGCCCTTACTGAGCCCGCTGCAAGGTGGATCAATGCAATTATCATCCACTGACATATGGCAAGGAGCTATGAGTATTTTCACATGAACTAAATTGAATGGGACACAAATCATTGACTTATGTCAAGGAAACCAGAGACAGCACCTGAAATACAGCAAATTTCAGAGGGGGCTGACAGGTGGTGAGAGAGGAAAACAGAATTGTGTGTTGTTGATACTATTCTTGACAAAAATCACTCAACCACAGTGCAGCTTAATATTTGCTCTGTCACCCAGAGCAAGTTAAGTAGTGCAGTGTGATCTGCTTCCTGTATGTCTGGTTTATTTATGCAAGTGTTTGCTTGCTCATTTTCATATTCTTTCCAGAGGGTAAATGCCCTTATTCTGTTTAACAAGTTTGGTTAAATATAATCAGGAATGTTATAACTGCTGCTGGCAATCTATATGGAAAAATAGCAAGAGTTTCAATAGTCAAAATGCTTTCCACACTCTTGCCAGCCTCAGCAATGAAGACAACAGTTTAAAAGGACTGGAAATGCCACTTTTTCGTCTTCTTCCCCTCCCCCCCCCAAACATAGACTGTCATTTTATGAAAAATTAATAGTGACTTAGTTTAATTTGAATACTGGAAATTTTATTTCAGTTCATTAAGTCCACATTTGTAGACGAAGAGAAAGTGTAGTTCAATGTGTCTAGTCCAGCCTATTTGGTACATATAGTCACACCATCTTACTTCAAGGCCTTTTGGTGCCTAAACCAGAAACTGATCTCCTTAAGCCTCCAATGAAATTCATGACAAGAGAGACAGATTTCTCCAGAGGGCAATTCAGAGTAAGAATTAACTTAGGTGCTTTGAATTGGACTCCTCCAGAGAACATCCTCCTTCTACTTTTAGGTATATAGCATGTGACTGGGTTTCTAACTTAGGCACCATGTATCTCCTTGTCCTGGTTTGAGGTGGGGCAGAACTAATTTTCTTTTCAGTAATTTTACTTTGCAGCTAAGCCTCTTCTAACTAACTGGACTCTGAAATTAACAGCATATTGTCCAGACACTGTTTGCTCCCAGTGGTAAGACCTGATTGTTTCTAATTCGTGCCAAGGGATGGTATGCAGAGAGGCTCTTGCTTGTATTTCTTGCTGTAACACCCCAGGGCAGCTCACTTTGTTATTTGCCCTGTTGGAGGGTCGGAAGCAGAAAAGCGTAGAGGGGTCGCACCTGCGGGGAGGAGTGGACAGGACAGGTGACCCAAAACTGCCCAGCAGGGTATTCCATCCCATCTGCCTCATGCTCAGTATAAAAGCTGAGGGATCAAAGGGTCAGGGCTCTTTCTTCAATGGACAGTGTTCAAGGAGGACTCTGTTCATCTGCCTTTGATCCCGATCCGTGCATTCCTGAATCAGATCCAGATTCCAGTTCCCATCCATTGCTGAATCCAGTCTGGGACTTTCCCAGTTCCTGTGGGTGACATGATCATCATCTTCGGGGCTCAATACTGGTTTTGTATATCGTATATATTTCATTATCTCCATTTTATTATTAATATTTCATTAAAGTAGTTTATTTTTTTTCTAAACTCATAAGTCTCTCTCTCTATTCCTCCTCTCCTTGGAGACAGAGGTGGGGGAGAGCATCTGTCATTCATTTCTGCAGCCAGTCTGGCCCAAACCATGACAGATTTATTGGCGCCCAACGCGGGGCACAAGCAGGGCTCGTCCAGGGCTCTGATAGATTGCCTGAATAGTTAGAATTCCAGCTTGCTCCGAAATTAAAACAGACAGCTGACATCATGCCATTCTTAAGCGAAATGTTATATCATGCCTTCAGAGAGCTTTGTTTAAAGTTAATTCATGCAACGGTGCTTAACCTGCCGAATGTGTTGTGTGGTTTATTTGCTCTTTGTGTTTGTATGCGGTGGTTTAAATGTGCTGTTCTGCTGTGGTTTGGGATTCAGGTGTATAATATGGTTACTTGGATAATGGTTTACCTGCATATCTCAGGCATCTCGTAACGGGTTCTATTACTAATTACACTTTCAATTTTACCTGGGGAAAGTTGACTTCACCCTCTAATGCTTGTGCCAAATTGACACCATCAGAGCGAGGGGATGGAAACCTTTTGGACTGTTTCAAAAATTAATGTTACTTTTTTTAAATCATGATTTTGTCGTCGGTTTTCCTGAATGTGTCGCAGGGATGGTTTTCTATTAAAAATCGGTGCAGGAGTGGGTATTGCGTGACATACGCTGCTGCTACCCAAATCCCACAAGCCACTCTGCAGCCCATACCAGTACGAGCTACTCCATCACTTGCACCGGCACAAGCCACTCCTCAGCCTGCAGCAAAAGCCACGCCCCGGCCTGTAGCTCCATGATGGTTTGGAATAGGACATTTTCTTGCTAAATAGTGAGTTCTTTGTAAAATACAATTTACCTGTCTTGAAACAGTGCATGGATATGAGTAAAATTCACAAGTGTAGTTGTGCAGCTAGGTTGAGCGTAGGAAAGTACAATTTCCTGGTGAGTGGTAGTTGTGCTTTTTATAATTAGTATATTTGAATGTGATTTCATTTTCATCATACTTGTAGAAAATATGAAGTGAGTAGGCTATGAATGTGCAAAGGTTAAATATTCACAAGAAAGAAATGCAACAATGATAGAGATATATTTGTATGCTGTTAAATGTATTTGTCACCTTGTTTAAGCAAATGTTTGAAATAGATTTGCAAGTTGCCTTGAGTGTTATAGATTTGTTCAGATGCACAGTTGCTGAATTTCATGTGATGTATTATTTAATTTTTATAAGACTTCGCTTCAATAGCTAGTTTAATAAAGTTTAATCCCGCAAGCAGTTTTGTTTGACCAATATGCTTTTAATGTAAACCATCGACTGTTTTGAGATAGACACTGCAATAGGGAAGTTATGATATGCAGAGCATACAGTGAAAGAAATTTCAGCTTGACAAAGGGTTCAAATAAACTTGATCCAGGTTTTGAGCAGTTGGAATCAGTGTACTGGGGAGGGTAGAGAGAAAAAAATTCCCAGTAAAGCTTCAGAGGTTCATTTCTTAACTTTTAGCCCAGCAGGACCCCCGGACGCTTTCTGCCAGTCCAGTTGTTCAGGAAAAATGGAAAACAACAACAAAAACCAGCTGCCTAAGGATTCACTTTAGCACTTTTTGAGTTTTTTCCCTTTTTTGCTTCCCTTGCAGTTGTCAAAACCACCTTACTCTTTCTATTACACCAGGCCTGGGCACTCTCTTTCCATAGACCATTTCCTTCTAAATGCCTTTTGGCTTTTACTCAAGTCTCCATCCATCATGGCCTCATTCTGAAAAGCTATAAAGACAGCAGCTCTGACGAAAACTCTGGAGAAACAAGACAGCTTTCAGGCCTTTCATATACTGACTGGACAAGCAAAGAATGGAGAAATAGACTTATGAGAGTACACAATGAGTTTATATTCAGTAGAAAACAACAAATACTCAGCGGCCATTCTCATCCAGTCTGTGCTCCAGCTGACAGCAAAAAGCTGGCTCAAAACCATCTTTTGCTTCCATTTTTGATGTGTTTCAGAGGCCATTGTGGCCTCTGGTTAGAAAGCACCCTCAAAGACTGCAGCCTCTAAGTTAAACTCTAACTAGCCGGAGTGATTCACTCCCGCCATGCTCTTGTTAGCTAGTTTGGGGAATAGGGTTGGTGTGGTGTTATCTAACAGTTCTGTTCTAACCTGAAGAAGAATTTTTCTCAGAGGCTGTACTGAATGTGTATTCGTTAGCCATATAAAAAAAACTCTAGTGAAATGGTGATTATAGTAACAGAAAATTTGTGCAGCAAACACATTCAAGGGTTATTAAGAATTAATGAATTCCAACTATGCCCCTGTGCATTTTGCCTCTCTTTCCTCTACCTAGATTTGGTTTTGTTGATTGTGTTCCAGTTCCACTTTTTTCCTAAATGTGTTTTAAGAAACTTGTAGCACAAAAATAAAAGTATCTTATCCTAAACCATATGAGAGATGCTTATTCTGTTTAGATGAATAATGGTAGATAGATATGGTATCCATAGATATCCACCTCTTATCAAGTCCTAACCTTGTTAGTGATAGCTAATACCTTAGCCATGAGTTTCCTTTAATAATTGTTGACTTCTTTTTAATTACCAATGTCTTTGTTTCAGGTAAGTTTACAATATCATGGTGGTGTTTTGCTATATCTACTATACCTGAATATACCAGTTATTTTGTTTCTATTGATAATATGTTCTGCCTTCTGTTTTTCTGCACCTTGCTTGTCTTCTCCCATCAGAAAAAAATTACACTTTTTGTCTTTTGAAAAGCTTGTGCATTTTTTGTGCTCTCAGGCATAGAACAAATTACTGAATTTAGTAAATTGTAAAATTTCTTGGCCACCCACTTTGAGCTCAGAATGGACATCTTTCTATTTCCCATTAACATGTACTTAATCAAATTAAAATTCAGTAGACCTCTGTAGATAACTTTTTATGGATGGTTAAAAATAATGTTATTCAGAATATTTCTGTGATTTGTAAATCTGTACACAAAAAAAAGGAAAAAAATAAATGTTAATCAAGGTTATGCTATTTCTCATTTCTCAGACTGGAAGAGCTTTTTCTGAATTTAAGCCTGTTATACAGAGTTTTACCAGTAAGTAGTAGGGTTAAAATGAATTTGGATATTGCTATGTTGCACAGCAGTCACTGGAGCACAATTAACTCTCAGCAAGCTAATCTTTAAGGAGCAGATTCTTTTTGCCTTCTTATATATAAGAAGCTGTTACCTAAGCATTACTGTATGATTAATTCATTTCAAGACTTATACTTAAATAGCTTCTAAAGTAACAAGGCAAAGAGAGTATCAAGTAGCATCATACTCATATTCAGTATTATTAAGAGACTTTGTGTTCAAATTCAAATAGTTGCAAAAGTGACTTTAATAAAGCTTACACAAAATTAAGTTTTGGAAGAACAGAAAAGGTATTCAGGTCAAATCCAAACAAGAATTAGAAATGACTGATACTCTGATTTATAAGGAACTAAATTAGAGAGTACTTTTACAGTATGGGAATCCCTGTCTAGAGATTCATATAGTAAGGACTTCCTTACTGCATCTTTTCTACTTTGTTCCCAAAAAAAAAAAATTGTAGAGCTTGTGAAAGTAATCTCTTTTAAACTGAGTAAAGGAGAAGGATTTGTGCAAACTTAATATTGTCATATACAATTTATCTTCCGTTAGTTTGAGGGTCATCATTTTGGCTGAGCATGGATGAAGATGTCTTATATGTGGAGTACAAAGATTTGCAGTGAAATATGAACGAAACTACGATGCTTGCATTAAAGAAATTGAAACCTATTTATATAGACATACTTTTTCCAGTATTTTCCATACTTTTTTTCCCAGTTCAGTGGGGGAGTTTGTCAGTACCACGCAGAACATGTAAACCTGTTTAGTAAGTTACCTGTGATTGTATGTAATTGAACCTTGGATTCAATGGTCAGTGCACCATAAAGTTCATGGTAACGACATGGCAAAATAATGAAGGTTAAATTCTGCCCTTAAATAATGTTCTGTAGCTTCCCCAAAGCCATGCTTGTCTTAAATGGCAGAAAGTTGGTAAGAGTCTTTAAGTATCTGACTTCAAAGCTGTGTAAAGGTATTGTAAGGACATCGAGAGGAAAAACAATTGGTCCAGAGAGCATTCAGATAAAACCAAGTCTTATCTCTTCTGTTGTACAGAGAAAAACAATTTAACAATCGTGAAGCTTCTCTTCCCTCAAGGATCTTGCAGCCTGCTCACTCCAATCCTGCCCTCAGCTGCTGTTCTGCTATCCATTTATTCTCTCTAGCACCACTTATAAACAGGTGAACATGGACCAGGAAGCAGCATGTGCTGAGAACATGAACTTTTGCTGGAAACTGTAGCTGAAAAAGAAAGGAGGAAAGGGAGTTCAGGAACTCAGAGTGCTAAAATGCTCTTGCAGCCTTTCCTTCCACTCATACATAGCTATATCTTGCACAGATGGGAATAGAAAGCAGATTAATGGACAGATCCTATCCTGGTGATTTTTCTTTTTAAGAGACTGGTTCACCACTGGCAAAATATCCTTTTTTTTCCCCTAGTATTTTTATCTTTAGTCTTATTTATTTTAGCAGCACACAGACTTGTCACTTAAATGGGATGCATTTATTTTTTCCATAAAAATCACTCTTTCCAAGATGTTTAATTTCTGTTACTTTATTAAGTAAGCCATTTTTTAAGAATTAAATTAAAAACTGAAGTCAAACATTATTTGCAGACCCATACTTAAGCAAGTAGCTGCAGCAAAATTAAGCAAATCCACAGGTACTGCAAAGCAAGTCCTGCAGATATGAAGCCATATGTGGTATAATATCATTTCACTTGTATGGAAGAGCCTGAGTCTGGTTAGCCACCAGACTTGGCATTGTGAGCGAAGTTGTATTGATTGTGTGCCAGCCAGACCACTGACTACTGCATTATCTCAATCAATGGAAGTGTCAGTAATCCTGATTTTGGAAAGCAGTAGGAAAGAATGTTTTCTCCAATAGATATTGAGATACGTAATACTAACTATATTGTAAACCACATAGACTGGAAATAATTAAATTTAGCATATATATATTTCATTCCCTACATTGTTTTCTAAATTGAGAAAAAAACCTGCAAGGCAGTCATCTAGGTCAACAGGAGACAGGAGAGCAGCAATAAAACAGGATAAGGGATTAAAAAAAAAACAGGAAAAAGATAGTAAATACAAGTTACTCTTTAAAAGGTTCATGCAATTACTAAGGGGAAGAAGAGATAGAACAGGGATATTAATAGTGAACAGAGTAAGTGAAAAGGAAGGATTTTCAAAAAAAGTAGTGTTTGCGTTAAAAATAGCATTGTAAAAGTTGTGTAGGGAATAACAGCTGTACCAGGATTTGAAATAAAGAAGCTGTTTCCAGCCCTTGTGAAATAGAAAGGTTGCCAGATATAACTGGGGAGGATGGGAAGAAACATTTAGTAGAAGTATACCATGTGTAATCATCTAGCCCAGGTGTCATAAATCCTGGAGTCATAGGAAAACTAATTGTGTAGTCCTGGACCACAATTAATATCTACATTAACAAGAAAACAAGGGTTGCACAAGAGATTGAGGTTATAAAATTGCCTCAGTACTGCATAAAGTGAAAATCACAGCCCGGGAATTATATATCAAATAGATTGATATTGATTCTAAATAAAATAAAATAAAGGAACAATTGAGTTGGGATTTTAAAGATGACTAATTATTACAATGCTGATTCTTACATTACTTGTCTGGTTTTGTGGAAACTTTCTCTTCTGTATTTGTCTGTTCTGACAGGCTTGCAGACCTGGTCAAAACAGACAGTATCATAATATCTGGATTTCTCCATCTTCTTTGTGATTGAAAGGTCTCATTACATGGAATAACATCATATTTTGCAGATTAAGTTTAAAAGTGACTCCCTCATAGAAGACAAATTTAAGTTGCTAATGGAAAGAAAAGAAAGTACTGGGCTGTTTCTAAGCAATTAATATTTGCTGGAGACATATAGAGAATATGTGGAGTCATGTATGTGAAGTTTGCAAATGGGGTAAGAAATTATGAGAAGGATGGGATACTAATGCAGAGCAAGGTATGGACCCAGTTGATGACCTGTTTGAAGAGGCTGCTCAATAGCAGCCATGCAAGTGGAGCATATTCACTGCATCAACCCATCCTCCCTCAGGGCAGAAGTTACAACTCCATTAATCTCTTCTTTCTTCCAGTACATCTGGTCTTAAGAATGACCTGGAGCACTTAATTAAATGGTCACAATTGAATACTGATATGCATAATGATATGCATTTCAAAATGAAGACCACACGCTGTGCTTACAAAGTTGGAGTTCTTGAGTAGAAATATAGTAAGTGATAAAGGTTTTTAATGGTCATTGTGAGTAGATACACTATTGAAATTCATTTCAGAGTTAACTTGAGAAATACACCCCAAAAATGAACAAAGCTAAAAAAAAAATAAAGAAAATTGAGGTAATTAAAAATTTTGCTTTTTTTTTTTCCCAACTGTGATAAAACTACCACAGTTCAAAAGGAATATTAAAATTATCAAGTGGGAATATGGGAATAAAGGAAACTCACAAAATATATCCAGAATTTGGAATATCAAGCCTGTTGTCACAATGAGTGGCCTTATCCAAGAGGAAGTTGAGAGAAGACTTGCTCTCTCTTTATAAGTGCTTATGTATGGATGTATTTAAATAGTGTGAGGCATGAAGATCCTTCTATCCAAGGACTGTTAACTGAGGTTAGAGAAATTCATTGCCGAATTAGGGTATAATTTCCTAGCAGTCTGAAAGACAATGCAAAGATGCAACTTCTTACCATTCAGAATCTTTGATGTGAGTTGGAACAGTTTTTGAAGATGTGTATGATTTAATTCAGCTTTTCAGAAGAAATCTTCAGCCTGTTTGTACTGAGGAATCATCCTAAATCTTTCACATGGTCTGCTGCATCTTCCTGGAGCATTTGTGACACATTCTTTTTGCTCTAAATACTCTCATAACCCTTAGTTTTACAAAAACCTAACATTTATTAGTCTCATGCTTTAGAGCCTCATTTAGTCATCTGACCAATCAGAAATTAATATTTGTTTCCCCTTCCACAGGAATATCACTTTACCATGACTTGCTAGATTATTTTCTCCTTTCAGAAACATCAGGGCTTTTTCCAAATGAAGACAGGATGATAAACTGTGGGTGCCACAGGGTTAGTTAGAATTGCTGCTCAGCTTGACTGATACACTTGTCCCTCCTGCTCAGGGTAGAGCAAGCCCTTCTTCAGCCTTCCCTTTGGTAAGGTAACTAGATAAAGCTCCTTAAGTTCTGCAACACAAGGCTGATTTTCCAGGTTTGGGATTATTCCTTTCTTCTTCAGTGTGTGGTAGAGCTCACCAGCTGGACCATCTGTGTATCTCACTCAACAAATTTCCTGCCGTCGGGGAGGTACTGGGTGTCAATGGTCTGCTAGGCTTTTTTTCTGTTCTCACTGTCAGTGTGTTTCGGAGGGTTTTCTGAGAATTCAGAAATTTTGAGTAATCAAAATTGCTGTTTGTTAGAGCGAAGTCAAATGATATAGAAGAATATATGATGTACGTGTGGCTGACTTCGAAAGTCTAAAAGCATTTCTGAGAACATTTAGCTAATACCTGTGTTTCAGTTAGGTACCCAGTCTACAAAACTCATCTGTGATGTGTAGTCAGTGAACGTGTTCTCCAGAGGACAATTCAGCCCACCTATTTTAAGAAGGAATTAATTATCTTCTGGTAACTGATGGTGCAATAAATTGATATTTTAGAATTAGACCATATTTCTTACTTTCTGATGGCTAAGATTAGGTGAACTGGATGCTAACTGCTGTGATATAAAAGCCTAACAATGTATTTTTTCTAATTGAAATATTACTGGCTTAACATTTGGCTACAGACAGGTGATACACAACATTTTTTATTTAGGCTATCAGATTCACTTTTCAGGAATTGCAGAGTTACCATAGCTGTATCATTATATTAGCAATTGCCACATAATTTTGGCCACACACATGGCATAACCATTACAGCAGCTCTGTAGTTACTAAATGGGAAAATGAAAATGGGTTTGTTGAGCAACATCGTTACTCATAAATGTTTCCTTTGCTATATAGTATTATCTACTGTATTTTTTTCTCTTAGAATGAATAATATTTAAGATCAAAACAATTATGCCAAATGTAGAAAGTAATTTTACAATAACTATACTCAGACACAAGATTTATAATAGATAATAAGAACATGATCAAAATACAATTACATATAAAATTTGTTTTGATGTACATGCTTTTGTGTGATAAAGATGCTTTTAATTCAAGCCTTCTTTTTTGTTGTTTTGGTTGGTTGTCTTTTTTTTTAATGTCTATTACTATAAGGATAGGCTAAATTAAAGAAATAGCATATATGACTAGCAGTCCACCTTTTGGTCAGAATTGTTTCATCCCCATGATAAGTGAAGCACAGTGTTATGTGTCTGCTGCTATAAGTTGGAAGACCTAACCCTCAGGTTTGACTAATACTTTTACTTATTTGGGGGTTTATTATAAGATATTCATACTGTGGAATTGAGCCATCGTTAATAGGGAAGTCCCCTGCTAGAACTGTGGTCTTGTGGTACTAGGTGAGAAATTGTAGTAAAGAGACAGTCCAGGTCATGAAGTGTTAGGATTAAGGGCTTGAGTACTTGTCTCCTATCTTGTTGTTATATGTGGAACGATCTGCAAATGAACACTTAAAAACAGTATGATTCTGAGAGGAAGTTCACTATGAGATAATATTATGTAGCATATGCAGCATTCACTCATTTGGCATATTGTCCTGTTACAGCTTTCCTTTGGAGTTCTTTGGCATAGATTTCCAAGTGGCATTAGAGGGAGGATCGTGAAAGTTTAATGTTCGGATCCTGTGCTCAGCGTGGTCAGAGTCATCTATAGAAACAAACAAACATCTTGGAAGGAAAAAATATTAGATATCCCTAAGAATAAGTTTCTGTTTTGCTGCATAAAGCTACACATGTTCGGGGATGGAGGGGAGGAAGGGTTACCCATTAACTGATGTTACCACAATTTCTGTTTCTAACTAACATGTGCAACTAGATTTCTCATTAAAAACTGGAGAATTTTCTCATATTTTACTTTAAAATATTTTAAAAATGTTTTAATTAAGTAATTTGATCTAAAGATGCATGTAAAAATCAGTATTACAGAATGAATTAATGTAGCTTTTATTATCATAGCTTGCTTCATGATAGTGGTGTACTTTGTGTGAGCTGCTGGAATATGATGCAAGACTTCTGTCCGAGAAGCAGTTAATACTATCATCACACTCTATGACAAGTCTCTATGCATTCCAAAACGTGATGATTTTGCTGCACCTGCCTAACACTGTTTCATTAACCTCTATTCTGGATTTTCGTACTAACAATTTTCTGCTTCATTTTTACTGAGATATCTTAAACAAGGGATAAACTGTGAGTTTGTAACTCTAGCAGTGTGTTTTCATGCACAGCAGAGGTATAGGTTGAGTATGCACTTGAGCTTTTCCATTTTTTCAGCTCTCTCCTGCTATCAGAGTTAAAATAGCTGTACTCCAATTCTGAGCTTGTACTTCCTGTTAAAAAAGTAAAAGTAACTGCTAGGAAGAAGAACTAACTTACTGGATGTCAGAGGTCCCTTGATGGTGCTAAACTTTAATGGAGGATGAGCTGCCTCTATTTTTCCATGCTGAGATGCCTACCTATTTTGTCTGCTCAGACTGACAGGTCTGAAAATGAATGATTTTTCCTCAGTCATGATGGATACCATTTCTAGACATATTGTAGCATAATGGACAAATAACTTCTCTTAAAGACTTGTCATATAATTTGAAGGAAAAAAAAATTGTACCCCTGAGAAAGACATTTCTATCTATATCCTCAGGGAATAATGAGACCTTAGAGCAGAGTCTAAGGCTAAGAGTTGGTTCAAAATACTATGATGTGATGTGCCCTTATCTTCTTTTACAGATAAGACAGGCAGACTGTTTCTTGCACAGAAAATCAAAGAGCAGGCTGTAAAATCATAGGAAATAAAAAATGACAACTGAAATCTCTCCTTTCCTTTGAAAAAGATTTTTTCTAGAAGTTCTTTTTTTTTTTTCCTCCCCCTGTTCCTTGGTGACACCCACTTAGCTAAACTGTAGTGATTATAGCTGAATCCTGAATGATTCATCTGAATATGGAAAATATAAACCTTCACATTTAATTCCAAATATTTGTGGTGTTAGGAAGCCACCTTGAAAAAAAACCCGACCATTTGCTTGTTAGCAATAAGAATGCAGAACTGGGAATCACTGAGTCCCCTACACTCCCAAGCATATCGGAGAGATATTCAGGACAAAGAGAGCTTTACAATTTGGTATATTGATCTATTCCCTTCCCTCAAGCACTTATAAGCCCCTTGAGGTTGTCTTGGAAGCAGCTAGTACATATGTTGTGACCCTTACTTGGCATGAAGAGCTTGGGAAGCAGAAGGTGGTGGGAGGTCTGAGACTGCTGCAAGACATGGTCCGAGAGTGATTTACTTGTATGGTTGTATAATCTCATTTGTACAATGTTTTTGTTGTCCCCTGTGGAGGAGGCCACTGTTATCCACAACCCCACAACCCCTGCCCCTTAATGCACCTGTCCCCTGTGGAACTTCCCCATAGGTGAGGAATGTGCATTCATATTGCAGTCATCCTACAGCCGAAGGGTCGTAACCTCATGCCTGCACAAAGCATCATGCACGTGCTGTGACACTGATGGACAGGCTGGGTGACCGTTCATTTAACTGGAGAAGACGGCCTATAAACCTGTGAGAACATTCCAGGTTGAGGAGGAGCTAGCTCCAGGGCATCATGTGGGAACTGCGCAGCTGTGACAAAGAAGCCTTCTCCTAGGAGAAGACAGGGAGCTGAAGGGGTCATGTGTGGAATAACTAGCAGGAAAGTCATGATTGCATTTGAGAGATGTGTTCACCTTATCTCAGAGGACATCATCACCACTGTGTAAAGGAGCAATACCCTTAATCTCCTTCAGCCAATAGCTGATTAGTCATCAACACAAGAGGTCAGATGGTTGTTGTAGAACTTTCTGCGTTGGTATCAAAAGCTTTTTTCCCTCCTCAGGTCATAAAGTCAATCAGTGCCTAAGAGGAAGAGCTGATTGATGAATATGCATATCTGTGGATCCAAATGGTAAAGGTGCTCATTATCGGCTCTGAGAGGCTATTCTTTTTCCCAGCTCTTCTGATCTATAGTAAAGGATCTTTCATATGTGCTGAAAGCCCTGCTGAGGGAAGATGTCAGGGGCTGTTGCTGTGGGACAACTGGGAGGTGTCCAAAATGCCACAGTCCTTAATATTTTGATGCTTTCCATAGAGAAAGGGACAGCTTAGCAAATAGTTTAGAGAAGGCTAAAAATAGGGAAGGTGTGATATAACAAGAAAATACTAAAAAAAAAAAAAAGATTGGCATCTGTCAAATATCATTAAGTACATCAAATATTAATCATAACAAAGGATGTAATTTATTTTAAATATGAATAGTAATACACATGGAAAACATTATACTATAAAACATGTAATCAGTATTTGGGTACATGATGCTTGTGCACGACAATCCATCATTCTACCTGTTTGCTTTACAAATTTCTATGTAGAGCTGATTAATTGGTTTTTGTTCCAGAATTGCTTATTACCACAGCCTCATCTTTTTGATAATATAGATAGATTGCTGTTTGGCATGCTTCAGTCATTGAAAGTGAGGAGCATTCACCTTTTGTGGGCGATGAAAGAGAGGTGTCTGCAGCTGAGTGAAATGTCCAGGGTGACTTGGGCCTGCAGATCTGTATAGACTGGCACAAAGTTGTGAGTGTTTTTTTTATTTGGCAAGGACATTGCATTATCCGTACCAAAAAAGTCAACTAAAATTCCAGAAAGACATTTTAAAATTTGAAAAGAAACATACATAAAGGTGGGGTTTTTTAAATTTTGAAATAACATTTAATCTAGAAAGCTGCCTAAAACTATATAGCAGATTTTAAGGTTAAAATATGTAGCTAAAAACAAAGTTTCATTTGACTCAAAACAACATCTGTTGTTTGTTCTAAGCAAACTAGAAAAAGATTGACCCAGAGTTGATTAAAAATTGTAGTTTCTCACCAAGCCAAAAACTAATAACATTTTTTTCACAGATCTAGTGAAGTACTTCTTAACATTATAAATTAAAATATCTGATTTGTATGTGAAAGCATATTACAAAATCCCTATTGCCATTTATGAGGAAAAATACTGTTTGCAACCCCTAACCACTTCATATATGTCATTTCTCTGGAGGAAATATGATTTTTATGTACTGGAAAAGTGTCACTGATGAACAGACTGTAAATAATAAAATTCATTAGTCTGTTTTGGTTTATGTATAGACCAGACTTACAGAATGGACCTGTTTCTTGTATAGAAGTTATGAGTGGTCCTATCACAGAATACTGTATTCTGTGTTTGATTTGACTCACAAACTTTTACACCTTTTCGGGGGGGGGGNGGGAGTGGAGATAGGAAAAAAGCAATAAAATCATAACTTTTGCTTGCCTCACTATTTGGCCAAAATACCTCTTCATTTGAATAAGCCTCTTGCCTGGTAGGAAAAAGGAATTGTGAGTGAATTATGTACAGCATCTTCCAGCCAAGGGCCATGGTTACCTAAGATGTATAAATACTTGAATGCCTAAATTTTTCTAGAGTATGTTTTCTGCTGTGTTAACTGGGATGCAGAAAAGGTAAGGCCAGAATTTTCAAATTTTGCTGCCTAATTGGAGAAAATTCAACTGTGGCTGGGTACCTGGAGTATTGCAAGTGCATGCTAATAGTGCAATTCAAGTATTTCATTTAAAGGCTATTTGAAGGCTTATAAAACTTAGTGCTAAGTGTCTTTAGAAAGGAATACACTGAGAATTAAAGCTCCTAAATTTCAGCTTTTATTGTCGCTTCTTAAATTACAGTGGAATTGCAGTCCACAAATTAAATAATTGACCACGACCCTCATTAAAAGTCAATATTTATGGAAATTGCTGCATTCTGGGATCTGAGAAACTGAAGCATTTCTCTATACACAGAAAAGGCAATGACTATTTCTATGGCATACAGAGCAATGTTTTAATAACACCACTGAGGCAAAGAACCTCAATTATTACTTGTGCCTTACAATGAACTGTTTGTAAATCTCTGAAAAATATTTTAATTTTCTTCTTTTTTCATCATAATGCTGGAAAAGACATTCTTACAAATGTAAACATAAGTACTAAGCTTAAATAAATCTGTTTATACAATAAATTCTTCTGAGCTTCTAGTAGCTAAAATGAGTTAACAAAAATGCAAACCAATTCTGATGGAGGACAAAAAACCAACTGACCGTGGTTGCTCTGGTAACAAATTGCCTTTCTCTGTGTGTGTGTAGGCATGCATGAATATGAGACAGATATCTGTATATAGCTCATAGCTAGTTGCTTATTTGTACGTGTCCATTTACGTGTGCATCTTTCCCTCAGATTCCTTCACATGTCATATTACTCATGGAGCTTTCTTTTTTTTCCCTTTAAATTTCATTAATCATCCTTGTAAATGGAATACTTCCCTTGAGTGACATTTTTATGTTAAAATTATATTATATTTGATTTGAAAAGCAACCTAATTAAGGTAGGCTTCCTGTAAGCTATTTAAGTCTCACCTCCCAGTGGAATCATGGAACATTTAGAAAAATAATGAATTACATCTTATATAATCTTTATTGCTACTTTTTAGAATGAATAATATATTCAGTTTGGGTTGAAATAACATATCCCTAAGGTACAATTCGTTTCCACAAATTAGATTGGTCCCTCACATACAAGATTATTAAGCATGAAGAAGAAAGTTACTTGGTTCTGTGTGCCCCCTAGGAATAGTACTTCTTCCTTCACATCTAAGCTTTAAATGGAGCCTGATTCAAGACAAATCTGGTAAATAGTTAAAAGAATAATGCAGTTGCTTGGGCTTACATATTAAACTTTTTCTAAGAATTTTCCTCCTTTTTTGATTTGAATACATGATTGGTATGTACAGCTCAAAGTGAAACACAAAGAACAGAGCTCTTACTGTGATTCTCTGTTTTTATAGGTTCTGGATGTAGGTTTAAGTTCTCTTTCTAGCTTTACCCATCTTTTAGGTGATTAAAAAAACTCAGTGTGATTCATTCTGATTGTCAAAGAAGGGTTGAGTTATTATTTCTAGACAAAATTGTGATTCTACCAGTAGTATGAAGTGGGGTGAAACATGTTCAACACAGAGTTACCGTTAAATAATTTATGAGTCTGATAGTTCCTCTGGAAAAGGCTTGAATAACAAGTTGTGTGATGAATCATGGAAAATTATTTGCAAATGATGGAACAAAAAGATTGCCTAAGATAGTCATGTGGTTCATGTGGTTCTCAGTGTGTTCTCTTTATAATTGCATTAAATAATCATTTGGCTTTTTGCATGAAGATTGAGGTTCCAAGTCACTTTAATAGATTGAGAAAAACAAATACTACTGCTCACAGCTAAAAACTCCACTCCAAGTTACATTTTAAAAACACAGCTGTATTTAGTGTTTATACTAAATAAGGAAATTAGTAAAATCAAAATTAGATCACGCAGTATTTCCTGTCATATCTGTTGATTCTATAAAAGGATATTAGTTGAAGTAGTGAAAAGACAATACAGTTATTTTTTAAGTGGGCTGGTAACTATATCTAAGAGTCCTGTTGAATTGAAAGTTAAAATTAAGTTGTTTTGAAAGGCAAATGGATATGAAAATAATGCTTCTCTAACTTTTTATTTTTCTGAGAATTTTCCACCTTTCTTTTTGTTAAATGTCTATTTAGACTAGTTTCCCCAATTTATATTAGCTTGTATTCTGCTAGTACCTGAACTGAATTCAGTTCAATATAACTTGAATATCTATCTATTCATCTAATCTGTTCAGTGCTATCAGTAGGTTGTCCCAGTCTGTTTTTCACCAACGTCAAAAATGCATGTATTTTAGGTCTTAGATAGGTTTCTACTCTTATAATTAAGGTTATCCAAATGAGTGCTTCATACAATGTCATAATGATCAGAATATCAGACGTCCCAGGAAGTTCCAACTGTTCTTGTCACTGGTAACATTTGGACAAACCTGATGCAGAGGATGGCTAGAATTTTAAACCACATTTTTATCTAGTTTATACCTAGCTTAAATGATACAACTGGTAAGAGCTGGGAAGATCTATCATATGTAAAATCTTTTATTGTTGCTGCTATCTAAGCTAGGAAGATGAGTTTTTAAGCGGTTAATGAGGTAAAGCTACTGCTATCAGCTCATTAGAATTTTTAGCATCTTTACAGATCAATAGTGATGGACACTCATATAAGTCTTGGATATTTTTTTTTCTTTTCTTTTTTTGTTGGAAAAAATTGTGTTCCTGTAAGGGAAGGTATGAACTTTCTAAACTTTCTTCAAATAAAGGATGTTCTGATGGTTAGAGAGGTAAAAATGAATTGGGAGGCCAAGGCTCAACTGCTCGCTCCTTTATCTGCACTGTAGACCTCAGAAGAGACAGCTGGAAGGTGGAGGTAGAGATTTCTCTCACAAAAGTGAAGATGTCGGGAGGTCAGTCTCCCAGAGCTGCCCAGGGGAAGAGATGGACTTCTCTAGTTAGTGTTTTGGAGAAAACTTACAGTAGTATCACAGTTCTTCAAATGAAAAAAAAAAGTAGAAATGGAAAGGGGAGATAAAAAAGGTGAGAAATATACTTTTAAGGAAAAGTGTCTCACATTGTCCTGTACGTGGATACTATGACTTGTACATCAAGGAATCATGTATCCATTCCATGAGAGATAAAAGCATTTTTACCCAGTGGTCAGGCCCTAGGTGTTTGCCTATTTAATGCAGTAATATATTAAACTCAGCCTATAGTATGTGTGCACGCATATAGAACAACAGGATGAATTACACCTCTCTTATTACTGTGCTTGAACAGGGATTTGCTCCTCCTTTGCTTTTTCTTTGAGTAGAAAAGTTGATAGCTTTTTGCCATAACTGAGGGGCTGTTTTATTTGATGATGAACAGTAGATTTTGATTTAAGAAAAGGCTGGTTTGTTTGAAGAAAAAACTCAATGTGTGAAACAGTGAATCACCCCCAGGAAATTGCTGGTATTCAACCCAGCCACAGCTGGAACTAATTTCAGGTACCTCAGGTGTGCAAGGGAAGTGGAGCATGGGGCATTGCTGGGGNGGGGGGGGGGGGGGGGGAAGGGAGATGACGCTGTCTGTAGTGGTCTTTATGGTTCCCTCTGGCCCAGGGCTCCAAGGAAACCTCTCCAGGTGCAGTAGAACTGCAGTGTCATAGACGTGTTTCTGCATGAAGTATGTTCTGAAATGTTGTAACAGGGCTGTTGTGAACTCTATGCAGAGTTCTGAATCAGTGAGAAGCAGCAAGTACCTCAGTGACAGAATATATGTATTTATTGCTATGTTTCCAGCCAGATGTTTTTTCATGTGCTGCAGGTGGGTAAAATGTGAAAGTTTTGTGCATTGTTAACATAAATTTGTCCTTTAAGAGACAGCATCAGGCCCTAGTGCCTCTTCTCTCTGTGTCTGAGGTAGTTTGCTACAGCACTCCAATACTAATGCTGCTGGAGATTGCTCTGCTCTGGATGAGCCAGGTGAGGTGCCCTACCATGTCGACCAATTGAGGGGTAGGTCCAGAACTCAACGTCCAAAGCAGGAATCCTGAATGCTTGGTACTTGTTAGTTAACATGCATAACTTTACCCCCCTCTCTCTGTTTGCTTGAATTCCTTAAGAAGGCTGTTGGTATAGTCTTACTGGTTTGTTTGGATTTTCATGACTTGGATTTTGCTTCCAGGCAGACTCTTTGCAAAGCCTGGTTGAGGTTCTGGGCTATGAGTTAAGCAAGGAGACTTCTTCCGAAACTTCTTGTGATGGTATAAAGTATTTTGCAGGTTTTGTTTGTTGTTTAATTCCTTGGTCTCATAATGTTTTCCTTGTCCAGGATGACTCATTTATGGCAGGTGCCTATTTTTCATTATCACTAACTGAATTCAAGTTGTGTACTGCTTGTGTCATGCCAAAATCTCTTTGTGACTTAAAATTGACACTGGTGTCCCCACAGGTCTGGGAAAGTGAGATGTGCAAAGACAACACCCTGGGCACTGTTCAAGAAATATTATTGTGTGTTGACTGTAAATATAATTTATTTGTCAAAGAAGATTTAGAAAAATAGAAGGAGTGGGGAAATGGAGAACGTAGAGAGATTTTAAAAAAAGTGAAGGTGGTTTTGGTCCCTGGATCCTAACTTGCTAGGCATACAAAAAAAAAAAAAAAAAAAAAAAAAAACAAAAAAAACACCACACCCCAAAACGAGATCCACAATGCTGATTCTGCATACTAGCTTGCTCTGATTTCTCTGCCTGAGTTCTGGTTGGTGTTCGAAGACTAGCAGTATCAGATGTTCTCACCATTCAGGAAATGCCAATAAGATCATAGGATGCTTATGAGAATTTGAGCAGGCAAGAGAGTTACCTGGAATAATGTTTATTCAAGTAGATACTATATGTATTAAAGCTTTCTGAAGTTTCTCTTTTGGCTTGTGTAATGACTTAATCTAATACTGCTGCTATTTCAGTTGTGGTCTTCTTTGAACAGATGTTAATGGTTGTGCTTTTTAATATAAATCTAGAGTGCCAGGGAGACTCTGAATTTCATCTTGTGTCTGAAATACTTTATGAATTTTTCCCAGTAAATCCTATTTCCACTGAGGCTAGTGGAACTCTTCCATTGACTTAGATGGCATCACATTTTTCACCCTTAATCTGTGGAAGTGACAAATAGACCGCAATGTATACATCATATGACACTATTCCAAAGTCATCAGAATGCCTCTGAATCATCATATCCAGAATTTCATGCACTCTTTCGTACCTTGGCCTTCTAGGAACTTGAATGAATGCTCACAGACTCAGCAGTGAAAAAATTAGTCACCTGCTGTAATGAATATTTGTTATCTGACCCCCTTTCTGCACTGAATTTATAGAAATTCCAGGGTCTTGTTCCAGTATGCATGTCATTTACAAATCTAAGGCTTGCATTTTTCCTTCCTTAATGAGATCCACAAATAATAAAGGTAGCTGTTTATTTTTAAATCGGTATTCTGGCAGTGGAAAAAAATATCCTTCAGAAGTTGTTTTCAGTTAATATCTTTTTTATTTGTCTTAAAGAACAGATTTAACAGTACACTTAGGATAAACAGTAGCTTTTATTTGAAAACTTGGAGCTTTTATATTTTGGAGGAGTCCTATTTACTTCTGCTTCTACAACTTAGTAATTACAAAATGGGGAAAGAATTCTTAATTTCTTTGCAGCTCTCAAATTTTCAAAATATTCCAGAGCAGGAGCAAAAATTAAATGCAAAATATATGTATTACAGAAAAGTAGACCTAGGGTCCAATTCTTTCTGTTGTATTCTGGGCATGTGCCAACTATACTGAAATAACTTTTATTGCATTCCTGATGTATTCAAGATGCATTCATTCTTCATCTTTACTCTGAGTCATTTGGTTTTAAATGTTGAATGCCATTACTGCTTTGTTTGGGGGTCGGGGGTTTGTTTTGTTGGGGTTTTCAAACTTTTTTTCCTCTTTTTTCTTTTAATTGCATCCACTGCTATGCAATAATAATTTCCAAGGAAAGCAGGAATGGGCTCTAACCTATTCAAGGGGAGAGGTAATAGAACAGTAGTAAAACCCAAAGTCCTAAGTAAGGATGTGTTTAGAAATCTGAGAAACCCTTTCAAAGGAAATCATATACATATTAAGAAGGAGAATTTTATCTTCTGCTTCACACTTCACTATGTAATATTTGAAAACCCCTGGTTATTAAAAAGGACGCATCGCACAAACTCTGTCGTTAGCATGAATGCACTTGAGCTCCTGTTTACTGCCACTTAAAGTGACTTGCTGTACTTGACTCTCTGTAAAGTTTTATATGTCACCCTTTCTCACTGCTTTTCTTTCCGTTCCTGTCCTTAATGATTTCTTCAAGAAACTTGATAGATCAATGTGAAGGCTTCTTCCTGTTATTTTTATTCACGTGTCTCACACACTCCTTTCCCACATAGTGTGAGCTTGTCCTGCTTGCTGTCATAGAAGCCCAATAGCCCTTCATACTTCAGAGACGTCTCTGGCCCTAAAAACTCATTCTGCCCATTCAGTCTAGGTGATGCATGGCATGCAGAACTGCTGATGTAGCACAGTAACTTCTTACATAATAGCCCAAATCCGTTCGAATTCCAGCATCTAGGTAATGTTTCCTGGCTTTATCACTAGCGCAATATTCAAAATTCAGCCAAGCTGTGTGTTGTTGCTGCACATAGTATTTTGCATGAAATGTAATGTGTGAACCTACTCAATAACAATGTCTCACTAAGATGAGTAAATGCCAAAGGCTGGCTTTTATTGCAGTCAGGGTGATGGCTGGGGTGATAGGTTGTTTTTCTTCCCTTCTGAATGATGTCCGTGATTACACTAGCTTTGTATTTTAGTGACAGTGCCTAATGCTTTTTTTTCTAGTCAGTAAATATACTGAACAAATTGCATAGAGCAACAAGGGATATATTGGTTAAAACATGGGATCATCTCCAGAAATGACTCGGAGTTAAATGGCAAAATATCTATGACTTTGTCTGAAGCCCTAGAAAAAGATTAACTTTTGCTCCTTTTTTGTGTGAAAGGAAGTATGCTATTGGTGGAGTTATGTGCTTACTAGTCTTTTTGTTTATTTGCCCATTTTATATTTAAAAGTGAGTGATAATATTCAAATCACTTTGTAAAGCAAAAGCTTTAAGTTGGAAGTGCACAGTAGGAAAGTCTGTGTGCTTTGCAAGGCGCTTTGTATTTTCTTTGTTATGAAGCAGCAGGAATACTGCAAAGCAAACACAGAGTGAGCAATACAAACCCATAAAGACTTGTCTTTGTTATTATAAGGACAGTCATTGGACCAACAGTTGTGCGATAATCTCCTCCTGTGGCAATAAACAGCCTCATTTATCATTAGCTTAACAGTTTAAAAATTATGCTGACTAAATCGAAATATGCAAATTGATGTTATAGCTAAATAAAGAAAGTTTGGCAAAAAATCAGTTGGTGCTGAATGTTCATGTGATTTCTACAATTGTCACATGAATTATCACTCTGATATGCAATACTATAACCGTATAAATGAGTTCACCAAGATTTATAGCAAACCTAATCTGTGTTCCGCTTGTAATTCATGAAGAGGAACAATCACATTCGCTCTGTCTGAGAATGAGAAATCTGCATGTGCAAATTTCCACTGACTCTGCCTTTTAAAGTTTATTGCTCCCTTTCATGTATTCTTTGTGCCTGTAATATTAAGATGTAGGAGGATAAAATTTAGCAAAAAAGAATATTTAAAATAGAGCTGTGCTATCTGTTTTGTTTGAAGTGAGTGAAAGAAAATAAGGAAAAAACATACAGGCTTGGAATTTAGTGGCTATACTTACTACACTAGAAATCAGTATAGATTCCAGCCCCAAATCTGTGTAATGCCTATAGTTCCTACATGGCATATTATATAAAGATGTAAAAGGCAGTCTGTACTCTTCTTTTATTTTAGAAGCAAATTGTACCATATAAATTGCATAACAAGCTACCTAGATGAATGTTCCAGGCTCTCTTAAGTCTGTAAATAAATGGTGTGTTTCTAGAAGATATGCAAGGTGCTGCTGTCGCTTTTCTTATGTAATGCTCTGAGTAGTGCAAGGAAATTTGTTTCTAACAGAGTTCTTGAATACCTGAAGCAGAGTCGGTGCTTGAAAACTATGTTACGTTCTATAAAGTTGCTTCAAATACCATCACTTTTAGTCTAAATGAATCTAAATCAAGTTATACTTAATGTATACTGAGATTCTGTTTACTTGATTTCTTCTCCACTGGAAGAGGTCTTGCAAGACCTTGAATATATTCTACCACCTTGTGGAGAGACAATAATGTCACTTTCTGTCAATTTTAGAAACAGATAAATTGGTAGTAATGTGCTGGATAATTTCACAAGAGTTGAACAGCAACTGTAACTAGCCCTATTTGCAAAAAAATCTAATCTTGTTGTGCTTTTAAAAAAGTTGGGTTTGAAATCTGCAACTTCACAGAATCCAGTCATGAAGCTGTTAGGTTTTTGGAATTATTATTATGGTTGGAAAGAAGACTGCCACATTTTATATCATGATTTGCTTGAAAGAACATATATATAATTCAGAATCTAGAATATGAATGTGCTCAAAAAAGCCCATGTGATTGTAGGAGTTCCTATGCATGAAAATGTGAGAGAAGGAGACTCTTTTTTTCAGTGGTAAAAAAGAATAATGAGTGCTTCTTCCACTTAAAGGTTGAGATATGGTCCTATCAGCTTTAAGAGAGACAAGACTACGGACCATCTGTCAAGGCAGAGCTTTCTTTAATATGTCATGTATGAGCTAAGGAGAAATAATACCCAAATGTTTATTTTATCGATCCGTCTGATGCCCAACCTGTCTCTGGGTGACTGCTGAGATTCCCTGCTTTCAGACTCTTCCTTTCTGTAGATAGTGCTAACATGAAGATTGAGCTGGCATTTTTCAGTTTATAACAGCTATGGCACTGTTATATCCTTTAGCTGTCTACTTATGTACCAAACATATTTTTAATTTTATTAGATAGCTGACTACTCTGTAGCTGCTGGAATATACTCAAGCAGCACAAAGGAACACTTTTTATTCAATAACATATTTCAGAATTCTCCTGCAAGTTGTTCCCACATCAGAAGTTCAACAGCTAAACCTGTCACTAACACCACTAAGACCGAGGTCTAGACTGGCAGTGGGTGTTTTTGCCATGAAGTTCACCTATTCATCATTACTATGTTATTTTCATTTTTCATTAATGCCAGTCTTCTGATGTTTCCAGAATTCCAGTTTCATATACACAGCTCTCAGGTGTGAACTTCACCAACAGCTTGTTGGAATGGCACGTGCAGTAAATCTGAAGCAGACAGGCCCAGCCATACTTCCAGTAGCAAGCTGTCAGAGGAGATGCCAGAGTAGGGCTTTCAGTCACACACACACAGATTTACATCCTATCAGGACTTTTCAGATAGGCTTTAGACACAGTTGTGACTTTTGCTTCAGCTTTCCTTTTGCTATTTTCCTATTCATACAATGGTGACTGAAAAGAAATTACTCTTTTTGTCAGAGCTTATGATTCAAATGTGTCATTTTGTAGGGTGTAAACAACTATAGCTGGAAAGGTGCCAATTTCACAGTAAGTCTTTAGCAAGACATTTGAGCACTGAAATAGTTGGAAATGGTTATAATTAGTATTTTGTGAAAAAAAAATTTGTGATTTAAGGGCAAAACCCATGAAAACATCAGAAAAAATATCAAAACATAGGGATCTAAAAATGTGAAACGAATTCCAACATCACTAGAAAAGTAAGAGGTAGATGCAAGGACTCAATTTTTCTAAGATCACTGTAGACATATTTACAGAGTCTCACATTCAGTGTCATCAAACTTCCAGCACCCACAGAAGGAGAGGTAATAACTTATGATGTACTGATGACCTGTATGACTTCATGTCATACTGCCATTCCTACCCATCCAGTTGATTTATTCCAAAACAGCCATCAGAACAGATTTTTTTTTCTGCAGTGGTCCAGCTTTCGTACCCAAACTCTTGTACCAAGGCCAGTTAATCCTTTAAGAGACAATTCTCTTCTTGACTACATTAAAATATACTGAGTATGAGGGAAACCTGAACTATAAAGTTATGTTGCCTGTTCCTGACAGGGTTTCTCTGCAGATGTCCTAATTTCCAGGATGCTCTGTTCATACATAAAGCAAAGGATGCGCCCGAGTGCAGAATATAAGTTCAGGCAGGCTGTAAATCGTTTCTACCTCCACAATAGGTGACATCTTAGCGTCCTTTTAGGAAGGACACTGAAACCACTGCAAGAAAGGAATCGGAGTCTTTATCTGACATTAATGCTACAAGAACAGGTGTGATAGCTGACATAGACTTGGATAATGCAAAAAGTGCCAAACTGGCCCACAGAGGAACTAAGTGCACCCTAAAGTATTATAGAATAATAGAATCATTTAGGTTGGAAAAGACCTTTAAGATCATTGAGTCCAACCATAAACCTAACATTGCCAAGTCTGCCACTAAACCGTGTCCCTCAGCACTACACCTACACATCTTTTAAATACCTCCAGGGATGGTGACTCGATCACGTCCCTGGGCAGCCTATTAATGCTGCTTCTTTCGGTAAAGAAATTTTTCTTAATATCCAGTCTAAACCTCCCTTGGCGCAACTTGAGGCTATTTCCTCTCATCCTATTACTTGTTACTTTGGAGAAGAAACCGACCCCCACCTCAATACAACCCTCTTTCAGGTAGTTGTGGAGAGTGAAGAGGTCTCCCCTCAGCCTCTTTTCCTCCAGACTAAACAACCCCAATTCCCTCAGCCGCTCCTCAGAAGACTTGTGCTCCAGATCCTTCACCAGTTTCATTGCACTTCTTTGGTCATCCTTCAGCACCTCAATGTCTTTCTTCAGGATTTCCCTCAAATTGACCCTGAGGGTTTTCCTGCAGGAAAGCTGGTTTTCAGGGCTTCTCTGCATAACATCTACTTTCAGCTTCTGATGGGGAAACACGAACCCAAAATTGCATGATGCATGATACATACAGAGATGCATGCGTTTCTGTGGTGCTGTAACTGTAAGTTGGGTGACTCATCGTATGGAAAATACAAAAGACAATTAAAAAAAACGCAAACCCATAACACTGACCACTGTGACTTTTGTTCTCCTTTTCTTTTACATGCTCTTTTTATTCTCTAGTTTTCATTTGTTAGTTTCTTCATTGACTTTAATTAGGCTCTTGCTGGACTTTTGACTTTGCTTGCTACAGAATAGGGCTTGCAAATCCTCTTCAGCTTTATTCTGAACCTCCAGAAGAAAACCGTGCTTTCCAAATGAGACTCAGAATGACTAGACTTACATGTATGATTATAGTGTCTGAAATGGTTTATATTACTTTTTTCCAAGATCCCAGGCCCTTTTCCTCTTCTGTCTTGGAGCCTGCACTCTGCATTATTGTCCACGGACTAAAATGTGCCAGTGTTACAAAGGTGCAAGCAGCAGATAGGTAGAACACTTGTTCAGAGTAACGTGAATGAGGATGTTTCTTCAGACAGGTATAATGCCTACTCCCCCCCGAGCTCTAATCTAGGGACAACTACTTGATATAACAGAGAGGTGAATAAACACTGGTTGTGTCTTCCAAAACAATTCCTGTCATGGTTCCCAACAAATTGTTTCATTATGAAAATTTAATCATTGTGTAGTATAGCATTCCAAACTTTAAGATTATTAGATTTCCACAGAAAAAAATAAGCATGTAATTTCTTGCCTAAATCTTCCTTTCTTGTATATATATTTCATTGCATTGCTATTGTAGTACAGGTAATTAGAATCTCACTGAATTTTTGTAATAAATTAAAACACTTCCTAGAGCATGCAGGAACATTTTAGCACAAGAGATTTGTTTGACAAAACAGGGTAGAGGTGGTCAATGGCTTTTTGACACCATTAGTCCTAAATTGTCATCAGCACTTAGACACTTGGGCTGCTTTCACCAATTCTTAGTTTGTGGTCCAACATCTCTGGTGCTTTGAAGCAGTTGGTGACCATATGGCACAATAACCTCCAGAGAGTCCTGGGATTGTCACAGTCACTGTAACACAATGACATATTTTTTCTGTTAAGATGTGCAACTTTATAGCTGATGGAAAGCTTCTGGAAAATGGGAGTTATGCATACATTATTCACAAAGTACAACTTTGGCTGTACTGTCTGGACATTGTCATATTCAGTGCACTCAGGAAGAATGCAGTTTTTCTTCTCTTTGCGTTTCTTTGCATCCAGGAGTAAAACCATCATACAGGAACCATCCACAGGTAGTACAAACACGAGGTGATAAAAGCCCAAAAGATTCCTTACTTCATTAAATAAAAATAAACACAATGGGCATTTGCATTGTTTTTTCTTTTTGAAGTTCAGATGTGAAAGGGAAACTGCAAGATGCAAATTAGCTGGTTTTTTAGAACCACATATCTGAGATTGAATTATTGAAATTAGCACGTGATTAACTTCCCATAGAGCCTGACTTCTTGCTGCATCCTGTCCCAAGTACATCTCTACAAGGCAACTTCCTAACATGATACGGCCACACTCATTTTCCACCTCTTCTCTGTGTTTTAAGTTTATTGAACACTCCTTTTTACCTCTTTGAAGTAAATGTTCAAAGGCAATGCACTGAGTATAAAGGCTGGGGATTTATCGTGGATAAAGGTGCAGAGCATTACTGAGCTCCAAGTATCACAGTCCTGTTAATTGTGTCTGAGCATGCCTGACTGCTGCTCGGTACAATGCACAATACAAAATGCAATCACATGGAATCCATTTTGCTAGGTAATAACACTGCATAGGTTACAGGAACTGCATAACAGCAGAGAGTCAACTGCGTGCTGGGGAGCAAAGTAATCCTGGCATATAAAAACCTCTGTAGTTTTGTGATTTGCATGTTTTTCAACCAGCTGTGTGAATTATTGTGACCACTTAATTGTATTTTCTTAATCATTTTCAATTTAAGAATAACTTGGGGGTTCAACTTCTATTCTTTACAATATTGTGTTGCAGTTCAGCTTACTTTTTGAAAAACAATGTCTTGGTGCACCTCAGGTCTCACATATTCAGGTGATTCGACATCACAATAGTTACCCTATGTAAAATCAAGTTGTGTGCATATGTATGAATCTCTTTGGCATCCTTATAAACAACTGTCACATAATTCTAACCTTTTGTAGGCCTTGCTGGGCAGAGTACAAAGATGAGGGATGTGTGGTGTAGCCATGAGGAACCATGGAGACTTGATGCAGCCATCCATATATTTCAGACTGTTGACTGCATGCAAGGCAAGTCTGATTTTTGGAGGGTGTTCATGAAGTAACACCTAAGTTTTCATGAACGTAGTTTCAGAGACTCAGATGCAAACCTGTTCAGATCTCGTACAGAGGGAGGATAAAAGGTACCCACTGATAGCCCAGGGGAACTTGCTTTATGCATTTGTAATGACACAAATAAGCTCTGCCTCATCTAGCACGGCATATCATTTATAGAGGGAAGTGTTGGAAGTGATCTGTGACTGCCTTCTGTCAAGCAAAAATCTGTAGGATCCTGATTTCTTCTTCTATGCTTATTAGCAATGAAAGCTGTATATTGACCCTTATTAATCCTGATTGCGTGGTACCAGTGCATCTTGCAGTATGCTAATGGCGTTACAACTGCTATTTTGCTGTGCATTCCCACTTTCTTTGTTCACGTATTTTAGGAAGATGGCGTTCAGGTATTGCTGACATACTCACATATCTAGAAACATCAATATTTTTCTTACTGCAGCTTCTGCTTCAACTCACCATATTCATATGGTGAAACAGCTGTAGCTTGATGAACAGACACAAACAGGGAACAGATATAAGAGGGGGGAGGTGACACATAAAAAAAGTCATTAAGAGCAGATTCTCTTGACTTTCCTAAGGAGGAAAAAAAAACAACCAACAAGCAACACAGCATTATTGTGATGGTAAATTATTAAGATAATGTATTATCTTCATTCACTACAGCCTAAAAGTACTGCAGTGGAGGCAGCAAAATCCAAACAACTTAAAAAGAAAATCAAAATGTTATTGCAAATCATGAGACTGTGAAGGGAAAAAATACTACAGAGGCAATAAACTCTATTATTGTTTGTGCTGTAAGAGCTTTCTCTAATTTCTTGGGCTAACAAACAATCCCATCTAATTACAGAAACATTCTTCTTGATTAGGCTTGGCTGGTCCTTGCTTGCATCTTACTGTATTTCATGAACAGATGAACTAAGAGTTCTTGATTGTGTGACAGTCTTGGACAACTGTTGCTACAAATTTGCATTTAAAAAAAAATATCTGAACGCAGTTCAGCAACCTCTGTTTGTACCCTTCCAGGGCATCAAATATCCTTCTACATCCCTTTGGGGAAAGCCTTGCATAGCAAAGAGGATAAAGAAAAAGAATGGTGTTTCCCATGTAGCGGTCTCATTCCTCTCATAACTCCACCAGCAGCCGTCAGTCAGTCCTCAAGGCCTGGAGCATTGCTTTGCTGTGCTGGGTGATCCAAATAGGGATGGCTGCTAGCAGTTCTCCAGAGAAACCGAGTATGACCCAAGAGGAGCCCTCTGGCCACGCTGCAGAACTCCAGGCAGAAAAATGCATTGACAGTGCACTTCAGCGACGGTTCAGGTAGCACTGTCTTTGTGCTGCCTACAGAGAGCCTTACAAACTAGTCAACAGTTTCTAACATCTGTTGAGCACAATGTATTGCATAAGCTGTAGCTATAATGCAGTGGTAAATGCATGGTGTGCCTATAACCTCCACCATGTGCTGAAACGCAGGCCTGGTACCTAATGAGTTACTTGGAAATTTCAGGTAACAAACAGAATCTAATATTCTTAAGCAACTGAGTTGAAGCTCTCAGTGTATATTTCCAAATTTAGAAGGAAAGAAAAAAAAAAAAACAAAAAAGAAAAAAAAAGAAGGAAAAAAAAAGAAAGAAACAAAAAAAGGTGTTATAGGGGATTCACTTTGGCTTTACTGTTGTGGGTTTTTTTACCTCTCTAAAAATTTCCCCTTAAAAAACCCAAAAAAACCTGATCGTCCTGAAATCTGAAATTCAAACTATTGGAATGCACCAGTTTAACAACTAATATGCCAGTTTAATGACTACCTGTCTCTTTTGTTTTCCTTTGAATGTATAACAAAAAGCATCTCCTCTTTAAGTGAAAATCACTCGGAGGGAAAGTCTCAAAACAAGCTTTAGATTAACATGGAAGGAATGAGAGCTGTCTCTCGGTTACATTAAGACTTTTTCCTCACGCATAAGATAACTGGTTTAACAGTTGCTGAGATCTGAACTTTACTGTTGTGTTAACTTAAATATTATATGTTCCACACTAATGTGATAGTTAGTTGAACTGCATACGAAAAATACACTGTTAAAGGAATCTTTTATAATTTATCTTGATTTTAATCTCATCTAGATGAGTTTTGCCATTAATTACACCCGAAAGTCTAACAATTCAATTATATAGAATGCTTCAAAAGTATCTTCTTCATTCAATAACCCTTTTTTTCCTTCTTGCAAGGAATTTAAAGCCCGCATTAAGTCTAATCATGAGTTAAAAGTAAGAAATTTGCAATTGATCGATGATGTTACATTGTATAGAAAGACAACTGTTTTGCTAAAGCTAGCACTGTTTAAGTGGAACTTGTTAGAAACTTTCCAGCTAGAAGTATTTTTTCTTTGGGAAAGTCAATGTATCTAAGTGAAACTGATCAGTTATATTGTACTTTGATAGTGAAAGACTGCTCAGGCTCCGCATATGCGCAACGACCCAGAACAGATGAAGAAATTTGGGACTTCAACCTTGTCACCTGAATGAGGTGAAGTTGAGTCTCAGTATTCATAGTGACACTACAAATCACTTGGACCTGTAAAGCAGATCTCAACAGTGTTGAGTAGTGTATGCCTGTCAGTAGGGTGTCACGTCACCATGAATATAGTAGTAGTTAACAGGCAACAGTAATTATTTTTTCCTAAATAAATTTCTTTTTCAAATTCAATAAAATCCATGTATTTCCCCTTTGGAAAGTGTGGTAATAAAATTTTCTGTACTTTAAAATAAAAAGAAAAATATGACATATCAAGAGACCATTTTCTGGTTTCAGAAAACACATTCCTCTCAAAAAAAAAATTTAATTAAATAGGCAAGAGTGCTGAAGAAGCATTCCATAAAGCAGGTGAACATTTCACCTGAAAATCCCAATTTCAGCGATAATAGTGAGATACGATTACAGACAAAAGCAGGAAAGGAGTCATTTAATAGTATTTCAGTTTTCTAGCTCTGCTTATCAGTATTATCTTGAATTAAATTAATCTATCATTTATTAATAACTTTTTCCTTTTTTCTAATTAAAAATATATTTTTTTATGCAAATACTTGGATTATTTTTGTAAGATCTGTGGCAGTCTGGGCTCTATGCTTTATCACAGGGACACCTCAAAACACTTTTAAATGTTCTTCTATCAGTGTTTTTCATTCTAAATTCCATTTTTAAGTCAAAGCGATTCGTTTATTTTTCATCTACTGTCCTTTCTGAACTGTGATCCAGCATGTCAAGCTATAGACCATATGAACTTCTGCTGCACAGAAAATAGTATGCCTGCACCTAAAAGTAAAAATTAATGCCAAGATTATAAATTGCTTCCCAAGCATGAAGATAACGTGGATATCAGCCTTGGATGAAATAAACACTAATCTTGCTTATGTTACTCATGCTGCCTGCTGTGGTAAGAGCAATCACCTAATGGAAAAAGCACAGCATTAATAGCTGGGTTATTTGACTTAAATTTTCAGTTCAGCTAACATTTCTAGTATGGGTTCAGGTAAGTAACTGTGTGCCAGTTTTCCCAGGATAAAAATGGGTATGTCTGCTCTCATTGGAAATACTGTGAAGACAGTACATTTGAATTCTGAGTCAAGATGACAGGCAACACTTTTTTTTTTCAACTTAGAAATGTAGCTGATAATAAAGAATGGGTAAAAATCTCTCATGCTACTGAAATATGCCATTTGCAGCATACTGCTCTTCTGCTAGCACAGAATTTTGTATTTGTCAATAAGTTTTATTCAACATACATACGTGTACCTGGTATTACATTTGTGTGCATATATGCACACATACGCAATGTTTATTTTTAATTTTATATACTGTATTTTTACATATGCAGGTTATGTACATGTACCATTTTGTAGTACAAGTCTAATATTTTCTGTATGCCTAGATGAAACTACATCTTGTTACATGACCATATTCAATGTCAGTTTAGTAGTCAGTCTAAGCACTTTCTTCGTACTGTTATAGTAGACAATATACTGAGGGGAAGTGCTTTAGTGTGCGGATGCATCTGAACCCTGTTGAGAAATAAATAATCATCAATACTTGACTTGGCCAGAGCCTTGCCTCAAGAGACAGCACAATTCACTTAAGTGGTTTATCCCAGTACCATGTTTCCTAGACTTAGACCAGCTTCCACAACTTCCTGCACAGTCAGTGGGAAGACGTTAATATAAAAAACCCTAAAACACACCCAGAGAAACTCAGAACCACACACAAAAAAAACCCCACCAAACCACAACAAACATGATCCAACATATCTACTTAGGAGCAGCTGGATTCCTTTTAATGTAGCTGATCAGAGTTTCCCTCTGGAAACACTCACCCTCCCCTGAGCATTTCAGGAGCCTGTATTTCTAAGTTAGATATTTTCCAGATACCATTAAAATTAAGAGTATCTTTTCCATTTAATACAACATCTCCTCAATGATGTGATCATTTCTGTAGTTTCCTGTTTGTAACAAGCAGGTAATATTTACTGCAAAGGAGAAATTTGAGGCTAAGTACCTTGGTATATGGAAAATTATGACATTTTGAAGCCAGTATGAATGTCCAGCTTGGGGGGACCTGTAAGTGCTTATAAACAGGTGAGATACATAAAATGTAACAAGATAATGATGAGGAGAAGTAGTGGGATGAGGAAGCTGGCCCAAACTAGTAAATAATAGTAGGTTTGGTTATTTCAAGGTACTTAATTTTTCAATCATGAGTAAGACATGAGAGGCATTCTCCATGTCTGTGAGTGGGGCGGGACAGAATAAATCGGGATACATGTGTGCTTCAGGTAACGTTCTAGCTGTGGCAATGAATGGCAACGGCTTCCTGGAGAAGGCAAAATGGGTGCTAGTATGCAGCAAGATAGAGCCTGAATAAGTGGGATCAGTGTCAAATCAGCTCCCTATGTTATGACCGTGCATTCCAGGCAAGTAGTTGGTTAGAAATGACGTTCTGGTAAAGGATTAAGAGCTCTGTTTAAAACAGGCTGAGCTGCAGCTCAAAACGAGGTGCATGTGATTAGATTATCAAACAGGCAAAACTGAAGAAAATAAGTCTAGAGTAGAGAAAGCAGCTAATAAGGATAATTAAATTTAAAAATGAAAATGGTTGCAGACAAAGCAGAGAGGAGAGTGGGAACCAAGGACAGAGTCTTCTGGAAGCCCATAGGGGAATATGGAGACATAATGAACAATGAAAAAGAGAAAAAGGAGAAGGGGGGGAGAGGGGAAGATAATCACAGAAAGACAAAAAACTTGAGAAAACAGAGACAATGAAGATACTAAAGACATCTTACAGGTTGTGACAAGATACTGAGTCATTATATGTCCTGAAGAGGAGCTGTCAGCAACAGTTTTAAACTGAGAAAACAAAAAGGTTTTCAATCTACATACAATTATACCTTAGAATACTAGTGACAATAGAGAACTTTACATTGAGAATGCAGATTTGCTACATGAAAAATAATGCAACCTGAGTCAAATTCCTTCTCCCTGTTAGATTGTATTTCCTGAAAACAGACAGTAAAGAAATTCTTCTTGATATTAAAAGACTTGGTGCTATACTAAATTGAATGAAAGGAATCCTCTTGATTCCACAGTTTGGACATTGAGCAGAGGGTTTTTTTCCTGCATTTGGCTCAGAATGCAAAAATTTTAAAATGTAAATCCCTTGGTGAAAACCTATTGGAAAGTTGCTGTGGGAGCTGCTTGCCCCCCTCCTCCAATAGCTCAATTTGAAAAAAAAAAAAACAAAAAACAAAAAAAAACCAAGCAGCTTTCAGTTAGTTCCTTCCTTTACCTCATTGTTGTGGTTGTTTTGGGGTTTTTTTTAATGTTCTCAGAATTTCCTCCATGGACAAGCTATGGGGAGTTTACTTTGCTTGGCATAATTATTTATGAGTAACTCAGTTTATAAAGTATATGTAAAAGCCATCAGCAATCTGTCATTATTCATCTGTAGCAAAGTCCCTCATGGTCCCTAAAGGATAAGGGTCCAAATTCATCCTAATGTAATTTTATTGGCTTACACTTCACTGAGGCTTGATGCACTAGGCAACAGCACAGATTTAGCCTGAGTCATTTTTGTATTATG
Organism: Anarhynchus alexandrinus; assembly: GCA_008711295.1. Lineage (NCBI taxonomy): Eukaryota > Metazoa > Chordata > Aves > Charadriiformes > Charadriidae > Anarhynchus > Anarhynchus alexandrinus. The sequence continues at coordinate 6,289,296 of VUYV01000006.1, read as the reverse complement.
TTCTGCACAACGTTCAGTAACTTCACTGAAGGCAATGATACAACACCAAAAATGTGGTGTCCAGGAGAGAAAAACAAAATTAGGCAACTGAACTTAAATCTCACTGGAAAACATGTTAGTGGATCCCTCCTCTTTCCAAATGCCCATCTTTTGTTGGCACTGAAATACTCGACAGATTTTCGTCATACAGCTACTCGTGAATCAGGATCATGATGTCACTTCTTTCTTCTGGAAACATTTGTTCCACTTTTACATGTCTGAGGGTAGTGTAAGTTGACAGTAGTGTTATCACACAGAAGTCGAGCAATGTAAGCTAAGAGCTAGGCTAAACAGGTCAGTGAACTTCAGATACTGCTGGGAAGAGAACCGTTGGGAGCATTGCAGGTATCAATGGAGATGGTATTACTGCCTCATAACCTGAGCAAATTAGCCTCTGGATTTTGGATAGGTCATTGCCTGCTATTAGTACAACAGGGATTTACACCCTTCAGATTTTTTCCTTAACTTTTTATACAGCTCTTCTTATGATCAAAATGCACACCAAGCGGTGTATTATAACAAGAATGAACAGACTGACTACGTATTAACTTAGTGCTCTTATTTCTAGACTTGAACAGAAATAAAATGGTACTTGAGGCCATGGGGATTTGAGTCAGGTGGAATGCTAGTGTCCAGAGAAAGTAAAATATTTTGTCTCCTCAGCCGTTTGAAAAAAAAAAAAAAAAATCTAAAGAATGCCCCTGCAGGCTAAAACATCATCTTTTCTTCTGTTCAGTCTCCAATAAGGGAAAAATGGGAAATAGCAGGTAGCAAAGAGAAAGTTAGAATATAAATAGTCCACCAAGCTCTTATTTTAATTACAGATGTATATTCTACATGAAAGCTATAGCAAAATCATGCAGCACAGAGAGCCCCAAATTATACAGATGGGTTTGTCATTGTCTGTACCATGGCTGGGTCATAAGATGTCTACTACAAAAATGCTTTTACAATATTTCTTTTTAAATTACACTTCTCCACCTCTGCCACAATCTGATAGTTTCCAGGATACCGTAGTAGGGCAGGCTCTTAACTGGCTAAAAGTGCATTAGTTTTTTCTTAGGGACTACTGTTTATCACTTGCTAGATACAGTAGGTTTTATATATTATTTGTAAATTATTGCGTAGTATAATAGTCTTCTTTCATCTAAAAGTGCTTCCTCTTTATCAGTGATGCCAATGAGATTTTAAGAACTTTAATAAATATTTTAAGCAGGTCTAAATTTTGGATGCTAATCATACAATTTCATGTTGTCAAAGCAGGTTGACCTCAGGATAGCAAGCAAAACTAGCACTTCAATAACGTACACAGCAATAAGTGCAGACATGAATATTTTTCATAATAAACCTTGTGGATTTAAGGCAAGAAATAATTTTTTTATTTCTCCATCTCCCAAGCAGCCTGAACTATGCAGCTAAAAATTATTTGTTTATCTCAACTATTGCCAAAGTTGAATTATTTTGGTGCTTTTGGTCATTTTCTTGAGGCTTTTGATCTGAATCTGACTTTTATCTCTGGGCTTAGAATTCCAGCTGAACACTGTTTTATAAATGCTTTTTTTTTTTTTTAACATTTACAATATCCAAAACATTATTGTCTTTTTCACTTTTATTTGTGCTACTGGTCTTATATAAGTACACAAATTCACTTAAAAGTAAAAGATTGTGATAATATGTATTAATCTGATTGATCTTTTATTACATTTTACTGCTTCTTCAGCTGTACAGCTGCAATTGTTTGGGGGATCATGTAATCAGGGATAAGATCTCTGAAAAGGAAATGAGACAGGAGTTCATTAGACTAGATTTTAATGTAAAGACCCCAAACACTGATGATTTCTTTTAAAGCAAATAAGCATGGCAATGCCAAACTACTATAAAAATCCACAGTATTTTCTAGTAGTCTCTTTTTACACTTATTTTCAGTGAAGATTCTTGGTCCTATTTAGTTCTTCTCTTTCATTCTTTTCTGAAGAAAGTTGGTACTTCACATGTTTTCAGTCCACCCGGTAACTATTGGTTTTGCAGAATTTCTTTCTGAATATTTTCAGTATAAATCTGTCTTGAACAAACCTTAGAAATGAAAATGTTCATTTTATCCCAGGACAGAAATTTTTCTCTGTTGGATGCTTTCACTTGACTTTCCGCCCCCTGAAGTTTTAACACATTTTGACAATTGTTCTAATTCCAATCTCTAAAAGAAAGAAACATTATTTCACTGTGATTGACAGTGGAAACTTTGCAGTTCATTTCAGAGCTGCAGGTAATTAGTCAGTCATTACAGTGCGCTTCAGTTAGATGGCAGAACTTAGTACTATTTGCAAGCTACCCAGTCATAAGGGCATGACAACAATGTGTCATTTGCCAAGGACTGCAAAATGAAAGCTTTTAGTTTAGCATGGTATAAGAAAAAAAAAAAACTTTTACAGTAAGCTCTGTGTTTTAATGCTGGATCACCTCTGAAACTTCTATCAAACTGTGCTTTGACCGCAGCGGGGGAGCATTTGATTAACTACCAACAAGAAAGAATCCAGCGAACAATGAGACATCAAAGACGACAGCTTTCTGACAGCATTTATTGAGCAGTGATTAATGAATGACATAAATGAAGAATGTATAACCTCCAGTATATTTAAGAGGGCTAATCAAGTACCATGAGGTGAAGTTCAAAAGAGTCATTAACTGGTAAAAATAAAGAGCAGCAACTAAAAAAATATGATTCAAGTTTCACTTTTGCTGTGGTTTAAAAAAGATCAGTTGTATAGGGTGACATAACTAATATTCATATTGCAACTGATCTGATTAGTTTAATTTTGGGGGAAGATATATGTTGATTTCAGTAAGCATTACAATAACTCTTAAAATACCGGCCATGCTTTATTGAAAAACAGTTCTTATGTTCTGTCCTTATTTTTTATCATAGCTAGTTACTGTTGAATTTTCAGTGGCAAAACTGAAGAGTTTATGGAAGAGCAGAAATATTAGAAACAACAGTGATCCATATTGGTAATTGAATATTATTGACCACTTAAGCAATTATTTTGTGCCCTTGGTTTATGTCACCTATAACTGATGGCCCAAATGTGTATGTAACATATTTCATTGCAATCAGATGCAATGTTCAGACCGGTGCTAATCCTCTCGTTTGCTTATACTTCTCTCATGCACTGCAAAATCCCATTCGTAGTGGCCAAAGTGTGATGTTGTGGTCATGACGTGGTCAGAAGCGCAAAACTGTGAGAAAAGTAAAGCTTGCCAGTTCCTGTGCTGCTTTCCTCCTGGCAGCTGTTTGATGCTGGTGCTCCCCTTCCAGCATGTGTTCCTCACCGCTCAACAACATGCTCTGCCGTAAATGACAATGTGCTCCCTGCGTGGCTTGCTCCTTTCATATTTCATACTGCATCCTCCATCCAGCTGAAGGGAGCCAGCGTTAGAGAGCCTCACATGCAGACGTGTACCTAGTGGAATTCACAGTTCTGAATTAGGTACATAAGTCTCTTTTTTCCATGGAGGAAGAGCTGGTAACATGCTCGGATTGAAGCCAGCATGTTAAGTGGTAGGCTGGGCAATCTACATAAACAGTAGCACGTGCCAGGCACCGAGGTTTGTCTCAGTCTTAACCAATGTCTTGGAACTGAACACGGCACCCATCCACAGTTGGAGTGAGGCACAAGCAGTACTTTTCTCACAAAAGGTGGCTTCTAGAAGCCCTCTGCTCCCATTTGCAATAGCATAAAAATGAGGACAGTTGCTGGGATTAGAAGAGATCAGATTCAGCTCTCTCCTCTGCCTACAGGGATTGTTAAATCTCTCAGAAGAGTCCTAATTAGTGTGCTATGAAGTGTTCCATGGAAGAATGCTCTTGGTTGCTCCTGATGTTATTGCACTTGGCATTAAATAATTAAATCTTTGCTGGAGAAAAGATGCAAGGGAGAGGCGGGGGACAGGAGAGGGAGAGAGAGCGAGCACACCAAGATGACTTTTAAACATAATGTCTGACAAATTCAGACTTGTGTTCTCATTCCTTTAAATACACCAACGTTTCACAATACATAGTCATTGAAGTTGGAAACATGCAACTCCCCATCCCAAGCAGCTCCCTATCTACTAGACAAATCAAATTTTCTTTTAATTAAATGTTAAGAGAATTTTGGGAGACTCACAGAAAGTCTGTTGTTGCACATGCTCATCGCACTTCTTTCCTGCAGGGAGGGTCAGACACCTTCACTGAGCAGGAATGCGTTAGTGTCCCTGAGCAGCTGAGTTGGAGATAAATCCTTTCAGCTAGGTTGCTGAAGAGTGCAAGGCGTCTCGGAGGGAGAGATTTATATACGTGATCTTGACGCTTCTGAAGTGAAAGTTTAACATGTGATAAGGCAGATGTATGGCTGAAGTATTTAATTCGATTAGGAAGCTGTAAGACAGAGGCTTGTATGAGTACTCCTGAGTGTTGTTTTTCTTATTTGGGACATGACAACAGATGGAAAAGAGCTGCTCTATTAGATGTCAATCATGTTTGTGACTGAATGACCTATATATTTCTACTGATACAGCCAGTGGGGGGGGGGGGGGGGGGTGTTCTGCTGTGAGAGATTTTTTCTGACTTCAGTGCTGGGTAGTAATATTTTTTTGTGCCTGCTTCTATATATAAAATATACTAGAAAGATATGCTTGGGAAATGACTTCTTTGGTGACAATTGTTTAATTGTATCTGTGGTTTCTGTAGGTGATAGCCTCAGTATATATAGTTTTCAGAAACTGTATATTGAGGCAGTGATGAATATGTTCAACAATATGCTTTAATAAGACAAAGTGATACCTGAAGTTAACACTTTTCTGTGTGAGATTTAATATGTAATCTAATAATAAGAAGTTATCTTGTATCATTGCAAGATAGTAAGCTTTCTGCGTTTACCAAAAGTTTGGGGGGCTTGAGAAAAGAAAGGTCTTTACTTGAGAATTCTAGCATTGCCTCAGTCAGGCTAAAAACAATGTTTCACTGCTTTCAAATCCAGGAAAAGGCAGTTATAATTAGTAATGTTAACTGAAGGCTTTCAAAGACTCCGTTACAGTCTGAGAAAGCTTCAGGGGTTAGGGAGGGCAAGGTCACAGTTTCCAGTGTTATGATCCTATTAGTACAGAGCACTTAAGCTAATCTGTGCTGTGTTAAGACTAAGTTAACACCAGTGCTCAGAAATGGTGTTGAAAGTTCAATAGGCAGCACTTAAGAGTTGATGCGACCTCAGAGCTTCTTCCTGGCACGAAAAGCCTCCCTGGCAGTGGCTGATACACACGCCTTATTAAGTGCACTGGGTGCAGGTGCACCATAGTGTTTTTGAAGAGAACTTGCTGTACAGCAGCTCTAATTGGGCTGTTTGTAGCTAGATATTCAAAGTACCAAATATGCTCTCTCCTACTGAGCTACCTGGCTTGAGTCTGTCTGGAACTCGAAGTCCACGCATCTTGCTAGACTCGTATATACAGATTTATATTTGAACATAATAATGTTTTCCATTTGGTGTACAGCCTTCAATCCCCACAGGACGATTCATTTCAGTGATGAAGGAAATTTTCTCTGTATATAATTGGGTTTTTTTTCTGGTATTCCTGTGACTCAAAGGCACATTATAAGTGCAAAATAGAAATTTAATATTTTGAGCTAAGGTGATAAATACCAAGGAAAGGTATTAAGCTCCTATTCATCTAAACTCTGGCAAAATCTCTGGTGTCTTATGGTGATATTCTCTGTCTTCAGCTGTGTTGTAGAAACCAGATGGTACTACAAAGCTTTACGTTTTGCACTGTCATTATCTGTGATGCTGCGTGAAATTTAACTCCCAAACTTGAAGGAAAAATAAGTTTAAATGCTCTGGCTCCAGAGGGTGATGATGATCCCTTCCAGTCTCAATAGTGCAATACATATTTACTTTCAGAAGTTCATATCGTGGTAAAGAGGTTATCTTTAACTGAAATTAGCATTTGTCACTCAGTGTGGTCACTGCGGAATTTACTGTCTTTGGGTTTTACTAGTTGTGACTTTCTTCCTTGTCAAGATATGCATACAGATACTAATAAGCAGCCTGCAGTGCTGTCTGCTTGTCAGACCAGGAGCACCACCATTCCGCCTGTCTTAAAGGGCTGCCCTTTGGCTCAGACATTTCTCCAGGCCCTCACATGTGTTATAGGTTTGTTCTATGAGGGCAATCTAAGGGAACACCTGTCACAGCAAACAGCTGCATCCTCTCAGACTCAGTTATGGCAATAGCTTTTCAACATCACCTGTCTTGAGAACTGCCATGTGCATGTTTTTTTGACGTTTCTGGGAAGTTGGTCTTTCAAGTATCCTAATGCTTGTAGCACCTCATCTTGGCATTGTTTTACTGCTGCCTCCTGGCTGTGAGGTGAGCAAGAAACTGCATCTCGTGGTCATCAGAATTGTGCTTTCCTGTCTGCCTCTTTCTAATTATTCATTGCCCTTTTTTAATTGAACTGCAGGATCTTTACATCAATGATTATTCCTATCACTTACATCATACCTTGAGCAATGATAGAAAAAACTTACGAAAAATAGCTTATAAGTGATTTTGGAAAACAAAGTGATGAATGAAAAGATTTCTTGCTGACTGTTTACCCCATCTTAAAAAAAAAGTACCAATTAACTGAGTTTAGTGGTTTAATAAGCTAGTCACATATGTAAAGTTCAGCTGTGCTGACGTTTGTTATAATCAGGAATTATTAGAATACAGCAGATTTTAAATGCAATGTCAGTGACTCACTGAGCCATAAAATAGAGTATGTCAAGCCCTGGCCATGCTCTCTGCTTCCACTGCTCACCTCTTTAATGTGTATGAATCCAAACACTGGACTCTTGGGCTGGTGGGTTGCTGAGCGGGAGCAGGCTGTTAGGTATAAATCTGCAATTTATACTAGTCCATAGCCTGACTGCTTTGGCCTCTTGGCTCTATTTTTTTTTTTTGATTCTGCGGTAATCCAAGTACCTTTTTCTCTCTAGGATTTCCAAACTTACGGCACTAGTTTTTCTACTGGATTTCAAGAGTATGTTACTCTTTGACAGATTTTTTTTCTGTTCTTCACTTATTCTACTGCTGCTTATTTCTGAAAACTCTTTAGAAGTGTAGAGATTTAACCTCAGCTAAGAGCTTTCACTAAAAGTGGCAGGGGCTTCACAACATGTCTATCTCTTTTCTTCCCTAAATTGGATGTTACAATCTATGTTTATAAACATAAAGCCACCACATGAGAGAGAAATTAAGCTTGATATTGCATGAAAACTATCAGTTTGTCCTCATTTTATCTATTTGTCCTGCATAAGTAGTTTCATGACATCTTTCAAGAAGGACCATTTTTCTCAGCAAAAGCTATAGGTGTTTGCTAGAGAAGCAATGACGCATAAATCACCTTTCCTCTTCTGTAACCACTTCTTTTCCACTGAAAGTTAGAGGTTCTGTTTTTCCTACTTGTGTAAGTGGAAGGAGTTACATCAGCAGAAGCTGGTATTTATTTACAAAATCTGTAAGTAAACTGATTTTTACTCATTGTCTGTCTCAAAAGTTGCATTGATTCTTGCGCCAACATACTCAAGCACAGACGTGTGTGCCCAAATAATCTGTCCAGAATCACCTGTGCCTGACACAGGACAAGACATCAACGATTGAATCCTGTCTTCCATCCCGTCATGTCTCTGATGTTCCTGTGTGGCAACATCAAACTCATTTTTGGACTTGCAGATACTTGGAGGCAACAGTTGTTGTGGACTGAGCCTTTGCTTCTGAATCTTGCATGCATTAGTCTCCATAAATCACAGGCAAGGTTGCTGCCTTGTTGTCTTGTTCCCCTTTGAAACAGACCCATCTGTCAGGTTCAAGAAGATCAGGTTTGAGACCATCTGAGGAATCTGAAGGTGCACAAATCCATGGGACCTGATGAGATGCATCCATGGGTCCTGAGGGAACTGGTGGATGAAGTTGCCAAGCCATTATGCATCATATCTGAGAAGTCATGGCAGTCTGGTGAAGTTCCTGCTGACTGGAAAAGGGGAAATGTAACCCCCATTTTTAAAAAGGGAAAAAAGGAAGACCTGGGGAACTACAGGCCAGTCAGTCTCACCTGTATGCCCGGCAAGATCATGGAGCAGATCCTCCTGGAAATGATACTGAGCCACATGGAAAATAAAGAGGTGATCAGTGACAGCCAGCATGCCTTCACTAAGGGCAAGTTGTGTCTCACAAATTTGGTGGCCTTCTACAGGGGTGACAGGGTTGGTGGATAAGGGAAGAGCAACTGACATCATCTACCTGGACTTGTGCAAAGCATTAGACACTGTCCCACATGATATCCTGGTCTCTAAATTGGAGAGACATGGATTCAACAGATGGACCACTCGGTGGATAAAGAACTGGCTGGACGGTCACACTCAAAGAGTTGTGGTCAACGGCTTAATGTTGAAGTGGAGACCAGTGACGAGTGGTGTTCCTCAGAGGTCATTACTGGGACCCATGCTGTTCAACATCTTTGTTGGAGACATGGACAGTGGGATCGAGTGCGCTCTCAGCAAGTTTGCCGATGATACCAAGCTGTTCGGTGAGGTAGACACGCCTGGAGGGGAGGGATGCCATCCAGAGAGACCTGGACAGGCTGGAGAGGTGGGCCCATGCCAACCTCATGAAGTTCAACAAGGCCAAGTGCAAGGTCCTACATCTGGGTCAGGGAGATCCCAAGCACAAATATAGGCTGGGCGGGGAATGGCTGGAGAGCAGCCCTGAGGAGAAGGACCTGGGGGTGCTGATTGACGAGAAGCTCAACATGAGCCAGCAATGTGCGGCTGTAGCCCAGAAGGCCAACCGTATCCTGGGCTGCATCAGAAGTGTGGCCAGCAGGTCAAGGGAGGTGATTCTGCCCCTCTACTCCACTCTCGTGAGACCCCACCTGGAGCACTGCATCCAGCTCTGGAGCCCCCAACATAAGAGGGACATGGACCTGTTGGAGCGTGTCCAGAGGAGGGCCACGAGGATGATCCGAGGGTTGGAGCACCTCTCCTGTGAGGAGAGGCTGAAAGAGTTGGGGCTGTTCAGCCTGGAGAAGAGAAGGCTCTGGGGAGACCTTATTGCGGCCTACCAGTACCTAAAGGGGGCCTACAGGAGAGCTGGGGAAGGACTTTTTACTAGGGCATGTAGCGATAGGATGAGGGGGAATGGCTTCAAACTGGAAGAGGGCAGGTTTAGATTAAACATTAGGAAGAAATTTTTCACTTTAAGGGTTGTAAGGCACTGGAACAGGTTGCCCCGAGAGGTTGTTGAGGCCCCATCCCTGGAGGTGTTCAAGGCCAGGTTGGACGGGGACTTGAGCAGCCTGGTCTAGTGGGAGGTGTCCCTACCTATGGCAGGGGGGTTGGAACTCAATGATCTTCAAGGTCCCTTTCAACCTAAACCATTCTATGATGGTAGTCTATTTTCCTGGTCAGCTAACTGGAAAAGGAGCAGGCTACATGGCATGCTGTAACCCTGATGCTGTTGCCCTGCTTGTGGAATGCAGGGTCTTCTACGAACATATGGTCTGTGGCCGTGGTCATACAGGATTTCTGGTTTTGACAAAAGCAGCACATTCCTCATTTTGTTGCTGGGACTATTGCAACAGTTTCCTCTGTTATCAGTATAGGACATTCTTTTCAAGTCTTGTTCTGCTGCTTCATCTGGTGCGTACATACACACATTTCTATTTGTACCTCAGTTGCATCGCATTCCTACCAATCTTCGTACTTCTATTACGAGTCTTTCAAAGGACACTTAAGCAATGTGCTGAACTGAGCAAATTAAATTGCATTAACATATTAGCATTGTTAAACACATTATATGCCAGCCCTGAGATACCACCAGTTTTATAGAAATTGCCCTCCAGAATACAGTAACAACAAACTGTGCTAAATATATAACTCTTCCTACCCAGATTGTGGCCTATAGCAGCTATGCTTGTCCTTTCCTTCTGCGGTTGCCGTTTTCCCTCTAAACCTTAAAGTCCCAGCTATATTTTTCTTTTCTTTTTGTCATAATTTTGTGCTGAAGACTGCTGGAAGACATGGAGACTTTTGGAAAACACAGTTATCCAAATGGTAGTAAAAGGTAATGCATGAGTTCAGCCTTCTGCATTGCTCCTTCATTTACCTATGACATTCTCAAGCTCGCTGCAGTATCTTTAAGGAAGAAAGCTAACTTAATTGCAACGTCAATGTTAAATGAATTTGTAAGTCATGCACACTTTGCACAAGTATCTTCTTCCATGAACTTGAATTGTCATGTTAATTCAGCTTTCTCCTAAAGAGCTTTGAGAGTGATAATCTGATTTTCTCATCTAGTTTCACATGTACCAGAGAAACAGAGATGACAAACTACTGGCCTGGAGCACAAAATCCTTCAAATGCATAATAGTATTTTAGGAGTTTTAAAATATAGTGAGCTCAATGTTTTCTTTTTTAAAATATATTCAAAATGTATACCTGAAAAATATGCTGCACAATGAAAAGAGATATGAAGTGATTGTGTTGAGAATAACGTATAAAGATGACTTTTACCTTTCAGCTAATGCTCTATACTGAGCATTCCTCTCTCATATTGGTTTCCAAGTGGATTTTGGTGGCAATAAATAATGAATCTTGGAAATGGCTAGAAGTAAAGAAAGTTCTGCTCCTAGGAATAAAGAACACTTTTTTTACAGAATCCCCTCCACCCCCCAGACTTATTCTGGAAGCAATCTTCAGCTACAGTGAATAACCCACTCAAATTCGAATGGGCAATCAGTGGTAAGCTTGTCTGAATGCCCAAGGGGGCTGATACGCTCCTTAGTCATATGAAGAAGAGAGTACTAAACAGAAAAATAGAAGAAGCTTTTCATTTAACGCAGCTGTGATAATAACAGGAGTAAAGTGTCTGGGTCTGCTAGCTGTATACTTGTTAAGGTGCACATACAAAGTGACAGAAGTTTGTGCAACACACTTGGGTGTGTTTTCTGCTGCACTCCTCACTCATCTCACAGTCTAGGAAGGCATAGGAACTTGGGGTAACGTCGGAGCTCAAGAGAAGCAGATCTGAATGTTTCCTGGGAAGATCCTGAGAATCCGAACATTGATGGCTATTCAGACTTGGTGCACAGCAACTGAGAGGTGGCAAAGAGAAGGTGCATGTAAGCAGGAGCTATCCTATCGAACGGGATTCTGTTCCAGAGGTGCTTGCCAATTTCAGAGCAACGTATTGCTGTAGTGACACCCATGAAACTCAGTAAAGCCACTGTAAGGCTAGTAAGGCTCACAAATTCAGCTTAACTGGAGAAAAAGCTGGCTCTCATGTAGCCTATGGAAACTGAGCTTTTCACTACTGGCATTCTGAGAGAGACTACACCACTGGGTAGAGTGTCCTCAAAAATAGAGTAAGTGTGTCTTCAAAAACCAGATCAGACGTTACAGCATTGTGTGTGTCTAAATTCATATCCTTGGCTGTAAAAAGATGGTACAGAACCAGTTAAACTTTCCATGCATTGTGCAAAGTAGGTTCTTTATAACATCTTTATCTCATGCAAGAGGCTGAATAAGCCACGACTGGAACAATTTTATAAAAATTTTGGTAGATTCTCCATCAGCAGTAACTTAAACAAAAAGATAGGATTTTGGTTTTTGAAATGTCCTAGTCAAGCAGGAATTAATTCAAGCAAATCCGTTGGTTTGAGTGGAGCAGGGGGCTCTTAGACATCATAATCATGGTCCTCTCTGGATTTAAAAAATTTGAATGTTTGACCGAAGCATTCTTGAACACGTTGCCCTTCTGTGTCAGCTACCATATAGCTGTCGGTAGGCTTACAAGGTGAAAGGGACTAAATTGTCTTCTGGCCACAGCTGTGTGCTAGGAGAATAATGAAAAGGTAACTTGTATTTTGTCGCATGAAGGAAGTCTTCTGTTTCTGGCCTCCTGGACGATAAACTAAAATATTTCCCCATTAACTCTTATATTGAGAGACATTTCCTTTCCTGGTGTTTTAATCTGGTTGCAATAACAGGCAGGATGGTTGTGCAGATTTCCTCTTTTGTGATAAGGAACACATTTCTGTGTTAATGGTGGAGCAACATGATTCTCTAAGTTTCTATGTGTCAGCTTTATCTTTCTTTTTTTAATTTGACATTTAAAAAAGAATGCCGTTTATGTGCAGAATTATTCTTACCAATGCCAAAGACCTGTCTACAAACTCAGTATCTATTTTTAGATATGCATATTTTAGATGCCATGATCTTAATTCTAACAGGGTTTCTGTTGCTTTTTTAAAAAATAAATAAATACATCTACTGTCCTTGCATCTGCCTCTCTTCCAGCCTTTTCTTGGTAGTAAAGTGTACTGTAAATGATAGCTGAATCTGGTAATTAGACAAGACTTCCCTTTTATGTCCTGCTTTTTTTTTGCTGTAATGCATTTTGTCTGTTTACTGGCTTGAGGTCCCTTCCCCCCTGTGAGACTTATCTTTTTAATGGCAGTCATTTTTAACATGCACAATTTTTCTGTAAGCATGACATTCACTATCTCTATAATAACAATCATTTGGCTTATGATTTAAACCATTACAGCAGTGTACCATGCTGTGAGACTCAAATGCTGGCTTCACTTTTACATTGTTTACTTTCCTATCAGCATGTTGACAGTTCATAACTCTTGGCTACTTCCACATTGACTGCAATTTCGGTAAAGCTCTAGTGGAAATAAAGACAATTGGGTTTTTTTTGATTACTTGCCTAAACATGCAGTAGACTTGGTAAACTCCTAGCAAGGTACTGACCTAGATAGTCATTCTAACGTGGCATGAATTTGCTAGTAAAGTGTGAAATAGGTGTAGCATCATTTTTTAAAACATATCTTAAGTGTAACAGACAAAAATCAATGAAAACCTTTTAACAACATAAGTATGAGATGGGATATATATTAAGTACTAAACTAATATACTGCCTGTTGCCTCACCGATTTTTATTTTTTCCTTGCTCCACCCCTCCCCTCTTCCCCCCAAGAAGAATACTGCTCCGTTTGAGGGATGCTTTTTTACTTGAACATTCAGCCATGATGCCCTTTGAGAATGAAGAAAACAGAAAGGTCTGTTTTAGAGGAGATGGTTTTATTTGGATTAGTGGAATTTATTTTGATTATCTAATGGGTCTACAGAGACCTTTGTTCCCTGCAATTAATTTACCTATTTGCCCTGCTCTTTGGTTTTCCAACTAAATCTCTGTAGCCAGCCCAAGCAGCAGGAACATGAGAATGCATTGCTAGGAAAACTCACCTTGGTGCAAATGGACTCTGGAAACTTAGCACAAAGGACGTTTCAATATGGGCAAATGGCTAGGGCTTTGGGTTTTAAGAGGTTTATGACTTGGATAAATTGAGTCGAGTTTTTTGCTGCTGTTTCTCAAGTCATATCTCTGCCATAAGATTCTCGGCCACATTTTGAGTCCTGTCCTATTTCAATGAAAAGATCTAAAGAATTTTTTTACATGGAGAGGAATTATGTTTCAAAGATATCCAACCTGAGGCGTACATGTGTGTAACTTAGGCAATGTTTTATGAGGCAGACAGTTTCTGGTCTGCATATTTTAATCTTAATGAGCCTTCCTTATAAAATGTACACTAGTATTCAATACATGCAAGTGTAAGTGTTCATACAGATCAAAAATATATATCAAAGCTGAAAATTTTTCTTGTACTCATACTTATTTTACTGTGCACTTTTATTTCTTTTCATAATTAGAGTTTGTTTCTTTTGTGGCACCTGTTTGTTATTAAAATGGAAAAAAGAATGAGGGAGAACTTTTTGTGTTAAAGGTGGTTGAATCTGCCTGTTGTAAGCAGTGCAGAGTCAGAACTTGGTTTATGGACAGATAAATTTATTTAATAAAATGTCATTTTGCAAGCTTTCATACTAATGAGCTGGGGAGTTTATACTTTCAGATAAAACTAATGACTTACTGGTATGTTATGCTATACATGAGTACAGCATTACCTAGTTGCACAATTATACCACAAGTTTGCCTTGCTTATATTTAAGATACAGGAATTGTGTGATGATACCTTTTTAAGAATACATTTCCAGTGTGTTTAGTTGTAGATAAAAAGCTTGAAATTGTGTTTTGAGTATTTATTTTAAAGGCTTAAAGACTAGAGAAGTTAGAAATAGTTCAAAATGGTTTTTTAATAAATCTTATGTTGGGAAACTGACTGAAAATTTCTGAGTGACTAGAGTTGTAGTGTATTTTTTGCATATGGCAAGTATTGTTCATAATGAATGGGCGTGTACCTGTATCTTTTTAGGATAGAATTGCAGGGGCAGGGTGGATGGATTTCATTTGCATCTGCTTTTTGTTACATGACCTCTTGTGTACATTGAGGGTACCAAGCTCATTCTTGACGTCTGGAGGTGAAAATGTATGGGTTTATTTTTCCACTTTCTACACTTCCTTATTAGTGTTTCACTGAAGTTGTACGATACTCTTGTAAAGAACATTTTGTAACATTTTACAATTTGGATCGTGCTAGTGCAGAAATATTTCTGAACTCTACTTCTCATTTATCTTGTGTTCTAGCATCTGAATTCATATTCTTGTAAAAATAAGTGGGTAGGAGGAGGGTAGGGGAGAAACTATTCTTCAAGAATTCTTCTTCCACTTGGAGTTTGCCTTTGGTTTTCATCTTGAAATTAAAATTGATGGACGGAGAATAATTTCTGTTAATGCAGCTGTTATTCAATTTGAGAGATGACTAACAGGAAGATAGTGCTCTTAGCTGAGGAACAAAGGGTGACAAATGTTATTCTGCACATCAGGTTTTTCCAACACTGCCTCTGAAGCAGACGGTACGCTAGCTTAAAAAAAAAAAGAAAGAAAGAAAAAGAAAAAAAGAGCATTTGAACCAGTACAGTGTCAATATGCTAGAACAGTCTCCAAAACCTCTTGTCATCTGTGATAAGGACATCAATAATAGTCATTGTCAACCTTCATTAAGTTCAGATCTTCCATTTTTATGTCCCTCAGGATGTTTTTCATTGATATTTTCCCTGGAAAGAGAAAATGGCCTACGTCAAGCTAGTGTACAAAGCTTGATTCTTTTCCTCAGGGCTCTTATCACAAAAGAAACAAATTATTTTAATTACTCTTCTTCTGGTTTGTGGGGTTTTTTATTATTTTTTATTATTGGTTTGTTTTGTGTTTTGAGTTCCTCTAGTATGTTTAACCTGTTTCTAGATGCAGAAGAGCCCTTGGTTATTAATCCACGTAATAAAGTCTAAGAAAATAGGAATGTTCCACTTCCAAACAAATAAAAAGGAAGATGTCAAGAAAATTAGGTCCATGCTTCCCCCTCTCCAGGGATTTGTCTAAACATTGTAGCTGATGTTCCTTAGTTTACATGTCTAGTTAATTTTTTAGATTTTCATTAGCTCTTGCAGGTTGAGCTACCAGTGACCAGCACCACATCAGTTCTTCAGTATGTTTTGTTTGTTTGTTTTTCCAGAAAAGACAACCAGAAAGATAAAATTCTTGACTCTGGATTGAGTTTGAAGTCTTTTCAAGCATGGGAGGTAGGTGGTTTGGAGAATGCAAGTTGATATGTTCAAAAACAAGTGACTTAGTTCACTATTTGACTGCTACTGAAGGAAGAGAAGGAAATTATTTCTAAATTCATTCAGTGTTACATTCTTTTCAGTACTCTCAGCAGTTCTTTCCAATATGAGGAAAAAATATACCATGTCAGAGGAGAAAGGCTCACACATACAGCATTGCTACAATTAACCAGGAATTGTATATATTGTAGCTGAAGTTTTAGGAATCCATGACTTGAATTGTTGCTCCTTTTGAAATTATTTTCTATACAATGAACTATTTTCTCAGAACTTGTTAGACATTTTGGCTAGAAATAGAGAAATATTCTCACACAAAACAAGAAAAGAAAATTGTCCCAAAAATACTTCGAAGAGCAAGCAGACTTTCCTGAGGCTGAAAAGACTTGAAACCAGATATTAGATCCAAAGACACTTCTCATATTTTGTTAATGTATATTTTTTTATCTAAAATTCAGAATATCAAACCATTTTATGGAGCTGGTTTCTCATGCCTTTCACTTACAAATGAAACTGTACAATCTAACACTCAGCTCTGCAAAGTCACTCTGAGAACAGAGCATCAAACAGAGGTGTTCTCATACCTGGCAATTTTATAATCCAGAAAGTATTTTGGTGCCAGTCCTGCAGACCTCTGTGAATTTAATTGCACAAGCTAGCTTGTAAATTATTATTTAAATGTCATGTAACTTTTACTATAGATTTTATGGTGTTACACTGACAGTGTTGTATCTATTTACCCCAAAGTTGAGCACATTTAGTGAAAAACAAATTACAGCACAAAATAGAAATGGGTCTATAACAAAATCCCTTGAACTGGATGTCTTTTTCTGCTTTCAACTAGATCTACCAAAAGATCATCCTTTTTTTACTATAGCTTGTCTAGCTGAGTTCAATTGCATGTTCAGGTTCAGTTAAAAACCCAGCTGATAGTAAAGCTTGTTAAAGAATTGAATATACTTCCAGCCTGGTTATAAATTCTCATAGATCTGAAACGAGTTACCAACAAATCTAGACTGACCGCTTTCAAATGTGAATAGCTGTAAAGTCTGGATAATCTTCATTATGGTTGGGAGATATCTGAGATCCTGTGATCATATTTTTGGTGCCAGGCAAAGAACTTGGTGAGTAGAAACACATCTCTGCTCAATGTAGGAGCTGGGATACGTGAAACTACTTCTTTAAAAATATGTATCAGTGGAGTTCCATATATTAGTTAATTTCTTTGCTTGTTTGTGAGGTTTTTTTCCCCCCCCCCCCCCCTTTTTTTTTAAGTGAATTTTGATCAACCAGTCCCGCTTCAAGTTTCATTAGTGCAATGTTTGCAGAGCTCAGGAAATTTCTTTCTCTGGTGTCACTTATAAGAGACTCTTCAGGTGGTGAATGTACTCATCATCCTTCTTTTGTCAGTGTTACGGGACTTCATTACAGTGTGCAAGCACTTAAAAGGGCAATACCTACTGTGTGAAAGACCTGCACAGCTTATGAAAGAAGATATCCTATAGTGTCATTATGAGTTGTCAATGCAATTGTACCTCAGGCCATTCCCACAACATATCTAATTCTGTTCCCCTCTGACCCCTTTCATGCCAGAAAATGGTAGAATTGTGCAGTTGTGTCTTTGAAAAGTGGCATAGAGCCTGGCACAATAGATTCCTTATAATATCATACAGCATATTGAGCTAGACCTACAGAGATTTTGAAAGAGATGAAATTATGCTGATCATCATATGGGAGAGTTAAGTCTTATCTTCAGTCTTCAAAATAAAACACAGGTGTACATTTTTTTTTCCATTGAAAGTCACTCTATAAAATGACGCATGAAATGATCATGAAAGTCAGTGCTGGACTGAAAATGCACCGTTTTTTTTTTTTAAATAGTTCAAATCCAAGGCTTCTGTGTGAGCCTTTCTAACACTAGAGTATCATCTGACATGAAGGGACTGCACTCTGTGAAGCAACTTAAATGTCTCTGGCATCTGCACGCTCTAAGTTTCTTGCGTTTGAGGAAATTGGAAAGACAATATTGTTCTCTAATATGGCTTATGATTAACAGAGAATGTTTTTCTCTTTTTTTTTATGTTTTTCTTTTTTATGTTTTTTTTATGTTTTTCTCTTAGAGTGGACTGGAACAGGTGCATGTGACACAGCCCTTCCTCATCCCCAGCGTGGACACACAAGTTAAATTAGTTGCCTGAACCACGTGTTGGTGGGAAGGTATCTGTGGCATCTGGTCACACCTTCCAGCTATTGCAGAGAAGGGATGGAGTCAAAGGTGTCTGAGAGGAGGGAGGAGAGCTGCAGGATCCTGCTAGGTGTAGTTCAGTGATGACAGACATGCATGTGAATCTTGAATTTATATGCAGGTAAGCACTTCCCTTCCTCACCTCACTTTTATACATTGCTAAATCCAGATTTAGTGCCTGATTTTCTTCTTGTTATATAGTTGTGAGGGCACGTAGTCTAAAAAATCTTGAATTGATTTACTCCTTTTTCATCTACCTTTCCCTCATTTAAAGCTATAGTTCCTGGGAGAAGGCAAAGGAATCTGAAAGCAAAATTATGTTCACCTCTTGGCTTTCTGTTGTAAGCATAATACCCGGAGTGTTTTTGCCATATTAATGTGTAGCTCATAATTGTTAATATTGCCAGTGATTTACTGATGAGCCTCTTAACTTTAAGCAATGCTGTGACTCAATCCCTTTCCCTGTAGCATTAAGAACTAATTTGACAGTTGCTACAGGCAAAGCTGCAAGATGACTCAGATTGTCAAATGTCCTTTGTCCTCACAAATGCAAAATCCTCCAGCCAAGTTTCAAATGCAATTCCATTTTATTCTAATTTATTGTTCATTTCTCTTCTTGACATAGCAGCTCCCTAACAAGTCCGTGCATCATTACTTAAATGCTTGCTCACAAAGGACTGTTGTCAATCACTGGCACAGAACATCAAGCAGAAAGAATGTCTGATCAAACACATTTTGAAAGGTCTGCCACAACAATAGAGAAAAGCTGAATCAAACTGGGGGGAAGGGAAGGGCTGAACAAGACTTATTTTTGTCAAGCAGATGAGATTATTTTAAATAGGCCTAAGACTCTGAAAATCGTGTGGAATTAATTCATTTCTAGATAATTCTTAGAGTGCATATTTTTTTAAGCATTGATGATAATGCAAGTAGTGGATAAAGTACTAATACCAATGACCATAGCAGAAATGAGCCATCAGACCATTCAGACCTTCCTGGGGCTGCAAAGAACCTTGGAGTCAGCCTGAAAATGACTAAAAAATAAAATGAGAAATGATTGATCTGAGGGCGAATCACTCCTGGGTCATCTGTATTAATGGTAATAAGAACATTTTAAATAATCATAATTTTTTCATGCATCTTCTTGAGTCATGATCTTGATTGTATTTATTTTAAAATGCCCACAGTAAGAGAACATCTGTGGTTCCGTTTTACAAACAATATGTTTGCTTTTAATTTATTCTAAGATATAATTGTTCTTTACATAATGGATCAAAGCCTCCATCAGTTCAAGCAGTAAACTACACAAAGGAATTGATCAATTTTAAATTCAAAATACTAAAATAGATTTTTTCATTTTGTGTACCTCAATGAAAGTAATTAGATTTCTTTTCCCTAATATGAGAGGAATTTAACAACAGTGTATAGCCTTGAACTTCCCCTGATCTCTGCACTGTAGCTGCATACAAATCAATAACACTTTTCACTTAGAAGAGTTTATGTCCTTGTCAGCTCAAAATTCTGGTCACTCAGGGCTGTCATGCTGAAGGTGAGCTTTGCACATCTCTCTGGATTTGTTTATTGCTCCTGGTGGGGCAGGGAATGGAAGTGGGAGGAAAATAGCAACAGTTTTATGATTCTCTGCCAACCCTACTTCACCCCAAATCTTAAAAATATGAAAGGCTTTCTCACAAATGGGAAAGTGCTGCAACCTCTGAAGATTTTCTGGTATGACATTCCTCTGAAGATGTCTCAGTGGTTGGGCAGCAAGAACAGCTGACTGAGGGTTTCAATTATACTGAACAGGGTTCCCGCTCTGGGCACTGAGGCAGGAGACCAAAAGGAAAAACAGTATATGATAATTTAATACAGCAATAGCTCACATCCATAAAGAAACAGTGATATATGGATAGTGTTATTTTATCTCAAAGTTTTATATGCCTCACTGTGAAATTGCCTTTTAAGTTGCTTTAATTTAATTCTCTATGTTGGTTTTTTTTTAAATAAACTAAAAAACCCCCACACCCTCCATTGTGTGAAACCGCAATATTCCCATGGTCCACCATTTGTCTTTACACACAGATTCTTTTGATGAATTGAAAAGCTGAAATAAAATCATTATGTATAGCTAAAAAAAATTACATGAAGTACATGAACGGGTTGAGGTAAGGTTATAGGAAACCTGGCTAGGAAGCACCATTAGTCTCGGAAGAGCTGAGCAGTTTATGAGACCAGCATGTTGTGAGTGTGCGTCCTAAACTACAATTGAGAGGTGATCCACTGTTTCGAACAAGTCTTCTACTCTCCCCTCCTTCAGTATTTGCTGGGACTTGTTGGGGTTGGTTATTTCCAGCTGGTGATCTAGAGCACCCCATTCTCTGGTAAGAAAGTGGACATATTGCACAATCCCAGCCATAACAGCAATAAAAATAATAATAGTATTTTATAAATTATAATAATAATAAAATTTTATAATTATTAATAATAATAATCTTATTCTGAGAACCAGCCAGTAGAGCTGAAGAGACTTCTGCTGAAAGTGGATTCTTAACTGAGCATGAAGAAAGCCAGGACCTCTAGTCCTGGACTCAGTGGCAGGGTCTGGAGTACACTGCTGTGACTGCAGCCTGAACCAATGCTATAACATGGCTATTCATGGAGTAAATCACAACATAAAGATGCTACAACCTTTGAGATAGCTTCATCTAGAAACTGGTAGCATAGTTAACAGCAAAGAGATTTGTAGCTTTAATGGCATTGGAATTCATCCGTGATAGAGTTTAGGATAATGAAAGATAATATCTGTATTGGGAAGGGTAATGGAGAAATAAGCTACATTTATCATAGAATCATTATGGCTGGAAAAGACCTTTAAGATCATCAAGTCCAACCGTTATCTAGCTCTACCAGGCCCACTTCTAAACCATGTCCCTGAGCACCGTATCTAGACAGCTTTTAAATACATCCAAGGATGGTGATTCAACCACTTCCCTGGGCGGCCTGTTCCAGTCTTTGATAACCCTTTCAGTGTAGAAGTTTTTCCTAATGTCTAACCTAAACCTCCCCTGGTGCAACTTGGCGCCATTTCCTCTTGTCCTATCGGTTGTAAGTTGTGAGAAGAGACCAGTGCCCACCTTTCTACAGCCTCCTTTCAGGTAGTTGTGGAGAGCAACAAGGTCTCCCCTCAGCCTCCTTTTCTCCAGACTAAACAACCCCAAGTCCCTCAGCTACTCCTTATAAGACATTCTCAAAAGCCTTCACCAGCTTCATTGCCCTTTTTTGGACACGCTGCAGCACCTCAATGTCCTTCTTATACTGTGGCGCCCAAAACTGAACGCAGTACTCAAGGTGTGGCCTCACCAGTGCCTAATCACTTCTGTAGCCCTGCTGGCTACACTATTCCTGATGCAGGCCGGGATGCCGCTGGCCTTCTTGGTCACCTGGACACAGTGCTGGCTCATATTAAGCCAGCTGTCGACCAACACCGCCAGGTCCTTTTCTGCCAGGCAGCTTTCCAGCCACTCTTCCCCAAGCCTGTAGCATTGCATGGGGTTGTTGTGGCCCAAGTGCAGGAATCAGCACTTGGCCTTGTTGAACCTCATACTATTGGCCTCAGTCCACCAATCATGCCTGTCCAGGTCTCTCTGAAGACCCCTCCTACCCTCAAGCAGATCAACACTCTCCTCCTAACTTGGTGTTGTCTTCAAACTTACTGAGGGTGCTCTCAATCACCTCGTCAAGATCATTAATAAAGATATTAAACAGGAGCAGCCTCAACACTGAGCCCTGTGGAAGACCACTTGCGACCGGCCGCCAACTGGATTTAACTCCATTCACTGCCACTCTCTAGGCCTGGCCATCCAGCCTGTGTTTGATCCAGCAGAGTGCCCGCCTGTCCAAGCCTTGGGTAGCCATTTTTTTCGTGAGAATGCTGTGGGGAACAGTATTGAAGGCTTTACTGAAGTCCAGGTAAATAACATCCACAGCCTTTCCCTCATCCACCAAGCGGGTTACCTTGTCATAGAAGGAGATTATGCAAGGGTTGAACTCAAGAAACTGAATCCACTCCATGGAGGG
Organism: Anarhynchus alexandrinus; assembly: GCA_008711295.1. Taxonomy (NCBI): domain Eukaryota; kingdom Metazoa; phylum Chordata; class Aves; order Charadriiformes; family Charadriidae; genus Anarhynchus; species Anarhynchus alexandrinus. The sequence goes on along the minus strand of VUYV01000006.1, from coordinate 6,267,283 downwards.
GAAAAGCAACCACAGCATCCTCTTTATAATTTTATTAAGCAGATTATGTCTTGTCTTTTCTCATAGTATGAAAAAATAATTATTCAAAGACACCATCAAAGAAATGAATGATATCCAGAATACTTGGGAGATCTTTGATAAACCTGCAACACAATTGTATCCTTATAGCATCAATTAAATTTTTGAACAATCTACTCTCATAATCTCAAAGCTGGAACACATTTCATTAGTTTACCTATTAAAAACTTTTAGAAAAAAACTTCTAGGAAAATATCAATAAAATTAATGGAAGTGTAAAATTTGTTCAGGGATAGCTTCAAATTTACTTTTCTAGGAAGAGAAAAAAAGAATTTTCTAACAGTAGGTTTCTTGTCACTTTTGTTGATGGCTGTTGGTTAACTTAATAATTCATTGGAATACTGTAGATCTAATTGTATCAGTCCTAAAACCTTCTACATAAGCTGCATAACTTAACCTGTGCTTGTGCTCTACCCACAGAGTTTGTTGATTTAATAGCTAGGGTTGTTGGTAGCTTAGGTTCTGTTTTGAAGTATATTTTTTCCCCATGTCGAATTGGAGGCTCTGAGTCCTGGCTTCAGTTCAGAGATCAGAAGTACCATTTGGATTGAATAGAAAATCTAATATATATTAACAGTGGGTAAAATTGAGCAGCATCAGCTGGAAAGGGAGCAAAGGAAAGTGCCAGTGTTAAGTGATGTATAAGTTTGATTTATATTGGATGAGAAAATTGCTGGTAGGTTCATTTTATTTAAAAATTAAGTAACAATCAGTAGAGTTTTTATAAAAGTAAAGATTGCTTTTGAGTTAACAAACCATAAAACTGATTCAGTGCTACAAAAGTGGATAACCATTGTTTTATTCTTGACTCAGTTTTCTTTTGGTGATTGCATGAGTCACTACTGTGTCATAAACTAAGGTCTTAAAAGTGAGCTTGAGAAAATAAAAAGAAAAGCCTTAAAATATTTTCCTGGGATTAAAAGATTGTTTGATTCACTTTTAGTTCATCTGAAAGTGGTTGTATTGACAAGGTCAATATTTAAGTAATTTTTTCATACCATTATAATAACTGTCTGGGGAAAAGATAGCAATTTCTTTCATTATACCTCGAGCAGAGAATGGATTGAGTTGTAAAAGTGAACCTTTTTGTACAGTGATCATCTCGAAACAGCCATAGTTAGCTTCCAGGCTGGGGAAATGCATACAACGGAACAATTAACGATTTGTAACACCACCAAACACATATTTATTGCTGCGGTATTTATCTTCTGCTTTTTTTTTTTTTCCATGGGAGTCAAAGAGTCCATAAAACTCTTCATAAACAAACAAAAGGTTCAAATTGTGGTTACGAAAGCTTCTGGACTAGATAAGGTTGTTGAATGGTCTTAAAAACTATGTATTCATATTCTGTATGTCCAGAATGCCTAGAAAGCATCAAAAATACTGTATGTGAAGCAAAGCCTTCTGCAGTAGTTGTAGCACGCACTTACTTAGTAGCTTACTGAGATGGAAACATATTTGTACAGGAAATCCTGTGAAAGCTTACATACAGAAAAATTACCCAGTATCATTGGCACTACCCAAGCTGCTATTCCTCCCGTTTATCATTCCAATCCCCTTTGGTATTCTTCCTTCTACAGTGTGAAAACTGAAAATTGTTTCATTCAGGAGCCTGAGAGCTGCTCTGCGTGTTACCCATAAACAGAGTGCCATCAAGAGCTAAACCCCTCCAATAATTACAAAAGAAAAGATCTGGCAAAAGGCTTAATTCTGTTAAGAAACAAGACTCTCAGCAAATGGTCAGACTGAAATGTAGCTGTTAGCATCAAACACTACGTGTACTGTTTGCAGAATAAATGGGTCTACTTAGCACATATTCCTCACCTCTTAGAATCCAAGAAGAAAAAGCAGCAATTCTGTTAAAACCCAACTCTTCCCCTGTCTTGATTCCAGGTACTCTTAAAAAAAAAAACATTCCCTAAACTGATTGACTTTCATCAAGAGCTCTTTCAATGTCACAGAAATAGATTTCATTGGTTTTGACAGCCTGGCTTGATGCTAAGCTTGTATCAAAAACCTACCAACAGGAGAAAGACCGCTGAGTTGAACATAATGGTCATATTTGGGGCTTCTGCTGTGCGTATCTCTGTGGTGGATGTGATTTCCTCTATTTTGACCCCAAGAAACTCGTACAGCAGCTCATTTAAAGTTCATGTCTCCAAAAGGAAAATAGTAGAAATACAAAAAGCAAAATGATCAACTGCACTTTTATTTCGAGTAGCCCTCCCACAGCCTGTGAGCTCTGCGGGGGAGCGGGAGATGGGAAATCAGTGTTGCCCTTAAAACAGAAGAATTGTTTTTCTAACATAATATACATGAAGCACTTCAGCATTCCCAGTCTCTGTAAATGACTGAAAGATAGTAGGTGCAAAATCTAACGATGTGGCAAGCTCTTCTAACGCTCTGCCCTCTTCAAGCTTCCCATGCTCTTGTTCTCTTTTCCTGTACACTTAGCATTATGTGACCTCCTGAGGGTCTGTGAATAATACAACATATATAATATGTTGTATAATATATATAATGTATAATGTATAATATAATAATGTATAATATATATTATAATGTAATAATATATAATGTATAATGTATAATATATATAATATATATAATGTATAATAATATAACCACAATAATCAGCAACTTTCACATCTTCTGAGAATCTTCCCATTTACTAGAGGAGTTTGGATCAAGGGTGTAACTGAAACAATACACTGAACTAGTATTTTTATACTGGCCACTCTGAAAGCCTGGTCCCAGATTGAATGAGCCATTACATATTTCTGTATCATTTTCTTTTCCTATACAATCAGTGAAAAATCCCACAGAAACAGTCTGAAGTCATCATTCCCCACACTCATCTTTTCCTTTGGAGTCGATCAGCGATACCTAGTAATTCAAACTTGGGAAAGGAAATATGCTGTCTCCTTCATGTACCTGGACTCAGTATTTCCTATAGAAAGCTGAAGAAGGGCTGTAGTCCTTCATTCTGTTTCTTCTTCCCTGAAGTCTGGTCAACGGTAAGTTCATAGCTATAGTCAATAAATCTTAGTATGTACACAGCCTCTCTGTGCATGCAGTTCGTTTGGTGGTGACATCCCCTCAGTGTGTGATACTGAGAGGTATCTCCATGGCAGAGAAGGACCACTGGGAACACAATAATTAACAGACAATATCCACTTTTGCCTCCCACTCTTCCCACCCTCATTAAACAATCCTGGTTTGGAAGCAGAAGAACAAACCCAAAACTATAGCCTTTTTGAAACTGCAGCAACATCTTAAAATTTCACAATTTATTCACGTCTGCTGGGTAATATTTATACTAGAGTTTGCTCAAATTTTTGCCAAAGAAGCAGAACTAAGTTACACTTTTATACTTAGCTATGACTTTTTGAGAGCGTTACTCAGGCATGGAAGGGAACTTGTGTTTAATATTCCACTTTGGTGATGATGCATGCAAATCTGTTCCCTTAACACCTTTTTAGATTTTTTTTTTTTACTCTTTTTTTCAACTTTTTTTTTTCCAGCTTATACAGATGTAAAACTTCTCATGTGGGATGTGGTTCAATTAGTGTAGAGAGATACAGTTAATTGTTTAAAAATAATTTTAAATGCTGTTATTTGTTACAAATAACTTGAATTATAAACAGCAAAATTAAGCTTGTTACTAATTTCTCTTGTGTTCCTCCCAGTTGGCAAAAATAGAAAATGGCTAGTCAGCTTTCCCATTGTTTACATAGTTTTGAGTTTTTAATTAACATAATCTGCTTATTGCAATGTAGCTGCTAATTGCAGCCAGTTGAAGGAGAGGGGTACAAATTGCTGTGTTTATGTGGTAGAAAAAGGAGCCAAATAATTAGGGAAACTGTTTCCCATATAGAAAATGATAATATTTTCTTTCTTTACATGGAAACATAAATAAATCTGTGACCAACTGTTTAGACACCATTTAAAAAGCACTGTAGCAAAGCAAAGAACTTCAAGACATTCAGATTGGTTCATTTCTCCATCAACTTGCCTGAACACATTTTTCTTTTTAATGAAAACGAAGCTTGTGTTAAAAACTCAGTTTCTGAGGATTTAGGGGGGGATGTCTGCAAGGGCTCGCTCATCTTTCCCAAGACCACTCTGCAGCAGAGCTCTAAAGGTGCAGCAATACCACCTCTGGACTTTCAATATCCGAGACTGCTGCTGGAGTTTCTCTGAGTCTTTACAAGGCTGAGTATAAGCGTACTATTTCAGTGTCTCAATTATTTGCCATTAAAATGATGACTGTTTAGGTGCTGAGTATTTCTACTTATTTTCCTCCAAACTGGAATGTTTTTACCGAGGAAAAGAAAAAAAAACAATTGTTTTGGCAAATATTCAGATAATAGGCCTAGCTCTAACCATGCTTTACTATTATATATAACTCTGCAGGGGAATCTTAGGCAAAAAGAACCATTAATTTTGACTTTTTCTGCAAACCTAAGCAACAGAACCAAACCTAATTACAGAACTGAATTTTGTCCCAGCCTCCACTGTGCAAATTTTGCTCTTCTTCACACTTCCACTGCAGCCAAATATGGTAAAGGTTTTTAAGTATTCTAATCTCGTAAAATAAAAAGGAACAAAAACGGATGCTGTTAAGATGACTAGGTTCTCTTCAAACACAGCAAGATTTACTTTATGCTAGAATGAACAATGATTAAGAAGGTTTGACTGTATTATTAGGAATCTTTAATTGCAAAAGGAGAAGCAGCTATGTATTTTGTAAAATGTAATCGAAATCATTTGCAGTAGCAAATTAAATATATTCATGAGGAAAAGTTCCAAATATTTTATCTGCTGACCTTTACCATACAATGTAAAATTTCAGTATTGGTGCTATTGTATAACTTTAGAAACAGTGCTGAAATATGTGGGCCTGATTCTGATTTCACTTACATCTGATGTAATTCTTTTGAACTCTGGAATCAACTTGTGATTGGCAATGCTGACGACTAATTAGAATCATGCCTTATGGCTCAAAGGCTGCCCGTATGGCCACAATGATACTAATTCCTGAAATTAATAAAAGGGACAATGGTTATTGATCTATTTCAAATTATACACTCTCTGTGCTTTTCTAGGCTTGGCATCTGAGTCAGGGAAATGGGTGATGAATTGATGTTAGGATTAAATGGCTCCTTGTATGTAAGACTTTTACTTTGAGTCTTTGAAATCATGGTTACCAATGAAATCTCCATTTCTTTTAATTTTCTCTATAATAGTGCCAGATATGTTCATAATGTTTCCCTAACGGGTACAGTAGACAACATTTTTATTGTCCTAAGACACATCTAAACACATTTAAAATGCATATCAGGGTGACAATATTGTTGTTCTCTCCTCCTGCTTTAAGAAAAATAAAGAAATCCAAATTTTTAATCTTTTTAAGAAGTTAGAAAAATCATGTAGATTCAGTGTTCCCAGCACAGAGCCTGAAGCTGAGATCGAAATCTAAATTTGTAATGTATTGAAGAAGTTAGACCCTATAGCTGAGATTGGTGAATAGTATAAAATGCTTGCTCATGTAGCTAAAACATATGTCCATTAATAAGGACTGTGTCCTTGAAATTCAAAAATAGTCTTTTCTAGCATCTTACACATCCTTTCTTCAACGTTCACAGACTCAACAAAGTAATATATGAAGTGTGCACGCAGGAGCACCAGTTGCATAAAACAGGTTCCATCTGTGTTTGAGCTGACAAAGAGAATGTCTGCATGTTTGGCATGAGCCAACAAATTCATGAAAGGGAAATCAATTAAAGGTTATTAAATACAAAGACATCTCCTCTGGGTCTGGAAGTCTGACTTGCAAAGTATTGGTGGCTCTGAGAATAATTACTTCATCTTTGACCTGTTTGTATTTCTGATGTGAGGTCAGCACATGTTAAGGAGTAGTTGAAGTTGCTGCACATGGATAAGAGAATACAATTTTAATATGCACTGTCATTTTTTCAGCTTGCGCTAGGAAGTTTTTGCAAATACTCCCCTACCAAAAAAAAGAACCTTTGCGTTCAGAGTTCTGCTCCAAAACAGTGTGTTTAAATTTGTTTTCCCTCTTTCTTCTGTTTTTCTAAAAATAAGTTTGGACAGGTGTCACAAAGAGAATTTTTAATTGGGACATGAAGTTTTATACCCTAATAATTTGTCCTTTAATTCAATCTCCGGGATGGAAGCAATCTCAATTGAAGCTAACATGCTGGAGATCTGTCTTATAAGCAAGCCAAAATCTGGACCTTTATAAATTTTTAATATTAACTATTTCCTCAATGATTTTCCACCTTTTCTTCCTACAGTTTATTATGCCAAGCTCTTTAGCCTGTCGCATTGAAGTAAGTTCTACACTTCCTTCTTTTTTTGTGTTCATTTAGGAGCAGTACAAAGAAAAGACTGCAAGTATAAGGTGTCATCTGGGTTCTCCAGCTGCGTTTTCAGACCTGGCTCATGCCTGGCATTGCAGCGTGTCCTGGTTTGAGGTAAAACAGAACCAATTTTCTTTTCAGTAATTTTACTTTGCAGCTAAGTGTCTTCTAACTACTGAAATTAACAGCGTATTGTGCAGGCAGTGTTCGCGCTCAGAGTGATAAGACCTGTGTTTATAGCTGATGCCCAGGCATGGTATGCAGAGAGGCTCTTGCTTATACTTCTTGCTGTAACACCCCAGGGCAGCTCACTTTGTTATTTGCCCCGTTGGAGGGTCGGAAGTGGAAAAGCATAGAGGGGTCGCACCTGCGGGGAGGAGCGGACAGGACAGGTGACCCAAAACTGCCCAACGGGGTATTCCATCCCATCTGCCTCATGCTCAGTATAAAAGCTGAGGGATCAAAGGGTCAGCCTCTTTCTTCAACGGCCAGTGTCTGAGGAGGACTCTGGCTGTTCATCTGCCTTTGATCCCGATCCGTGCATTCCTGAATCCAGATCCAGAATCCATTTTCCGTCCATTGCTGAGTCCAGTCTGGGACTTTCCCAGTGCCTGCCAGTGATGTGATCGTCATCCTGGGACCTTGGTCTGGTTTTGTGTATATTTCATTATTTCCTTTTAATTATTTTATTATTAATATTTCTTTAAAGTAGTTTAGTTCCATTTGCCTCATGGCCCAAACCATGACACAGCAGCAGAGGGATGACACCACACACAGCATGCCAATGGCTTCTTAGTCGAGCAGGAAGCTCTGAAGACAAATTGTTACTGCAGACTTCAGAGTTTCTGATTCTGCCATGCTGAGGCCAAGTGATGTCTACTTTCAGAAAACTTTTCTGCTGTTGTTGGCTACATAGCACTTAGCAGAGTGCTGTTAATAAAGCAGCTGTCATCTGTGACACAACACTGGTGTTTATAGTAAGATTTAACTCAGTCTGATGCTACAGAAGAATGTCCTGATGAATTGTGTTCAGTAGTTTAGCAGGGGATAATAGATCCTGAAAAAAATCCTAAAATGACCGCTAATGCTGTTTTTCAGGAGAGACAGTTCTCTTATTTACAAGATATGAAGAGGGGTGATAGAGTGCTTTTAGACAGACAATGAAACAACTCTTAAAACATCCTAATGACCTCAGAATACTATCTTGGCCCCCTCTTTCTGGTTCTTTATGATTCCAATCTCTTTTGAGTGAAAATGCTACAATGAAATATATTATCCCTTTTATAGAAATGACAGAGATAGAACACTTACCAAGCAATTTAAGAGATATAACTGAACCTAATCACTCCTGAAATCAAAAGAAGCAAAGGGAAAATTCTTTTTTCCCTCCTTTTCCCTGGTAATGAATGTGAATACTTAGTTTTGGACTCCTTTCACCATTCTGCCTCAATAAATGAGAATAGGCAGGGAATAGATCTTCACATTGCTACACTGCTCACAGCTCAGTGCTGCTGCTCCTTTATCCTCTGCTCCATTTCTCTAGTGAATCACCAACTTTTTAAGTGGGTTTGCAACAGTGGTTATCAATTGGTTCAGTTTTCAGAATAGTTCTTCTGTAACTATGCTGATGAAAAAATAAGCGTGAGGAGAAAAAAGTGCTTGTGTTTCATGTGAGTCGATAGTCCTGATATACAACAGAATCCCTTAAATTTTGTTTCATTTTTTCTGTCTGCATAAATGGGTGTAAACGTCCTGGTTTCTTCATTGAGGTTTTTGCACAACAAATTCTTGGGACAATCACTACTGTTCTTCCCACGGGTTAATCAGTAGCTTAACTATCAACTAGTTAGAGACAGGATAATTTAAGCAAGTCAAAATTGCTTATAAATCTATGTCAACATGGTTGAATATAAGTGAAGATAAGGATTGCATAGGATTGTTGCTGAAGTTTGAACCAGGCATGGGCTTTGTTAGCACTGTTAGTGCTACAACCCTCCTGTCTGGTACCCATAAGCAGAAAGTGAAAACAAAGACGGTGCAAAAGTATGATGGCGCAATACCTGCTTCTGCTAGACCTTGTTCCTGTAGAATGGTTTTTGTTTCAGCTGACCTTGTGGTGAGCAGGTGACAGCCAGCAGCACCAGCAGCACCAGAATACAGATGGTAAGAAAATAACAAGATGTTGCATCAATCAGTTCACATTATTTTGCATACTTCGGTAACCTGTGGAAATTGGCCCAAAACACAGTACTGACAATTTAGAGCCGATTAAGCAACACTTGTATAATAGACTATAAGGCAACCTTTTAGCAGTTTGCTGGTGGGAAGGAAGCTATTTGGAGGGGACATGTGCACAATACACTCTATTTGATTAATTTAAATTGCAAAGGAATCAGCAAGTGGAACATTTTTCTTTTTTTTTTTTTTTTTTCATCCCAAATCAAGGGAACAATTCAGATGCTGTAATAAGATTTTCTCAAAAGCCCAAGGGATAAAGGAAATGGTTGCTTGGTACAGTGGTATCTTTGCAATTCAGATGGATTCTAATGATGAATAGGAACATCCAGAAACACTTATTTTATTTTATTTTCACTTTTAAGACGTGTTCGTAATAAACAAGCTCTATGAATAAATATACCTGATGAAACAGTGAAATATACTATGTGCTATTGAGAATGTTCCTCCCCCTGCAGTACAGTAGCTGGAAAATTATGATACAACCACAGTGACATAGTTCCCCCCCACGGAGCATTTTTGCAGCAAGACAAGTTAAAAGTAAGAATAAGATAAAATGTTATTATAGGGCCATTGATCTTCTGTTACCTAAAAAGAGTGAATGTAGGTGTCACAGCTGACAAAGTGCTAAGCTACCCCAGCCTATGCAAAGCTCAGTACAAAGCAATGAAAAACAGCCTTATCAGATCTTTTCCCAACTTAAAGGGGGAGGGAGAGAAGGTGTCTTTTAGAACCAATAGGACTATAAAAGCTGTCAGGTTCCCGAACAAAACAAAGCTTGGATGACACCTGCAAGTGCATACTCCATGAAAATATAAATTGCACTTAAAAAAAAAAATTGCTTTCAAGCATCAAATTTACTTGCCAAGTAATATCATGGAGTCAGATTTTATTACCTAGTTTTAAAGTCCTAATACAGAGGTTCTGGAATAGAAGTGTTTGCACTAAATGATCTATAGAGACACCAGCAATGCTGCTGGAATGGTGGGATTCAGAGATGGGAGACAGGCTGTCACAGGAGCTTCCTACAGACCAACGGTACCAGCGTGCATTGGTGACACCGGACTCTGCTACTCATCCCACCGTCTTGTAACAGACTGGTATGTATGAGCATAAAATCCTAATGCTGCTGTCGTGGTGCTTAGTGCAATTTGCAATGCAATTTTGTTTCTATGCTACTCAATGATAACAATAATAAAAACTGATTCTTGCCTCATGCAATTTGTGTTGATCTTTTTCCCCCCTTTGTCTTCTTTCCTGTCCCAGTCCCCTATAGCGTGAAGATCTTTCTACCATGTGTCTTTGCTGCAGAGATACAACAGGTCAGTCCAATGCATACCTCAGAGTTGTTTTTCTTTCCTTGACTACTGAATCACATGGTAAGTCTCTTTGAATTAGTGCTCTTTCTGTTTTGAATAAAGTTTTAAAAGATTTAGTCTGAAGCTTACATACAACACTTGTGCCACATTCAGCGCTGACAGTCTTACCAGGGTTAGAAGTAGAGCAATCCACTGATGTAAGTAATTTGGAAGTAAACTGACAAATTCTATGTGTTTTGATTTCTTTTGTTTTCCCATCCATGAGTCATTCAGGAACTGACTGAATATTTTCAGAACATGCCTTATATTCTCTCAGACAGGACTTGTTTGCAAACTCTTCTTTCTGCCACCTGGTCGGATGACTGGGTACCATTCGGTATGATTTCAATGAAAAAATGGAAACTATTGGCTCAAATAACTCTCCTCTTTTTCTCTCTAGTCTTGGCCTTACAAAGGGGATTCTTGGTGAAAAAAAAAAATGTGATAAGGGTGCCCATATGTACTCTCTCTTGAAGGTATTCTGCTTTAGGAAGAAGTATTGCAGTATAATATCATAGAGCACAAAAATAAGTCCTGAAACACAAAGAGCTTGTTTAGTCCACCCACACTACCCATCAGAGGAAGGATTAGCCTCCTACATCATTCTGACACCTTTGTCCAACCCAGGCGTCCTCGCCGTGTGCACCTGGCAGCCTGCCGTGTCGTGAGAGCACAGAAGGGTGCTGTGCGGTGGTGATAAACCCAAGTGCCTGCCCAAGGCACGTGGCCGATGGGCGCCGAGGCGTGAGATGTGTCCTGTGACAGGCTCAGCAAGCAGCTGTGGGACCGCTGCCCAGGGGGAGGGCATCTTGGGAGAACTGGCAGTGACTGCTAGTGATTTTGATTCGGTTACCAAGAGACTGGTCTAATCTAATCTTAAAACTCTGCAGTGAGAGGGATTGTATATTGCTGCGTCAGACAATCTGTTACAGTGCTAAGCCCTCTTTTGTTACAGAGGTTTTGCCACTGCCCCTCAGTGTATGAGCCCTTGCGAAGGAGTGGGCCCAGCTGCCAGGATTTAGCTGCAGTCCAAGGAACGTGGGCGTTGTCTGAGTGACCATCAAGTATGACGCTACCTTTAGACTCTGGCACCAGTATTACTAAAGTTCTCCTGTCTGTTTCATTTCTTTTTAAAAAAGCATAGAATATGAGGAAATCAGACCAGACTGTTTCTCATGAGCACAAAATCTGTTTATTTCCTTTTAGTGTATGTGATCAAATTGTGGGTAAAGGAAGGATAAGCTAGGACCCAGCGTGCAGAAACACCCTACCCTCTATTTATTAATCTATATGCCAAGTAAAATAAATAGCACTGGCATGTAAAGAGCATGGGAAAGAAATGTCAGAACGGAGGTGGTAGTGAGCCCAGCATAGCGACTGCTCTCTAGCAAAGGCTTTCTACCAACGTCCTTCTAGAACCTGCTGTGTGGGCCATGCCACCCGCTAGTTTGTGTTGCTTTCCGTTGAGGAAATTCCCAGGAAAATAAACAGCTGGTAAGTTCTGACAACTTGCCAGACATCTGTCCCACTAATTTCATAGCACTGTTGTGTATTGATATAGCAGTTGTGGGGTTTTTGCCTTAGGAAAAACACCTCAAGGTAATATAAGTGAGTTTTGTTATGGTCTCCAAGAGATGACATATATCTTTATTATTCCATCTAGGTTATGATTTACCTGATATGTAGAAGCACAATGGTCAGGTTTTCATTTGCAGCAGTATTACTTAAAAAACTGATGCTAACTTTGGGCTCTTTAGACAACATATGTTAGAAGGTTGCATCCAAAAGAGAAATATCTGATAAAGCTTCTATGGCTAAATAGCCAAAAATGAGAACCTAATAAGGACCTTTGAACTTCTCGGCTGCTTACAAACAGCTTAAATAGTAGGGTTTTATAAAACTTACATGCTTACGGTTTTTTTTTTAATTATTATTTTAATACTTATCCTATCAGAAAACCAATCATATCGTTAATTACTCAACATAGTGTCTTTCCTTGGCAGGAATATTATCAAAATACAAGAGGAGCTGTTATTTGTGGACATGACTCTGTATTGGAAGAACTGATGCTCAAAAGCCATATTAGGTTCTTTTATTTACGTCTCTATGGCAGCCCATCTGAGGAAATGTGCTTGGATGTAATTTTTTAAGCCATTTTAGGATCCAGAATTTTGTTTCTACATAAGCCCTTAGACAAAGGAAAATGCACTTTTGTTGGGTGATGAACATATACAGCTTCTGTCATGGAAAAATGAGCTTTCTTTTCTTGTGCCTATCCCTAGTATTGAATAGCAGATACAAAATAGAGAAGGTACCAGCCAAAGACTGTGCTGAAGTGAAATCCAATGTGAGATCACCCCCATCACTTTAAAGTATTCAAGATCATTCAAGCCTATCTATAGCAATGGACCAGTAACATCTGTACTATATTCACTTTGAGTAAAAGATGTGTTCACAGACTTCACAGATTCACTCCAGCAATCTGAGTTTTGCATTTATGTCCTCTGTGTGCAAACTGACCGGCAAGCAAAATAAAAACTAAACAAATCATGTGATTATATATTGTTTATCCTTAGAGAATTGATTATAAAAAAAAAGAAAATAAATTATGTCAGATGCAGTTTGAATATTAATAAAGCAGTGTAGCTTTTGGCTGCCAGTAGCCAGCTACCAGCTGAGTCAAGATGCACCCTCATCTCCTGCTTGCTGCCTTTGAACAGCAGTTATGGATTAAGTCTGACAGTGTGAAAATAAATCGGGGAGTGTAGCTGAAGCCAAGCATTTATCAAGCCTGGTTGTATTCTATGCAAGGTAAGTCTGATACAATTTAATAAGATAACAGAAAACTTAACGCTGTCTTCAGGATGTCAAAATATGGATTTATGCCCTGTGCCAATGCTACTACTGTTAACTTGATGAATTTTAAGCTATATCAGAGTTTGGGTTTAGCATCCATAAGTCAGTGGTGCAATAGGAATAATTTTCAGATATAGAACTGAAAACCCGTGCATACGTATGGCAGGAGTATTCAAAACTGTCAGTTATAAAATGGAGGGAAGAACTGGAGAAAGCACTGGGATAGCAAGTCTTCTGTCTCATTATATGTTATACTGCACTTTGCATTCTCCAAATGCTTTGTTGCAAGAAGTTTAGGAACTAAACCTGTGAATGCAGGAAGAGAGAGACCAACAATAAAGTAAAAGAACATTTGCTTACCATTTTTTGTTGCCCTTTTGAAGTTGATGTCATCTGTCACAGACCATCTTTTCTCTGTTCTTCATTACCTTTAAACTGAGCAAACTTGGGATGCCTTAATCAACAGTAAGATTATTTTTCTATCACTCGTTTAGTGTCCTCACTGGTTACCAAACCTGCAACAAAAATAACGTCCTACCTTGTGGGTTTGGTGACTTTTTGTTGAAGAACCCAGTGAACTTTCACAGCAAAGTACATATAGGCCTGACTGTTGCCAGTAGCATTTCTCTCCAATGAGACAAAATGAAACAATTGCAAGTGGTTTTTGTCCCTCTTTAATAAATACTATCAAGATATTAAGTCATGAGTTAAGGTAACCTTTTGGACTACACAGAAAGGATCCCTCTAGTCCCTCAGTGGCTATTTATCATTCTTTTCAAGAGTGATTTTGACCCAAATGGATTGTTTTCTTGTGCTACTCTATCTTTATGCCCTAGTCCATCTTTAACATACACTATGGCACTATCTGTTCTTGAGAGTGCAAAGACTTTGATAAATGTACTCCAGTCGTCACTGCTTTTTCATACTAGGTATCTATTGATTCTTATAATATCAACTTTCATGACTCGCATCATTTGTTAGAATTCCTCTGTTCAGTTTTAAAGGCCGCCTACATTGATATACAAACAATTCAGGGTTTTCTCACTCGTTCCTTTCAGCATTCTTTGGCTCCTTTTATCGATCATACCTGCCTCAGTTCAGGAAGGACATGCCCCAGTTACTCAGGCTGTTCAATGAAGTACCACAGGACTGGGCCCAAAGCTCTTCCAGGGTCAGGCCTGTATACTGAGCAGAGTGAAATGGAGTAGGCAGGGGATATTCCTGAGCCCAATTTCCAGATACCCTGTGGAATAGGAGGCTGTGTTTAATATAGAGAAGTCAGTAAGTACTTTTTGTCAGAGAGGAAAGGAATGGCTTTGCCTTGATCTATTTCAGAGATGATCAAAGAACAGATTAAAAGGCCTGGAAGCTCTATTCAGCCATTATTCATCTGGGTGCTGTATAACAATGCTGCCATGCTTCCCTCCTGCCTCGCTGTCAAAGAGGTAGATGGGTAGCTCAACTTAGACTGGCTTTTTTCCCTTGTGATGATACTGCTTCCCCCACCGTTCACATGTTTTCATAACTCCATGTGTAAAAGCTAATTGAATTTATCTGTTAGCAAGTGGGTATATGCTTGAGGTTAAATGAAATAGGTGTCAACTAATAGGTGTAGAACTTCCATCGAATATAAGGAGCCGCTTTCTTCATGGGGTGACGGCTCTTCTTCACACTTACACTGGGATGGACGTAGGGAGGACAAGGAACAGGGAAGATTCTTGGTGAAATAAAATGGATGCAAGTTTGCTGCCTAGATTTTTCTGTAGCCAAACAACAGCCGTTCAAGTTTTAAGCAGCAATGAGCAGTCTACTGTTTGGAGACCATTGGAGAAAAAATTTGGAAACTAGCATTATAAGGAATAACATTTAGTTGAGGGATACACAGAAGTCATACCTTTAATCTGTTTAAGAATAGGGCAGCTGAGCAGCTATTCCACATGCAGGCACTGCACCTTCCATTTAGGTAATCTGTTCTTTGGTTGACTTATTGGCTTCTTGGCCTACTAAAATGCTAGCCCCTGATTAAAATTAATAGAAGATGATTTTCCAGTACTAGTTCATATAATAAATTGCCCATAATAAAATGGGGTTTTTACCACCAACTATTGTGCTGATTGCTTCTCCAGAGTTTGATGTATAAGGCATGAGGCTATATTGCTAAAATCTGTTTTAATCAAAGGAAATGAAAGTTTTACTATTGTTAAATGCAATTTTTTATTAACTTATAGAAATATTCCTAGTTATTAAAAAGTTAGGTCAGGTCTTCCACTTTAGTAAAAGTAGCAATGCCTCTTGCTGATTGAGAGCTTACAGTCCTCTTTTCTTTGTTACATTTATGCAGATTCCAGCTGCATTTATCTTTTCATCAAAACATTTGTTTTTATAAACAAGTTAAAAAAAGGGATGTCGTAGATACTAATTCACTTGCATTGCAGTGAGAGAAAGACTACCAGGAGATCTACAATAGAAACTTTTTCATAAGTTCAACACTGTTTCCCTTTGCATTCATTATTCAGTAGGTTGGAAAAGCACTTCTCCAAAACAGATGCTGATCTTGTTTTCACTTTTGGTGAAGAAATTTCTCCAAAAGAAATCTGTGAAAGTTGTGAGGAGACCAAAGCTGAGAAAAGCTTGAGGGCAGGAAGTGGTGAGTAATGCCATTTCTCCAAAAGAAAAGAGAACCACAGGCAAACCAAGATGCTCAGCTTGATCAGTGCAGCGTGATACTTTGGCACTAAAGAACAAACTGAATGAGGTCTTTTTTCCCTGAATGGAGCTGTTCATGGCTGTCATGGTCAGAAGGAAGAAAACCAAAATACGTTCTAATAGCAGGGTTTTCTTTCCTCTTTGCAACCATATTAAAGGAGCCAAATCCATCAAAATCAGTTTGGGCTGATCTTTATGTACTTCGTTTTAGTTTAAAGGAGCCCCAAGTTTGGTTCACTGGGATCGTAGGTTAAACACTAAGCTGAGTATGGAGACAGTCCACAGTTTTAAAGAATAATGAGTTAATTACATGTTGTTCTGTCTCAAATTATTATTTTAAAAGCATATTTCTCTATTGTGTGTGAGTACTATCTATCCTGCCTGAAATTCTTTTTTCTTTCTACACAAGAGTAGAAAAGGCAAAAGTGGCTGGGGTCTAATATCTCACTTGATCACTTAATAAAAAATGGATATGGTCAAAGTTATACCTCTCCTGGTAAAACTATGACAAAAGCTTTTGACAGGGAACAGGTAAGTTAAGAAGCAGGAAGACTCAGGGGAGAGATAGGAGTTGGTGCGGCTCCAGTGACATGTTATGGAGCCTGTTCACTTGTTAACCGTGTGAAATAGAGCTGGCGCTGTATTTTCAGGTCACAGATCAGAAACCTGTAACCACCTTAGAGAACCAAGAAAGGTCTTAGAAGAAAGAAGGAATTTGATGAAGGATGTTGTAATGACAATCCAGTCCTGTGTGCTATATCCAAGATAGCGAAGGAATGAATGCAGTATGATGCGTAATTCAGCATAATAGTCAACATTACAGAAGGTGAATGATAAATTGGAACTGCACAGCGTGGAGCAGGGAACAGCAGCCAACACTGAACATTGTGAAGGGATCAAATATCGTATGAGATAATTATCTGAACAGTTTTCAGGTGAATATAATGCACTGTTCAACTTATTGGGAAGTCAGGTAATTTAAAGAGCACGTACTAGAAAAGCGCTAGTAACAATAGACTGGCAGTTAGACTTTTTTTTTTATTTGAACAATATTAGGCTGAACTAGCACCTCACCATTTTCCTGAGCAGTGGCCTGTTGTAAGTCACAGATAACAGTTCAGAGAGGGAAAGAAATACAAATAGTAGGATTTATAGAAAGCAAATAGTCATTTTGTCTATTAAGGGAGAGTCAAACTCAGTGCAATGTAAAAGTGAAATCAATATGCTATGACTCATAAATGTAAAGGCAATATAAAGGAAATATGGGATGATATGAAGGTGAACTCGCTACAGTGATCACTTTGTTTTGAACACAGTAAGCAGTCTGGCAGTTTCAGCAGCAAAGATGAGAAGTTTATAAAATGTAATAAAAGTCTCCAGAGCTTTTTGTTGGGTCACAACACAAAATTTTTGGAAAGAAAAAATGTCAGAAATGTATTGGATCCTTTGCTGTTCTGTATTTCAGTAATCTCCCCTGTCTTGAATTTGTGTCTTCTTTCAGGAAGAACAGGAGCATTAATACTTCCTTCCTGGTTTAATTTATCATAAAAAGAGTGATTGTGATTTCTATTGTCCAATTCACAGGAATCCATGCAAACGAAGGTAGGTAGCCTTCCTTCTCATGATTAACAATTTCAAAGGGATATTCTGTTTTGAGGGTTTTTTTACCCTGAATGCAAACCCAACCACCACATCATGCATGGTCCAGGGAATTTTACTTCAGATTTACTTTAATCTGGTCCCTGGCACTAAAATCCCATTAGCAGCTGGTGCTCCACCACATGAAGCAAAGCACAGTAAGTGGGGAAAGTTCATATGTATAGGTTTCTTAAGACTGTAGTACTTAAATTAATAAAGATCTTGAGATAAAGGAAACCAAGTAATGAAGTCATGATCTTGAGATCTTGAGCTACTCAAAATCATTGAATTCCGTGCTCATTCAGGATCAGGGAATCCGTTGTGCTAGTCACTGCAATAACCAGAAAGAAAAAGATGTCCCAAGTTGCATACCAAATACAAACCAGTTATTGGTATGTGCAGAATATGAGGGAATATCTTAATTCCCATAATGGGTATACTCTGTATAACCACAGTCTTCCTTTTGCTGAGACTGTTGTGGGAATAGTAACAAAGTCTCTTAAGGTGAGACTAACAGGAAAATAACGAAAGATACATCTGTTTGGGGTTTGGTTTTGTTTGGGTTTTTTTTTTTTTGGTTTGGGGTGTTTTGGTTGTTTTTTTCAGGAGATAAAATCCCCTTAGGTATATTTTTCAGCCAAGTGGAAACCATAAAGAGGCAGTGAGCAGCATATAAGCAAAAGGTACTTATTTCTCCCTGAAAAAGACTGTGGATAAAACCCTGAAATGGCCTTGTATGTGTTTTGTAGAAAGGACCTCTAGAGTGTGAAGAACAGCACAAGACAAAGAATGAATGTGTTTGTCCCTAACTCCAGTAAACAGCTGAACAAGCGGAGATCAGAAGCTAATCAGTGGTGGCACTTGATGTATCAGTAGCTCATGTGAAATGACGAGTTGGAGGAAAGGCCATAAAGGCATGTGACAGTCAGGTTATCTGTGAAGTGACAGAAATGGGAAAAAAAAAGAAAAAGGAAAGGATACAAAGAGGGGAAAAGAGAAATGCTCCCAGCAGAAGCATTTCAGATGGCTGTCAGTAAGGCAAATCTGTACTTGTAAAATCTGCAGAAAGATGTTGCAGATATAAGGTGAAAGCTGGACAAAACTGCGCGGCTGAAATACGGCCCACGTGACTACAGAGCTTAGAGGTCCAAGCCCAGCTGCTATCCAGGTAAGGAATGCAAGAATGGTTCTCCTGGGTCCACTTAGCTCATGGTCCTGTCTCTGAGACAGACAAGTTGCAGATTCCTCTGGAAGAGAAGCAATATATAAGCAGGAAAGTCAAGGATACTGACCACAGAAATAACCCGGGGAGATGGTAGGACACGTGGGGACAGGGAGGGCTGACTAAGAAAGCACAGCTAAGCTAGACTCCTGTTGGATACCTTTTGCCACCTTCAGTTTCAAGTAAGGCTGCAGCTTGAATAGAAAGTCAATAGCTCTTTCTCCCCTATCCCTTTGCCACATCATCTCAGAGGAAACTGCTACTCTGAAGTTCCCTAAAGAATTGCCCAGCAAAATCAAGAAATACTAAACTTAGCAAAGATAATGTTTCTGAAAGCTAATGGAGGAAGGAAAAAAAAAAAAACCAAACCCCAAACCCAAGAACAGCAAGCCAGAGTTTTTCACACACACTGTAAAGAAAAAGGAAGACAGAGATACCTGTTTCCTATCATTGTAGGTCACTCCTCAGTGCTTCATCTTGATATGAATAGATCCCTCAATAGTTAACTTAGCCAAGGGAGGATTCAGATCAATCCTCCTCACTCCAGCCATGCCTTCTTCTAAAATCAATAATGGCTGATGAATACCTCTGCCAAGCTCACAACACAGACACAATGGAAATCCTGCTCTTTTAGAAAGTGCCTTTGCAAGCTCTTTGGATAAGGGGTGCTTTACTGCTTCTCCGCTAAATCTCAGCAATGAAGCTGAATTCCTGATGATGCTGCCATTCTGCAGAAGCAGCACAGTACTGGTAACCTGCACCTTTCTGGTCTTTGAGGATTTAGCAAGAGCCGTTTGAATTCATTTGGAAATGAATTCAAGCACGCATTCTATACAGCTTTCATCTTTAATAAAGTCTGTTTTTTCTGAGTTAGGCTCTGCTTTCACAACACATGCATTTTTGTTTTTCAAAATATCTTGCTGATAATTGGAGTTTTTCTGTTTTTTAAAAGAGTTTAGAGTTCTGTAAGCAATCTGAGCTATCCAAATTAAAACTGAGGTAGGGGGTTCATCTTCTGCAAAAAATTAAAAAGTTGGAAAGATCAGCTGGCTCTTGCAGTTCACATTTGTAAATCAAATCCCTTAATTGCACTGAAGCACTAAAAGGAAAATCACTTTTGTTAACTTGAAAAATAGGATGCACTTTTCTGAGAATTGAAACCTTTTTGATGTAGATATTCCCAGTAGAAACTGTGCCTGATTATAATCTACAGTGGCATTGTTCATAATTAAAAATATTTTACAGGATGCTTTGTCAAAAATCCCCAATAATTAATAATAAATATCTCTTTTCAACAGCACATGAATTTACACTAATAAAATAAAACTGAAGTTACAATCATACCACTTTAGACTATGCAAACAGACTTGGCAGTTATAAATTCAGATTTATGGCTGGAAGGATGCATTCTCCTTGAAGCTGTTTGTGCAACCTACTTATCAGAAGAAAGAGATTTCCTGGAGATTTTCTTTAATTAGCTGGAACAAGCCATTAGTAAAACAAGCAACTAAACCTGTAAGTATATAAGCTATTAGTTTTCTAGCATAGTTTACTAAAAAAGATGTAATTAAAAATATATCCTAAAATTCAACAAGGGAGTGGCCAGGTTCAGTAATAGGCATTTCTGTGTGGACAGCAATGTTTATGAGTCAAGGAAGAGAAAAGTTAGCAGTCTGCCAGTAAAGATAACGAGAGGAGAGGAAACACATGATCCATGTTAATGTGGTTTATGTCCCTCCCTTTTTAAGCTTCTGAAAGGCTCCACTTATTCCTGTGGCAATTAGGAGTAATCATCACTGCCAATGATGTATTTGTACTAGGTCATCAATCCAATGCAATGTCATTTCCCAAAATTTTGAATCAGATGAACTTTGAAGTTTGAAATGTAGCTATTTTACTTCGACTGTTTACTGG
This sequence comes from Anarhynchus alexandrinus, assembly GCA_008711295.1. NCBI lineage: Eukaryota > Metazoa > Chordata > Aves > Charadriiformes > Charadriidae > Anarhynchus > Anarhynchus alexandrinus. The sequence goes on along the minus strand of VUYV01000006.1, from coordinate 6,246,890 downwards.
AGTAGCCACTGCCCAATGTGATTTGCATATGAATTGCGAGGTGCGATTCCAGGGGCTTACATGAGGCAATAGATGTGTTTCTCCTATTAACCATAATGAGCATTGCATGACTCATTCCTCTCACACCAGGCTAAAATGTACCCCTGCGGTTCTGTACTATGTATATTGACTTGAATGAAGCTTTGTGTAATAAGATTTAAATTGTAATGAGTCATTATGTCAACCTTTTTTGCTGGTATTTTACATAGTAAGTCTACTGCATAGTGTGCAGTATGGTACCGCAGAAAAGCCCAGCAAGTATAAGTTGGAGTGGGTAGGTATTAAAAAAAAGACTATGAAAACTTTTCACAAAACTTCAGCATGACCATAGTTTCAAAAGGATGATTTTTCTGTGTGTGTGCTTATTACAGCCATTATCATCAGACCAAGAAACACTCCTGAATCCATCACACTTAGATATATGTCCTCATTTGCTTTTAGTGGGATGAGACAGTCTTGTTTATACAGGCTTGAGGTGAATGATGTCAAAGTATTATTTTTCAAGATTGTTTAAACATTCAGACGCGCACACATGCACGCACACACAGAGAGCTGTTTTCTAATAATCCTTTTATCAGCCTGAAGCTGAAATAACTTACTTTCTTGCAAGGATCTGTTATTGAGAGTTTCTTATTAGTAACTAGATACCGACATTGATTTCATTAAAAAATAAGCACAGTCCCGAAGAGCTTTTGATTTTTTTTTTAATTGCATAACAGGTAGAGTATAAACAAACTGCTTTGCTCAGAACTGTACCTCTTTAATTGCTTGAATTAAAAGGATTTCCGGATCAGCATTTTCTCTCATTTTTCAGTATACATTGGTTGCATGTTACCAAGGCACCTCTGAAGCCGCTAAAGCTGGCTTGGGCTGAAAGTGATGTGGAGAAATAATTTCAGTCTTCATTGTAAAGAATGCTCAAAAAACACTAACAAAACCTTTTAGTTCTACAGTAGCAAAGTAAAGGCTATTTTGTGCAAAATCAAATGTAGATAAAATATCTTTTATTCTTATAATGACTACCGATACAGGACCTAAAGAATTAACTATGTCTTGAGATATCATTTTGTGTCCAGTGACTTTAACAAACAAAACTTGTTAATCTACACCAAAAAGTAAACTGATTCTAAGCCTAGGCTGTGGATCTTTGGTGTCAGCTTTTTGAAGACAAAGGTTAACGAAACTCCATGAAACAAACACGTATGCTCACAAACACCTTTCTCTATATGAGTCTGCATTAATCTACAAAGCACTATTCTTCGACCAGTTTCTAAGTTCTGGTGTTCCCTATTTAAATATCTAGAGCAACTATGAACATGCTTCTCTCCTTCTGCGCACTTCTCTGAGAATTTAGAATCAACAATTAAATCATTTAATACTAAAAGACAGCAGGTTGGCGAAGTGGGAGGATCAGAAGATTGACAAAGAAATGGGAAAGATAACTGAAGCTTAAATCTTCTTATAGTCCATCACAGTAGCTCACATTACTCTTACATTTGCACTCTCTTAAATATCTACGTGCTTACAAGGGAGACACCAGAGGCTGTAATTGAAAGCTACAGAACTGGCAAGTATCAATATTTAATAGCTGGTGTCCTTCCCCCTTTTCTCCCCTGTTACATACTGCCTGCGAAATGGCATCGGTGAACAACAGACCACATAGCTGGCTTTTGATTTCCCCAACTCATCCTTAGATGTACCTTTTCTCACCCTCCCAGCAAACTGTTACGTATTTTAGGATTGGTTTGCTTGTCTTTTTCACTGGCAGCTCTTCCTGCTCTCGTTAGTACATGAGCACCTAATTGTGCTGGGCAGCTCTGGCTTGGCAAGCAACTTACAAATTATACGTGAAATGGGACAGGAATCTTGGAAAAGCCTAGCACTAGACATCATTAATTCTACTTTTAGTAGATGTTTTTCTCAGGTGAATGATGTGCTCTGCTTTTCACCTGAAAAGACTCTCTGTATTTTTTCTAAGCCTTCTGCATTGTGATATGCAGATATAACTAAGGTCTAAAAAAAATATTCTTGTAACTAATTAGAAATCAGTGAGAATCTCAGTGTGAAATTTAGAGACAGATTAATACAGCCAAGAACAAAACAATTAATTTATGCTCAATCTAGTGAGTCAATATCCAGCTTGTTACCTCTGTTTATTTTTTTTATCAGCATCTTAATTCAGGAGCAGGCAGCGAGTATATCCATATGTTTTACTCCTCTTGTAGAATTAGCTTTAAGAAAAACAAAAAAAACCCAAACCAAAACAAAAAACCCCACCCACACCACCAAAACATAGGATTGCAGACTTGCCATTTTTTTCCTGAGAAGATCATAAATTATTTAAAGTTTCTTCATCTTCAGAATGCCCAGCTGAATGCACTGAAATATTCAGAGGCTAGAACCTAAAACGTTATACAGGTGATTCAATAATTCTTACCAACAACTGAAATAAAAATCATGCCTTTTTCTTTATATTTTAAATATGAGGAATGATTTTTTCTCTCTTAATTCTCCCCTGCATCAACAAATCGTTTAAGATACCTCAGTATTAAATGAAAGGACATAAACATAGCTGAAATGCATTGTCAGTCCATTTTTATTTTCCTCGGAAATACTTTTTCTCTTTTTCCACTCAGTTCTCTACACTTGAAAAAGCAATATTGCTTTATGTGTATGCTGGTAATTAAGTCTGGCATTCATATTTTTTCTATAACTACTTCTCTTGATGCTTATTTAAGAACTTTGTTTGCAAAGTTGAATACACGAGGTTCCTTTTCAACACTTGTATTGATTTTCTTTTGCCTTTTAACAAACAGACAGCAACCTGTACACAACATGGAAAAAATAACAAGCAGCCAGTGCTCAAACAGTAAAATAAACATTCTTATTCTTCTTCTACTGTGAGCAAGGCAAGATCCAGCAGTACCCCAACAGGAAAGGAGAGTCCTTTATTTCTCAAGTATNAAAGAAAGAAATAAATTCAAGTGGAAGCTCTTCAGCCTTTTTTCTTTCCTTACAAGGCTTTTCAGCATTATTTGAGTTACTTGAATTCAGGTGCCTGTCCAAAGATGGGCTGCAAATATGTTAATCCAGCAGGGTATGGAAAATTAATCTTGATCATAAATTAACATTGTCACTATAGGCCAGAAAGTCAAGATATGGGTATGCAGCTCAACTCTCTGTGCATAACCTGGCTGGAACACAAATGACAATGTATCAGAGCATTTTGGGTATGCACTTTTGAAAGTTCAGTCGCGTGTCACACCTTTCTGCATGGTTATGTGAAATGGCTCTAGAGGTACAAATGTGTGTGGATGGAGAGGAAATTATCAGAAAATAGCTGAAGAGAGAGGAAGTACATGTTGAGAGACAGTGTTTAAAAGCCTTCCAAGGTCTGATAAGCTCTGGAGACTGATGGTCTGGCTGAACTTGCAAAAATGGCTTAAATGTCAAAAGTCTGCTGAATTTGTCCAAAGCCACCAGTACACAGTAACATCAACAATTAGTCATATCACTCCAAGAAGGTGGTGGCTGCTCTATTCAAAGAAAGATGCCAATATCCTACATACACCCTTGAGCGTCTTCCACGCCTCCCTAGGATCTGCTGGCGTCACCATGGCTCTCCATGTGGTTGGCCTCCCAGCTTTGCTCCAGCCACGTAACCGTGACTCACCCCATGCGAGTGTGTGTATGAATGAACTGTTTGGGGAGTAGGTGGATGTACAGTTATCTGTAACTAATAATAAGGGCTGGATTCTACTAATAATATCAACTTAATTAATAAAAGCTTTTAATAAATATTAGTCGAGATCTGTGTCTCCTCCAGCTTGATCCCCTACCAGGGAAAAGGGAATTTATAATACTTGAACATTTTTTCTACTTGGAAAAGATAAGGGATGAGGCATTCAATGCAAGGGCCGCTATGTGGTTGCAGAGAAGACCCCTCTCATTGAAGTAACCATTTCCTGAACATACCCATCCATGACCCTCTACGAGCAACAAACACCTTATGATTTCTTTTTAGTAAGATCTTTATGAGCCTTCAGTTCATATTAAGTTTAAAAGGGTCATATTCTTTTGTATTTTCACAGTGCAAAGGATTCTGATTTGGGTTTTTTTTTCTCTTTTTAAATCTTAACTGGAATCAGAAGCCTGGATCATCAGTAGACATAATGCATTATCATTAACTTCATGAAGCAATTTCTCTTGTACAATTTTGCTAGTGCAGACATTCTAGCTTTTAGTTTAATTGAATTTGTTGATAAATCTGTCATGACATGCTTTCTATATATGATCTTTCTACCGAAAAAGTATTTCTAGAGAAAATTCACTCCATGAATACGATCAGAACAAGGCTTGTACATCGTTTAATTACACATTGAATTGGTTTCTAATAAGCAGTAGAAATGACTTAGATTGGCCTTCTGTTCATTTATGACTTTTCCATTAACATTTGCAAAATGAGCAATGAGGAAAAACACATGCTGAAATCATCCATTTTAGCAAATATTTTCATTAAATATTACCAACTTTTTTCATTATTAAAGATGGAATATTCTTATCTAATCAATGAATCCAATAAACAAATGCACTGTTGCCTGCAGTGTCTTTTGTATTAGAATTTCAGTTTCTACACTTGTCCCAAAGGCCACAAAAGAGCATGACTTCATGTTGCCGATGTGCTGCGTTTCATCAGTTTGTGTCTTAGTATATACATGTTACTTTAGATCTAAGGAGATGTGACAGAAGGTAACAGACTATACGGTGGTGCTGCAATGTCAGCCCGTGCACCAGAAAGATTAGAAAATGCAGTGCTGTAAGCACGTTGACTGGAAAGCAGAAAACAAACATAGGAACATCTAGTTTTCTGACAGGAAGTCAAATAATTGGAGCGCACGCACTCCTTCATTGCAAAAACCCTGTTACTGCCGTGAGAATAATAACGGTTTGCTTTTCCTTTTGGTGTGGCAGCAAGTGATTATCACCTTCAACAGAACTGAAGCAGACAGTGAGTATGTTGTATATACAGGAAAAAGGAAATAGTGACTAGGGGCTACTGGATTTAACACATTTTATTACTGCATGCAGTTTTATGGATTTAAAAAGTGGAATCAATTTTCCCTTTCTGAATTCTGATTGCAATAATTTTATTTTTTTTTAGTATTTTACTGAGATTGCTATTGGCTTCCTTTGGCATATTTCTTGATAATAAGACTGCCTTGGTTATTACAGTGCTACGTTTCATATCTCTTTGACCACAATAAAAGATGTTCCATTTACTTAAAGCTTTCTTGATGTTATCAGACTGAGAAAATTTACTTCAGTAGCCCTAAAAGCCATTCCAGGAACAAGACTTGATCCTTCAGGTCTTCAATTGTCTGTCCACATTCCATCAAACATCTGTAAAGAAGTTAAACGAAATGTAAGGACACCCAGGCCTTAGATTAGCCAGTAAATACTATCTGGGAATTGACTTTTGTCTTTTCCCCTAATATAACAAAAATTAATGCCAGCAAGTCTCTTGGCTATATCAAACCCAGGCTCACCTTCATGATTGCCAAACTGTTTTACAGACTCGATTATCAGTCATTTTAATTTCACTGTATTTCACAAAAAATGCAGAGGAGGACTCACATTTCAGAAGAGGATGCACTACCAGTGCGGTCATGCAGAACAGCATTGCCCTGAAAAGTTATTAAAGCCATTCAGCAGAAGAAGGGAACTAAAATTAGGTCATCTTAATTCAAAGCCCTATTTTATTTTCATTGTCATTTGGCTTTTGGTATTCATCAGCCTTATCCAACCATCATACTTACATCATTTCTCTCACTTGGTAATTATGTTTTTGTAAACCAGCAAAAGTTTACCTTTGGAAGTCTTTAACTGGACAGCTCCTCAAACTTTTCAAGTAGACTTTCTCAATGATATGTCTATTTGACATTGAGTAATTTGGAGTTATACACAATGAGTTACCATACCTTCTTATGTTACTAAATGAAGGACTAGGTGTTAAAATGATTATGAAAGCTGAGACATCCGATTATGTACCTGGTGACTGTGGCCACTTCAGCATGCTGTGCGTTTCTGACACTTTCTAAGAAACTTCTAGCATAGCCTAAAACTAAAATGGAAGATTATCTTTTGACACTAGTAGTTCAGCCAGGTATGGCCACTTGCATTTATAAGCACGCTAATGCTTATGACAGCACGAGGCAGGGACAGAGAGAGCATAAGTGCCCAAGTAAGTGGAAATACAGTGAATAACCTTAAGGATTAAAGTGCATCAGATTCGTATAGCAAGTGACACAGACCTGCTGTCAGTTACAGGGAAAAAATACCTCCATTCCTTTCATGAAGTAGCTCTCTCTCTGTGAGGTTTCAAGGACAAAATGAAGAGGGTTTGTTGGGGTTTTTTTCTTCCATCCAGTTTTTAATATACTGGCATGAAGAAAATGCAGGCTGCAGGGATTTTTTTGACCTGCAAGCATCTTGCTGTTGTGTTGGGCTATGATAAACTACAACACTCCAATCCCCATTTGAGGTACATATTAATAGGTGACAGACCTGAAATAAAGGAAGGCATATGTTAGGCAAAAGGAAGGCATATGTTAGGCAAAAGAGTTCACAAGTTTGTTGGTTTAGTGCAGGTTGGGGCCGGGGCGGGGCGGGGTGGAGCAGATCTGAAGATCTAAGCAATATGAACAAATTATTAGCTAATACAAGAAAAAGCAATGTGAGAGAAGAATTTAAAAGAGCAAAAAAGACTGAAATTAACCAACTCTTGATGTTTCTTTCACCAGTATTTGTGTGGTTATTCGTAAATATTACCAAGGAAACAACCAACTTAATAATGATACTTGTTCCTCGTAGAAGGAATTTGTGGCTTTGTGCTTTGCCCCATCCTCCCCAAACATACACCACTTTTCTGGAGATGAGTAAAACTGTAGTATCTGCAGTCCAGGATGCTTCAAAAAAGGAGTGAGTTTTAGTAATATTTTACCATCTGCTGTAGAAAAGTAAATTCTGACTTTGGGACATGGAGTAAATTTTTATCTAAAATCTGGGCTCCTATTTAAGTGCAATATTACCTCTGTGGAACAGATAAATTCTTTAAATCAGATAGCTCAGGAAATGTCTTTTCTAATAATAATAATAAAAAATGTTTACTATCTTAACCTCTACATTGATGCAGAGCTTATTCTAATCTACCTTTACCTCAGGCGTTCAAAGGATCTGCCAAAACATAAAATGAGTTTCTGAGAAGCTGCACTCCCCTCCCCTAACCACGGATACTAGTGTCCATTAGATCCACTTGTTTCTCAGACAGAAAGCCAAGACACGTAGGAAAAAAAGAATATACTTTTGCTTTTTTCCTATAAATCTAGTCTTTTCCTTAATTACAAAAAGATGACCAGCTAGATTCATAGACTGTTCCTACACAAACTCATCCTTTATTACTTTTTACAAACTAAAACCAAAAATGGTGTAGATTCTGGAGATTTAGCATACCCAAACATAAGACAAACGTACAAATTTCAGGTGTGTTACACTGTTTCAGCTATCTTTTGGGACTGTTAGCCAAGGTTTTACAAAACACACCTGCAGGTCAGACACTTTATTTTGATGGGAGAAGTAAGTGGTTTCACATCCAGCGTGCTGAAATCCAGGACAGAGAACAGCAGATGACTTGTACGTCAGCTGTTGGCTCAGGCTCTTCAATTTATATGCCTGTATATACCAATCTTGACCAATCTGCATGCTAGACACCAACTGAAATCCGAGATTTGCAGGCAACCCCAGTTTAAGCAGTCTGATGCAGAGCCAGGCTTTGAGCCTGTGGCCTCAGCACATAGCAGGACAGACCGATAATTCTCAGTGACTATGATAAGCTGAATCCTTGTGTCACAGACTCAATTTCTTGTTCATGTAGCTTTTGTACAGCAGATTACACTGCTGTCAGATGAAAAGCAGCCTTATGTTTCTCAGTAGCGTTGGCAAGTTGGATGGGCGAAGGTAGGAATATGTTGTCATCGTGAATGTTCAGGACATGCCTAAGGAGCTGCTGAAGAGTAGCAGGAGGACTGTTGGGGAAATTCTAGTTGACTTCTAGTTTGATGACACAAGGTCCTTGGGGAGAGTTGCTTTCTCTGCTTGGCTGTCTGTGAAGAAAACTTGGTTGAGGGTGCAGCATTCCTGGTGAAGTTAGGAAGGACCAGGAAGAAAGGCACATGTCCAAAGACAGCTTTTAAAGAGAAAAGGTTCCTAAACTACACCACCATACCTTTTAAATTTAGTGCAGCTATTGCAATGCCGTCATTGCAGGTATGAGGAGCTACCTACCTTTGTTCGAAAGGGCAGAAGAAATTCCGTGTAATGCAAAGACAATGGGAAGACTAGATGATGAGTTTATAACAAATTAGTCATCTGCCTGTGAATCTCATCCAAACTGTGAATTTAAAGCACATTCCATTAAAACACTTTTTAGCAAATAACCTTTTGAATACCATTCAAAAAAGAATGCTTTCCATCATTTATTAAATTTTTGTACAAAAAACTTCTTTGGCTTTCCTTTCCCACATACAAAGCACAATGAAAACAAGCAAACAAAATGCATAAAATGTGCCTGACTCAAAGCTCGCTCTGTGTGTCCAGTAGACAGTGATACATCTGGGGAAACTGGAGCCTAAGACAAAATATTCACCATTTAGCATGTGGAGATTTGCCGGGTTGGTGTTTGGCATGCGATCTCCCTCCTCCATTTCTTTCATAGTCTTGGACAATAGCAAGTGTCTTAATCTCTTCTTGTATAGATGGCCAAAGATAACTGCAGTTAGTAGGGTGCATTTGTTCCCATGATGCTCAATGACTTCAGCTACCGGAGATGGAGACACAGAATCTTTCAGAAGGCTACCCTATGTCTTCCACTTAGTCATGGAAACTTAAAAAGCAGAATCAGGCTTTTAGTGAGGTTATTTTTCAATTACACTGCACTGCAACTGTAGTCTCCTCTAGGAGGTATCTTACACAGTTCTAAACTTTGCAATGATTCTGGGATCTTTATCTTTTAACATATGTGTCCATCCACAGGATCTTGTTTTGCCTTCCTTCAGCAGCTATACAATGGCTTGGTTTCATATTTTTTTTTAATTTATAAGAAATTATCCAGGCCTCAAGACAAAAATGTTCAAAGCTGAGGTTTTGATCATCAGTAGTGTTTAAGATAATACCACTGGCTGCACCCAAACTATTCAGAATCCTTTCACAGAGTTGGCAGAAAGCAAAGAAAAATACTTTTCACAGTACTGCTAGCAGTTAAGCCTTTTGCCTCCCAAAGGAAAGCTCATCCTGGCCCAGATTTGGTCACCACCAGCCTCACACAGAAACCAAGAACACCTTCCATGCATTGATCTCAGTTATGTGGATGCATGTTATGATGAACATCCTTAATATAAGAACATAGGCTATACTGGAGAAAGCAGAAGCTTCATGGGGGAGAAATACCCAGTTTTTTCTCCCTAGATGTAAGGTCTACTTGTCTTGGTTGCTTGTTGCAGCCTTTAAACCATGGTAAACAGTTTGCCTAGGACAAAGTTATTACCAGACTCCATTTACTGCCTGGGTGGGCAACAATCAGGTCTGGGTATGTGCAAGGCCAATCTTAATCAGCATTTTTCCAGGAACATCTTCATTAAGATGAACTTCTGCCCCTCTACTCCACTCTCGTGAGACCCCACCTGGAGTACTGCATCCAGCTCTGGAGTCCCCAACATAAGAAGGACATGGACCTGCTGGAGCGTGTCCAGAGGAGGGCCACGAGGATGATCCGAGGGCTGGAGCACCTCTCCTATGAGGAGAGGCTGAAAGAGTTGGGGCTGTTCAGCCTGGAGAAGAGAAGGCTCCGGGGAGACCTTATTGCGGCCTTCCAGTACCTAAAGGGGGCCTACAGGAGAGCTGGGGAAGGACTTTTTACTAGGGCATATAGTGATAGGACGAGGGGGAATGGCTTCAAACTGGAAGAGGGCAGGTTTAGATTGAACATTAGGAAGAAGTTTTTCACTTTGAGGGTGGTGAGGCACTGGAACAGGTTGCCCCGAGAGGTTGTTGAGGCCCCATCCCTGGAGGTGTTCAAGGCCAGGCTGGACGTGGCCTTGGGCAACCTGGTCTAGTGGGAGGTGTCCCTGCCTATGGCAGGGGGGTTGGAACTCGATGATCTTCAAGGTCCTTTCCAACCTAAACCATTCTATGATTCTATGAAGTGCAGCATCTCTGCACTTAAAGAAAAAAATCCAAGAGCTCCAGCAAGTATGATGGGTACTAGTCCTAAAGAGATCGTTTTTCCCTGTTCCTTGATTTTACATAGCAAAGACAAACAGGAACAGGCACACCTAGCATTTCTTTCTGTCATGTCAGTGGTTCCAATTCCTCCATTTCTAAAATTAGGAGATACAAAATGGAACAAGCTCTGCAAATTTATTATCTAATGTCTCATGCTTGTCCACAGAATGTCACTGTACATCCATTCTTGCTTTTTCCGTTAATTTAATGATGTCCCTGACACCTTCAGGGCACCAGGTAGCAGAAGCCTAATGAAAGCTCTTCTGAACAATTGCATTCACTTATTGTCTCCTGACATATCCAAACAGCCTCATAGCCCAACTGGAGCTCAGGCTGCTCTTTAAAGCTAATAAGCAAGTAGTTATCATCATTTTAGTATTTTTTTTATATATATATGCTTAGAATCTCATATATATGTGTGCATGTGTATATATTTTGTACAAATACTGGCATTTTTTAAAAAAATATTAACACATTAAGTGCCCGAGTGCCAGTGTAGTACCAGGAGTGTTAGATTTAATTTGGTAGCGAAAATAGAAACTGGAATCTGGTTAATAGCTTCGAAAGCTGATCTTAATTGGCTTATTAGTTGAAGATCGAGAAAACAATATTTTTAGACATCAGTTTAAGTGAATGCTGAATAAGATATTAAAAATAACTTTGAGAATCAAATAATTAGACAAATAATACACAAAGTCAATAATGTGTGATCATCAACAAATGACAAATGTATGAACAATGGAACAGTATTATTCTTCTAGTTCTACTTAGCTGCAGAGAGTTCCTGTGTATCCATCAGACTAATTGTTTATTCCAGTTATTACATTCATTCAAATGTATGAGAAAGTAAACCATTGATTTACTGCTGTCAAGGAGTACTTAGTGCAGCAGTTTAAACAAAGCATGGCTGTCTCCATATATAATTCATGTTTATTATAAATGTAAAGGAGAAGGAAAATGCTGCAAGAGTATGTGTAGGCTCAGCTATGTAAATTCCTGTTGTTTTCTGAATGTAATAAATACAATGTTTACCTGTAGAAATAATCAAACAAATTTCCTGCACTGAATAGGTAATTTCCAGAAGGAGAGTCAGTGTTATTAAAAGCATTCTCCAAACACTGATTGCTTCATTCTAAACTAAAGCACATCATTTGGTATTTAAAAGCTGTCTGGATTTGCTGCTTTGTTCTTAATATGCTTGACACATATGCCTCACAAATCTTCAAATGGATCTAAAACGTGTCCTGGATTATTTTTTGCTGGGATAGCACTGATTTAGAGAATGCACAATGGTGCAATCTCCCCCCCCCCCAGCACCCCGCTCTTCCCTTATTGAGCTTGTTGTAATTCAAATAGCGTTCAGATATAAAAAGGGCATTCAGATCCTGTCACTCTCACAGACCTGACTGCAAGGCTGAGTTATATTTTGGATTTAGGCGAGTAATATATCAGTGGTTATGTCAAGTCTTCTTTAGAATTTTGAACTTGTGGTTCACTCCATTTCATTAGCTGATGTTTTCTCCTTTCCCAGCTGTGTGCACCACGTAACAGCAATGAACTCTCTCTCCTTCCAGGAGTCTGAAATGCCTTCACTGGACAGCCCCCACTTCTTTCTTATCCTAATAAAAAGTAAGAAATCACTTGGGCTTTATTCCTCAATTACATATTCACAATGTAACTCTGACATAGGAAAAGTAAAGTTCTAAGTGCACATTTCTAATTAAAATACCTTTCCAATTACTAACTTGAAATCAGAATCCTACTGTGCAGTGGTTTATTATTAAATGTATCTGAAGAAAGCAACGCAGGGCAACGTATAGCCCTTTTTTTCAGTGACTTCAGCAAAATAATAGGCCCAGAACACCAGGCTATTCAGATATAGCATATCAGAGCAAATGAGAGTGTGTATAAGTCCCTTGAAGGCATAATAATGATAGCGCTTGTTAAGGTCACCATTTTCATTTCAAACTACAGCAACAACAATTTAAAAAACAAATTTACAACCAAGAAGAACCTGGAATTAGCACAGTATTGCAGCGTATTTACAGATGTTATGTCATGTCATGTCTATTTAAAAAAAAAAAACAACCCCAAAGTAAGTAACTTCAAGTGCCTAAAACACAGAAACCTATTTGGACCATAGAGAACTATCAACCAGAAATCACCAGAAGTGACGAATCATCATCCAACCACCAGTGTAGTTAAGCTGTATGCTTTCAGAGAAATCATTGCTGTGTTAATTCTTGCCTGTTTCTTTGCCTGCAAGGTCTTCAAAAAATAATAAATCTGATCTTGAAATAAATAAGGTTTGAACTTCTCTTATACTTTATTATAATTCTTAGCAGATTAGACTTGGTAAGACTCTTAGCATTTTAAATCTTAAAATACAGTCTTTAAATAAGCTTGTCTTTGCTGACCTGTCACCTTTAAGTTATTTGCAGAGAAGTTTGATTAAGTAGCATTAACTAAGTCTTCTCCTTAAATGATTTGAAAAATGTAACTTTAAATAGGTCATTTTTTAAAAAAAAACTAGCTGCGCTACTTTCCTCAAGTCTCTCCCCTACGGATTGTCTTAATAGGTAAAGCGCTGTCTGCATTTGCTAGGGGTTGCAGCCTTTACTGGCAACGAAGGCAGAGTGTTCAGTTAGACAGATTCTTACTGAGACCTCAGAGCTTTCATGTGGGACCTCTGTCTCTTGGAAATGATACTGTATTTTACACAGAAAGTACCTTCCTCGCTCCCACTCCTACAATTGCTGAAAAATTTTGAGTTCTGCAGAGCACACTCAAAACTCTCTGCAATCCTATTTAATCAGTGATTGAGGTAGCCCTCCTCAGCTATGGATTGTGCTGAGAGATTTCACATTACTTTTATCGTTCGTCCTTGCTGCTAAGAACTGTTTTATCAAAATACATTTGTGATTCTCTCTCTTTCTGTACAAACAACCTGAAGCTCCATTTTTGTGTTTTCCAGTTATGGTTGGGGTGAAGAGCTTGTCGCAGTCTGACAATTAGGACAACAATAATGGTTTTAAAACGGCTTCTGTTGCTAAAGCTCTTTGACAATCTACAAACACAGAGCATCATTCTTACACCCACTATGTGAACTGAAGTACGTCTGCAAAACTGGCCCGGTCAGTGTGTGAAACACATCTCTTTCGAATGCGGTTTTCCAGCATGCTAGAAAAAGCTAAGGAGCAGAGTAGCATCTTAATGTTTTTGACAGAAGCATTCAAAAAGAAATTTCTCACTTTTTTTTTTTTTCCAAATTGCAGAGAAAGCCTGGGCTAAGGACTTGAGCTTCTGTTATTTCTGTCAAGTCACTTTCAACAGTCAGTCACCACTGACAGACTTCAGTCATTACTAAGGAGAGCAAATAGTTATGGAAGTTTTTAAAGTAATATCTAAAATCAGGCCCCTGTTCTGACAAGCTGGTGACCTAGAATTGAAAGGCTTCTGCGATATTGGTAACAAACTCCCTTAGTCCCAGGATCTCCTGAGAACTACCTGTTAGCAAGGGAAGACTGAGTGATACACAATTTTATTAGCAAATACATTTCTTCTACCTTTGAGAACTGCATATACAGCTAAAATTTGCCATTTCAGTTTATGTGGCTGGTATATCAAACTTCATTCTGTTAGGTCATACATTGGGAAGTAACCTATAGCAAAAGCAAAGTAACTAGACATATTTACCTACCAATAAAAACACCCTTCTTGGAATATTTTCACCTGACCTTTTTGGTCTTGTTAACCGGAGAAGGGGATGTTACTGAGATTGTTTTAGATGCAATCATTGCTTAAACATGACATTTAGGACTCGCTTAAAGGCGAGATGCGATAAGGCACCTTTTTCCAATCAGTGAGCAGTGTCTTACATTTCTCCCATGCTCCTTATCCTTGGCTGTTCCTAAACACATCTCATATACACAAGAATCTCCGTAGACGATGCAGCAAATTTTCAGCCTGTAGGAAGTCTGAGCTGTTAAGAAGACTAGCATAGCACTAATAAAATCTAAACACTTATAGTCAAATCTTATTCCCGATGCTGCTAAATGGGAACTTACAGCTTAACATAATAGGCAATTTAGCATATAAATGTGCCCCATAAAAGCAGGATGTTGGCAGTGCAAAACTATAAATGTTAACCTTTGGGCAAGCTGTTACAAATGTGCTACAGGCTCTTGCAATTTTAATGAACTTGTTTGCACATATGAGGTTTATTTTGTACTAAACACTAGGATACACACACCCAATAAGAGGAACACCTTCAGACATCCAGACCTATGGGAGTTCATCATGAAGGTCTGGCCTAAAAAATCCGTTAGCTAGCATTTTATTTTTATTAAATCTTGTCGTTCTGAACCTATGTCCTACCAGCAGGCAAGGACGATGGCCTTTTTACCCTCAGAAATGTGACTGAGAAACAAAATAAATAACTTTGCTAACAGTGTTAGAGAAGATAGGAAGTATTGTATAACTACAAGGGTTTGCGGTCAAGACTTATATCCTGGACAAGTACAGATGCTAATGAATGTGATTTTTCTGACTCGTTATTTCATTATTGTCGGTAAGTTCCTGGAAAGGCAGAGGATGTTGAAAATGTGAGAAATCTATAGTAATTTCAAATCTAAATCAGGGCTAACAGTTATCTTATGAACTAGTAGGCACCTGTGACCTTTTGTTGAAAGCAATTTGGGTTTGACAAATCAATGTCTAAGCACCCTCAAAATCAGATAATCCTGCAGGGCAACCAAATTAAGTTGCTCCATTTCAGGGAAGTGCTTGCAATAAACACACATTTTCAGGCAGCTTTGCTGGTTATGAACACAGTACTCATGATCCAGTCTTGATGGTGAGTATGTTTTCAGTCCAAGTCTCTCACATTGTTTGGCTTTGGAAGGCCACTTCATTCCAAAGGAGAGTTATTCAGAGCTACTCTTTCAAGCTAAATGTGTGAAAGATGAATCATAAGAAAAAGACGATATTTCACTCCTATCTGACTTCACTGCCAAATTTTCTTCACCTTATACCCTATGACTGCCTCAGCAAAACAACAAGTTTTCAGTTTGCATTCACACTGTTTAATAACATGATGTCTACTGAAACATGCATAACTAAGAACCTTTTTACTTGCTTATTCCTTCATGTAAAGAAAAGGAACTCAAAGAACTTTCTTTTTATTAGGCTATGAGGTTCTTTTTCCATGGTTAACAACCTTAACTGCCAACAAAGCATGGACCTAGGTTGTAAAGAGAATTCATGCAGAGACAAGAAGGTACTTATCAGGTATTTCTAATCTCTCTAACAACTCATTTTATTCCTCATTGTGAATATATGTATGTGTACACACATAGGTAACAATCTGGAGACTCATTAAGAAATAAGGCAAGAAGAAAATGACGACTTTCATAATAAATTACATTATTATAAAGCCTAAAAAATTATACGTATGTATTAAACAGCAAGTTAAAGCATGAAAAAGAGAGAGAGAATGTAAGGAGTGCAAAGTCACTGGAAGTCTGCATTTGCAGAGGAACAGCCAGTGAGAAAAGTTTCTTTAACGTTGTCCTTCAATACGCAGTATATACTCAATTTGGATTCAAAAATATTCCACTTCATGTTTACTCACATACAAGCTCAGAATAAGAGTTTCACGTACAGGTCCCCATGAGGACAGGACAACCTGTCTTCACACGTCTCTTTCCCAGTACGACTCTATTAAAAATTTGCTGAAGTTCTCAAAGGTTTATGTTATAGTTTTTGTATTTCACTATAAGAAAGATGTATTAGGTCATGCTTCCTAATTCAAGCAAGCAGTCAGGAATCATCTCAACCCCGCCCATGTAAAACTAAAAAGTACCGCTCAGAAAATGAAACTTTGTATTATTTTAAAAGCATGCACTGGCTAACTTCTAGTAGTTCTGCTTGTAGAGTTCCATTGCTTTGAGCATGGTTGTCCTCCAAATGAGAAAGGTTGCTTCTCTTAGGGCAAGAACCCATCTCCTAAGACTCTCAGTTATTCATCTGAGCTTAGATAATGGCTAGGAGACCTACACTGGTTGGGGGGGTAGAAGTGTCTGCTGCAGACATAATTTATTTGTTCCTCACTTAAAAACACAAGCAAATCTTTACTTATGATGCAGATCCTTCTAATAGTGGAAACAAGCAGTATAATCATCCCGATTCCAGTATGTCCCATACTGTAATCCTTGCTTTTTACTACTGTTCTCAATGACCAGCAGTTGAAGTATATCACAAGTAAAAAAACACGAGTAAATTGAAAATACAGGATTTTCATATTCCTTATCTGGTTAGGAAAGAACCTGCTGGCCTATTAGTTAGCCAAGAACTACTTTCATTGACTAGCTTCCCTGTAAACCACATCAAACAGTTTTTAGGGGGTCAGATTTGGTTGGTTGGTATGCACAAACTGTATTGTTTTAGTAAAAAAATATTTTTCCCTTGGGTATAAGTACAGTACAATCAGGAGATAGGAGCGCTCTTCACGTGTCTATTCCAAAGGCAGCTTTTGTCTTTCATTCATGGGGCAATAATTTTGTGATCTTGGCAGCAAAAGGTTCACTCTGAGTTGTAAAGGCCTGCAGAGATCCTAAGTACGTGTTCAGAGCGGCACTTTTATAACCACCCTCTGTGTGTCTTTGTGACTGACTTACTGTCACATTCCCTAGTTGCACATTGGCTATTTCATCTGGGAAGTAGCACAGAAAGTTACTTAAATTGCGCAAGTATCCCATTACTTTTAAACAGTCCACTTATTAAAACTAAGTATTTTGTATAAAATAAGACTCCAGAAGAAACAATATTTGTATTATCTTTCTTCCACCCGAGTTATCTGAAAGAAATTTAATAATTAAAAAACAAAACAAAAACATGCTTGGAAACTGAAAATCAGAGGTTGATTCATTTAAAAATTCATTTTCATTCATTTAAAAATTGTTTCATAGTAGTACTATTAAATTTAATTAATCGAATTAATATTATCATACCCTACTATGGATGAGTAGCACTTAACACACACAGGTCTAAAGATGAAATAACATGGGTTTGAATTTTAAGAACAGAACCTGCACGGTTGCTCGCTTTTGTTGCTCTGTATTATGCCAGCTTACATACTGTTAAATATATCCTTGACATTAATTTTCAGTAGAAAACAACCAGGAAAATTATTTGCATAACTGTAAAAATAAAACCCCTTCAAGTCATTAGTATTGAAAAATATTCGCATTCACTTAAACTTGGCCTATGAAATATACAGTTCAGTGCTTTCCAGTTGGAATTTCTCAGTTTAACTTAATCAAATCTAATGGTGCAAAGGTGATTATCTGTCGTCTTCTCAGTTCAAGAATGTAATAAAATGGCTTACATTAGGAAGAAAATTTATTATCTGTATGATGACAGAAAAAGGTAAAGAAAAAGTAATTTATGGGGGAGCCTTCCATGCTTATTCTATTAGTTGCAGCAGAGGTTAAAACTTTCCTCTTCTTAACCTCATAGAACTGAGAAATCTTGGGAATACATGAGACGGAACACGTACGATAATGTAGAAATCACACTTCTTGCCTTTGTGCAGTTATATTTATATAGCAGATGAAGATTCATTCTTTTGGTGTTATTCCAATAATGTTGTTTTATGGTATGAAGAGTTACCCTGAAGCACAGAAAGAAAATCCTTGGGGTTCCATTCTCTTTTTCAGGTTGTTGTCTATTATGAGCCCTTGGGAAAAACTGCTCAATTGCATTGTGGCTCCACTTACGGCAAAAGACAGAATCAGGACAGGAATATATTACTCATTGTTCCTATTAGTCTTGTGGAAGATACTCAATGTCAATAGAACTTGGATAACACGGAGCATACAGACTCTTGGATGAATGGCATAAGAAGCACAGCTTCTTCAAGCCATATTCCCTCTGCCTTTTCTGAGTATGATTAGCATGTCAAATAAAACAAAAACCAGAGATATTTTTCAGATTCACATTTTCTGAAAACATCCCAGTAACAATGTGAAAAACATTCTTTTTGATTTTCTGGTTTAGGGAACCCAGCAATTTCTTGCCATATTACATCCGTCGCAACTGCACTACACTTGCCTAAAACGTAAGGCAATTGAGACCCTGAAATACATCAGCCTATGTTTGGCTCTTATTACTGTAATATTTATGGCTTTGTCTATTTTTTCCCTATGTGCCAAAGCTTATTTGTGTCTTTGGCCCCCAGCCTCTCTCATCTTTCTGATCCATGAAACTTGTATGTTAAGATTCTCAGGGAGACTGACGATGATGCTTGACTGAGCTTGACTGATCTGTCATTCAGATTTTAAAATTTATTATATTTTGTTGATTACCGGCAAAGATATTTTCTCAAGTTTTTTTTCTGCCTTAGCAGAACAAATTTGGCAAAGCTTTCAAAATCTAAGGTGGTTGTCAACTGTGTGAGTTCTCCTCATTTACCCCAAACATCGCCATTCCTTCTCTCATGAAACATAGTCATTTTTGTTTGCTGTTAAAGCAGACTGTGTGTTTGTACACCCAAACATAGCAGGTCTTTCATGATCTGATTATTCTAGTGGTACTTTCATCTCTCTGTTTTTCAAAACATGTTAATGGTAAAATTCAGACAGAAAATAAACTCATAATGTATACACGTTTGATTTCATACTGAAGTGCAGAAGAAATATCCGTGCAGTGGACTATACGCTAAATGATATCTTACCCATTAAATTTGTGATGCCACTTCCTGACTCTTATGTAATATTCAGCAAATCAAGCGCGATGCAGTATCCACAGCATCCAGTATCTCACTTCAGTCAAAATGCATCACCTTTCAAAGCAGAAACATCACCTGATTGAATCAGATACATTAAGAATTGCATCTAATACATGGTATAATAAATCACCCGATGAAATCAACTAGTGATTATAGAATAATGCAATCACATGCTTGTCTGGATTGCCTGCATCTGTAAGGAAGGTTGCTTGTGTGTAGATTCCTTAATGGAATTTTATAATAAAGAAGGTCTGTGTCTTGCAATGAGACCAACAAAACTGCATGACTTCTCAGATCCATAACAGCAAATTCATCTAGGTATGTTCAGGTATACTAGTTAAAAAAAAGTTAATTACTTTTCACTGCGTAACTATTGCTACTGCCTATATACCTCAGTGACTTCTTTTCTAACATAAGTAGATTTTTTTCCCCCCAAAGTGCTGATAATCGGTTGCCAAGCTTTCCTATCTACTGTTTGGTACCATTCAATCAAGTACATTCATTTTACTCATGCAAAAACCTCTGTGAGATTGTGCTTATCAGAAAAAAGGGTTTCTGAATGTGTTTGGCTTCACTTTTATGGTCCTGTTTCAAGACTAGCGTCTGTGTTTAGATATCCCAGAGTAGTGATAAATGGAGCCAAGGGTTGTTTATTACAAACGTTTGCTATCTTGAATGTGTTGCCATCTCATTACAACATGTTTCGTCTTCTGCATGGTCAGGTCTCTTATTTACACTCCACTGCATCCATGTAGGCAGCACTGATATTTAAGGTGGTGGAAAGCGGAGTGAAAGGACACCATTTCTAATACTTTAAAATATTCTCTTTTCATGATTTTTAATACCAGAAACTGATGTTTGTGTATCAAAAATTTAAAAGTTTCTGATTTTAGGATTCTCAGATGAAGATGGTGATGGTTAATGCTTTTTCTAGGCTTTAACCTAGAACTGAGATAAAATTTATGACATTTTGGGTCACCTGACCTTCTGGAGCTGTCGGCCAATCAATGAATACAGACAGTGAAAAGTACAGATTACTTTTGCCTCAGACTCCCAAAGAAAGTTTGAGGCCACTACAGTACCATAAGGACTGTCAGACTTAAAAATTTCAGATAAGAAGGTACAGCATGTCTTTTTTTCTTCTGTCCTGGTCACTATAATGTCATTGTGTCATTTGTCATATAAATGAACACAGCAAATTTTACCTGTATAGCTCTATACAGCCTCAGTGGAATATTCACAGGTAGATAATCAGGACATACTCTGTATGCAACACTTATTTTAGCTGTACTCTCAGTGAGCTCTGTGAAGAACTAATTTTATTATCGTATATAACAAGTAATGAGATGATAGTTAATTTCTGGAATTCCTTAAATAGATGAAGAAATTACTCTAAAAATAAAGTAAGAACAAATTTCAAACCTAAAGTGCATCAGCTGTTTGAAGTCTGCCTGGCAGCTGATTAAAAGTGGCATTACTTAAAGGCAGTTAGCAGGGTCCCTCATGTTTTGCCTTGCTGGCTCCCTGGAGGGTGGGTGGAAGGTACCCTGTGCAAGCTTATAGGTGACAATGACCTGAAAGGGTGCATTGGCTCCCTGGCTTCCATTGCTGCCATTCAGCGGGATCCCAAAAGACTGAAAAAAATGAACCAACAGAAACATATTGAACAAGGTTCAACAAGGGCAAATGCAGAGACAAGTACTTAGGAAATCACAACCCCATGCAACAGTACTGGGAGGGCATCGACTGACCAGTAAGCAGCTCTGCAGAAAAGGCTCGGCGGGGTCCTGGTGGAAAACTTGAAAATAATACAGCAGTGTGTCCTTCTGGCGACAAACACTAACTTTGTATTATACTGCATTTGCAAAAAGCATAGCCAGCAGGTCAAGAGCAGTGATTATTCTCTTTTACCTGCCATTTATTGGACCACACTTCGCCCAGTTTTGGGCTCTCAGTACCTTGCCAAACTTTTTTTAATGAGATCTCCAAAATGTTTTAAGTTACCTAGTGAGTGCTTTATAGGGAAGATGGAGCCAGACTTTTCTCAGAGATGAACAAGACTAGTGGCAATGGACATAAGTCGTAGCAAAAGAAAGTTTTTATTACAGCTAAGCAAAAATTTCCTCATGTTGAAAGTGGTCAAACACTGGAACAAGGGCCCAGAGAGGCTGTGAAATCTCTGTTATTGGAGATACTCAAAACCTGAAAGAAAAAAAAAAAAGTGACCTTACCAAACTATACCTTATTTTTCAGGGGTAGACCAGATGATACCCAGAGGTCCTTTCCAACCTAAAATATTCTGGTTTTCTGTTGTTCTAGAATGCTGCATCTACAGATAATTCATGTTTGTATCTCCAGCCAGAGTTTTCTTATCAGTTACAGATTTTCCCAGTGTTTGGTTTTGTTTTTTTTTTCTTCCAGGGGGCTGGAGTGCTGTGTTTTTATGCTGAAACTACCTTTAGCATCGATCTCTCAAAATAAGAATCTGATGCCAGAAACATTCTTCAGAAGACATTGACAGACTGAAATTATTCCACATTACAGATTTCCAAGGAGGGTAATTCATGGCAAATATAATGCTTTCCCCATGCTTCCTATAACCTATTTCTTCAAGATCCAAATAAATGCTGTCAGAACAACGAATAAACTGTTCTTCCAGAATGTGAGAGGCGCAATCTTTCCACATTATACTATCTCACTCTCTAAGGAGTGAAAAAGGATTTGCTTCAGTAAAGAAAGTGCTCTGTTATATGACTTTCTCTTTTGTAGTCTCATATCTTATGTTTCAATGGGTAAACTTTGCAAGTCAGATTTATATTCAAGTCTAAAGTTATGTTTTGTTGCAGTAAAATCAAAGGAAGCAATGACAGATTGATCTATAGAAGAACAGGTGGGAACTGAACAGACCTTATTAATCTTTTTCTCTACTTGGTGGCACTCATGTGCCTTTAATACACGGCAAGAACTTTTTCTGTGGCGTGTAAAGTTAACCTTGAATAAGACTTAGATTTCTAAGCATCAGATGCAATTGTTTCCGAGTTAATAACTTGCACTTTTTTGATAATTCAGAGATTTTGGTAACATCCCCTTGTCCTCAGTGTTCTGTGCCCAGCTGAGCAACATTTAATGTGGATCCCCTTCTGAGGCATGTCTTCCCATGTTTTACATCTGAGGCAGTGGGATGAATGCCCTTTGTGGAAGAGAGGCCTCTGGAAATAAACTTTCAGGCATCTCAGTCCACTATCTAAGGCATTTTAGCAATTTTACAGTGCACAATAAAGAACTTCATCTTCCTGTTTAAGTGACTTTATTTCAGTTTAAAGCATAAACATTAATTGAGCTAAATATAGGCTAGTTTAAGCATGATATTGAAGTCTAATGACTACAAAAGAAATGGGAGGATCACCAGAGGTTCAAGCACCCACTGCTGTGTGTATTTTCCATGAATTTTTTTTGTGTAAAATACAAGCCAGAGAACACAGACCAACATGCCTCTGCTGCCTCTCTTTAGCTGCCCATCCAAGAGACCAGAGTATATAGCTAACCTGTAAACGGGGTCAGAAACTACAAAGTTGACGAGTATGGCATCAATATTAGTCAACTGCCATTATGCATGTTAAACAGTTTTTACTTATAGCTACTTAAATTTAACTAAAAGTTCAGAATATTACCATGTTCTTCACTATATCACTTATTTCCATCTAATTAGAAGTACACTGTATTTGTTATCTAATTAAGCACTGAAAAACACAAGTGAAACTTTGCTGTCTTACACAAAAACCATACAGCCATGTACATAAAGGCAACATTATCATGATGGTTGACCAGCCTTCATCCTGAGAGAAAGTGAATCAAGCTGAAAGAGATGCTATGGGGATGTGGTGGCTAGGAGGAGAAATCACCCCCAAACTATAGCACTAGTTTGCTTTTTATACTAGAACTGCTTCTTGAATTGCTTATTCCTGCATGAAAATGCTCAGGAGCGGAATAGAAACTGAAGACCTATGTAAGTTGCTGATTGTTGTTGTTGTCTTTCAGACAGAGTTTTGAAAAATGCATCTACTGGCGTTACTGCCATTAAAAGAATTTAACAAGTTAATGCAATAAAATTTAATTATCTTGATTTGAGTGTGTCTCTAGTTGTTGCATTTACATGATGAAAGTGCTGTAAGGCTCATTATCTTAAATACACTCCTAATTTTCTACTCACGGTTGCTAAAAGTGTTGTTCCAGAATCAGCAGCACCAAAATGAACATTTCATTCACTTCCGCATGGTTACAAGCCTTCAAGCTTAAAAGCTGTAACCTTCATGCCATGACTGAAAAGAAATCATATTTTTGTAGGAGTACAAAGTTGCCATGGCTTTGTACCGAGTTTGCCAGGCGAGAGGACTGAGGCAGGTCAGGCTCTGTCCAAGCTTTACGTGAACTGCCCAGAGGTTTCTTTTTTCTTGATTTGGCTGCAATAGCAACTTTTCTAAAGACCCGGGGCCTACGCCTAATTTCTTTTGGAAATCTTTGTATGGTACAGCCTTTCTTAGATAATAGTAACAAGTAGTTTAGTTATTGCATACTATGAGATAGTTATGACTGCAGCATAATGATTTTGTGTAGCGGAATACAAGCCTGGTACAACAGCAGAGGCATTAAGAAGTGGGGACACATGATGCTGTGTAGAAGTGTTCAAGCTTGGGATGACAACCGAAGGCCACTGGTTGGCCCTGGACACTCTATAGCATTGTTATACGCAAGCTGCTAAGTTTCTGCCCCTTTTTGCAGCGTTACACTCAGCCTTCCACTTCCCTTTGGGTGTCCTAATGTTGATGACTGCAGTCTGGCTGGAGGGAGTTGGAGGAGTGGGGCATTTCATCAGCATCGTAAGTCCTTTGCTCTGAGGAGTATGATGCTGATGTTGAGGGTCTCTTTTGCCTTCTCTCCTTCCTTATCTTTCTATTCATCAGCTGCCATTTGTAGGTTTTCTAATGTGCTTTCACATCTTCTCTTTTTCATTGACCTGCAGCTGCAAATGACATCCAAATTCACTAGATACGGTGTGTCTAACATTCATGTCAGTTATTTGTTTCTTCTGCCCCGGAAACAGTTCTGTTGTGCTCTAGTTCTGCATTTCTCTAACTGACCATCTGATTATATATATGTTTCCTAACTGCAAAAATCATGATGAGATTCTTGAACTAGCTAACTGGACAAAGAGTGGGTCATCCTGAACTCAGAAAAACAAAACAAAACAAAACCACAATTGATTAAAGATTTTGTTTTGCAAGCTACAGGATGAAGAAATGTAACAATAAAGAAGAAATCTGTTTATATTGTGCATATAGGTCCTTCAAAGCCAAAGACTGACTTTGAATAGATGAGAAACCAGATTTTCTGCTCTCAGATTCCACTGGTGAAACTTCCACGTGCGGATGCCGCATTGTAACAATTGTAGTCAATCACTCGCCAGTAGGAAATCAGTCTGAATATCTGACAAAACAAACTTACCATTTTCTAGCTGCCCCTAATAGCTCAGGAGACGGCTCTGTGGTTTGCATCAATATTGCAGTTCATAAGTCTCTTTCAATAACATGTCTTTTCAAGATGAGGGGTACATATTTGTTTTTCCAAACTACCATCACTCCTGAATAGTCCTTCCTGTGGGACCTGAACGATGGCAAATATTAGTCAAGTGAGTTTCATTTAGTTTATTTTGTTGGAAGGTAGACACATTATTATCTTTGGTGACAGCAGCAAAGTTAAATTTAGTCCATATTACATTTTTCAAGTTCTGTAGGAGGGCTGTTAGTCTAAATAAAAACATGCATTTTTTAAAAGAGAATTGGCTTCTTGCTTTTGCTCTGTATAGCTTCTTCTTAGTATGCTTAATCATTTCCTTTTAAAACAAACATCATTAAAAAAATATTGCACATATATGTCACACATAAATATCACAGAACATGAAGCCGGTTTCTGATAAAAAAAAGAAACAGGAAAACAGGTGTGTGTCTATCAATCAATAAACTAAACAGATTTCATGAAACTATTTACAGAGAATAATTTTTTTAACCACAGTCTGCAGTACACGTGATCTTGTTCTCCACTCTTTTAGCAGTCACGTTGTTATAAATTTACTAGAACAATGGCAGACAATAACAGTCTTTAGGCTATAACAATTTAACGTTAGACAGTAGCCAAATATCTTCATGCTGTTATCAAAATCATTAATATGCTACATGAACACACAAACAACAGAAATTCCTCATTTATTCTCCCTGCATATCAGCAGGATTAATGTCAAATGCTCTCCAGCTTCCTGAATAAAAGGTTTCTTGTTTTTGATGTGACAAATGAGAAACAAATCTCAGCCTGAACTTTTTCATGAGCTGATTATTTTATATTGTGATTTGTATTTTTTTGACAGGCCTAAGTTCCAGGTGGACCAGAGGTAATACCAGTCACCTATCCATGTTGGCAGAAAGGCAGAAGACAACTACAAAATGGTACAAAATGCTAATTCTCAACGTTCTGTTCCCAGCCCTGTAAAATTCAGGCTTTCCTTGCTGCACTCTATGAGTTACAATTCTGACCTGATTCCATTAAAAGAAAACTAGAACGTCCTGACACTCTTTAAGATATTTCTTTCCTGGTGCAGATGCCTGTGGAAATAACCACTTTTCTTGTGGGCTATCAAGTACATGAATGCACATTATGAGGGGCTGTGTGATATAGCATCTACATCTTGGAGAACCAAACAGTAACTCTGCTCTTTCTGTAGAGGATAAAATCAGGTCCTCCCTGTCTGGTCTTCAGAAACATGCAAAGGCACTATTAACATGGTTGTCTCGCTTCATTTAGGGGTTTATTAAAAAGCTATTTTCTTAAATGGTGCTCAGAGTCTCTAATTTGCCTAGACCTAACCATGGCATGGGCTAAAAATGAAATCTGGAAGAAACAAATTGTGATACAAATTCGTATCATTAGCCCAGGACCAAAAACATCATTTAGTGGTGTATAAGAACTTCCTGTACGCAGAACTATGTAGCACAGCTAGGAAAACCAAAGGAAACCATCACCCTATTAAAACAAAAGACCAAATCCTTCATTCTTCCAGCCTTACAAACTGTACTCCACAAGAACATTTTTATGCAGAAAGAATCCACATCTAGAGTAAAGGAAATCAATTATTTATGCAGAGGGTTTTTTCAGATCATTTTGCTGTTCTTCAGAGATCGAACTAGAATAGGAAAGAGGAATAATTTTAAGCTACGGAGTCTTAAGGCTTCTCTGCTAGGAATTCCCAACTTTATTCATTTTCTCTTGCAAGCAATACAATTTTGCTTTGAAATAAATTCCCCTTTAGTGTCATCTTCCTTCTTTAGGGAGCCTTTAAGGCAGTTCTAAGAGTCACGTTCTGCATATTCAGTAGGAGGAAAAAAAATATCTAACTGAATTTACTAATGCCAAGAATAACACCTCTAAAATGAAAAAAAGCTTATCTACTAACTATTGCCGGAGACAAGGCTACAACTTTCAATTCAGCTAGACTAGATAAAATGCTGTTTATCAGTTAGGTACAACCATTTGGAATAATCATAGCAGTTACAACAGAAGAAAGAGGACTGGAAGAGAACGGGAAATTTCTTCCTTTCTAACTCACAGAATAGCAAATCTCATTCTACCATTCTGAGTTCCAAGTTGATACATGCTAGATTTTTGATGGCTAAATACATTCATCATACAGCCCAAAAGCTGACTTTAGTATTAAGGGATCTAAAAAGCTACAACCAGTGATAATGAAGTTATCAGCATAGATGCAACTGATGTTGTTCAGGACCTTCAGTAAAAAATTCCAAGACAAATATTTCTAGGGAATTCCACAGAATATTCAACGTGATCTGCCCCAATGCTTTGCTTAGGATTTCATTTTCCAAAAATCAGTGCAGCTACATTAAGGCCAGACCTTCTGAGTAATCTTATCTGGCTTTTAATCAGTCAACAGCCTATGCTACTGTCTGCGTACTGTATAGGCAACCCTGTGTGATTTTATATTTAGACCATCCACCATACTGTGATTCTCGATTGTGATGTCTCCCCAGAGCAGCAGTACTGCACAAATCTATGTGAAGCCACCTCTGTTGCCTTTCCCAGTTCAGGAAACAAATTTTAACCAGCACCACAGAAGAAAGGAAAAACAAAAAGAAAGGGGGGGAAAAAAAAAAAGACGACCTTTTTTTCCACCTTCCTGCTGGATTTAAATTGATCATTGGATCAAATTGCTGTGAAGAGCCTTGTTTTTCTTCTAATTCTTTTTTTCTTGAAGTTATTTAGTGTTTCTGGAAATGCTTTACCTTTCCAGAGATACCTAGATTCTGTTTTTTAAACCGCTATTACCATAGTGGATGATCTTAATTCTTTCCTCCATCACATCTCTGAATAAGACTTTCTGTAGTTATGCTGGTGCTAGTTTGACCATTTATGATAGTTGAGAGCTGAGTCTTTATATCCTGAATTTCTAGTTACATCTACCATGTTTTGTGCAAATTTAGAACTTAATTTCCTACAACATGAAGTACCACAGGACTGATAGGAAGAGGACTTCAATGGCATTCATGGTATCCTCTCCCATATGAAGTTACTTGATTTATCAAACAAGCTAACTTAAATAGATTGTATTTTGAAGTATTATTTTCATTTTATGATATTGGTTCTATTGTATGATATGCTGCTTCCTATCCTCAAATATATTGGTCTGTCAATTAAATAATGGTCTACTTAAATTAGTAATTGGAAACAGATCAGTTACATTTGCTAAATACAAGAGTCTCTATGACAACTAATTGGATTGTATATGAAATTTATTGACTTTTAATTAGAATATATTGGATTGTATGGAGCAAACTGTTTACACTGTGTGTGCCGTCTGCTGTGATCAGGATTCATCACATTTAAAACAGATGGGATTCTATATAGAGCATATTGGGTTTTGTGTACATTACAATACATTGTAGCAGTTTACATGCTCAAATATATATATGAAGCTACAGAACTGTATTAAATAAATGTTCTTTTTATATCCTCCAGCAACAGTTCCTATATACTTCAAGAAATAGTCAAGCTATTAGAAATGTTTATTTATGATTCTATTTATTCTATTCTCATAGTGTGTCCAAGTGAATGAACTACATCCTACTAGCTGCTAACGAAATGAAGATTCTTATTAGACTGTGTGAATTCAATGAGCATATTTTGCCTTTGACATATATATTTAGTCATATTAGTATAACCAAGACAATCTGATGATTGATAGTCACCTGCAAAAGTTGTGAAGGTGTAAGCAATTATTCACTATGCAATACAGTGGAGAATCAAGGTTTCTTCCTTCAAAACAGATTTTCAGCTTTCTTTTGCCACAGTAAATGAAAGCCTGCTGTTATTTCATGGATTATGTGTGGGATTGCAACAGGCCATTGTCCATGGAAGTCCAGCTACTACAAATATCACACACTCTGCCAGCCTGCTCAAGGTCCTAAACCAGAGGAAGGGAATGACACTGCAGTAAAAGGGTCAAAAGCTAGAAACCTAGCTTCAGGGAAACATACAGAGGAGATATCTATGGCAAGTTTGAGCACTGCATGACATAACCCACTTTAAACTACACTAGCTTGAAAAAGAAAGGAATTACATCACATTGGATGCATATTGTATACTGTCATATTTTTATCAAGACTGTAACAACATAAGCAGTTTTATAATAAAACATGACAAAACCCAAAGCTGAGATTCTCTAAGAATAAAATAAATGTGGTTTTGATTTTTTTCTTTATGTTTAGAGCCAGCACAGTAAGCATTGAACCATTCTCACTCTCAAACCTGTTAAAAATTCCTTTGAATAAATTGGTCCTCAGTATTGACATGTCAATTATTAAAAGTACATTAAACATTATATAGTATGTATAGGTTCATGATTATTGAAAAAAATGAGTTTTTATTTTATGCTATTCTGTATATACTGATGTATACAAGGTTCAGTTGATTACTTCTGAAAAGCTAGATATTTATTTGAGTATAAAGGTTATATGTGGCTGATTTCAGTTAAGTACTGAGTGCCCTCAAATTTTATGGGAAGCACTTGGTGTCCTGTTAAAATAAAACAAATTGATTGAGCCTATATATGTACTGTAACAAGCTCTTAACGAGGAAGTGCTTGCTCATCAGTGGTGCTTGGGAATCTGTGCTTTATGGCTTTCTCTGATCTTTATGGACTTCTCTGTTTCCCCTCTTGTCTTGATTCTGATCACCTGCTATTCAATACCAAAAACCCTGTAAATGCCTCCTCCTTGGATGGACAAACCTCTTCTCCTCTTGGTCTTATTGCCACTATTCTCAGAACCTTCTAAAATCTTCAGAAGTAATTCAGATATTGACATCCAAAGAATGGCTTTCCCAGAAAGCTAAGGCATAAACTAAGTTCTACCCCATTAACATGTATTTACATGAAGCCTTTCTGAGTCAGATTCGTTGTATCTAATACCTTCTCAAATCCTAGTATGAGTCATGAAGTGATTGCATTTATTTTTATTCATATAACATTCATTATTATGACTAGAATGCTTATACAACAAACCTATTATAAGGGTCAATAAGTTTTCATTATGTCACACTTTATATTATTTTGATAGATTTGTGACTTTGAGCAAGAATATTTTACAATAAAATTGCAATGATCACAAATGTACAAGCTACTAGCTGCTACTTCATTTCTACAACAGCACACACTGTATCTGTAAAGTTGTCCTCTACTTTATGCTTAAGGTAATGGTAACATTCTGATTTTACCATAAATAAAATGGGGATCATATCTTGGAAAGATATTTCCAGCAGTATTTATTACACAGTACATTTTTTTTCTTATTTTACTTTCCCTAAAATTAGGCAAAAAGTTTGAAAGATTTCTTCGTGAGAAAAAAGTCCTCACTGAGTTTGGCAAACTGTCCAGAGATTTTTATGGAAGGGGAAGGGTCATGAAAAACTAAACCTCAGGGTTCAGTATCTTAAGATGGTAGAAAGACCAAAGACTATTATAGGAAGAAGACCTCATGGTTCACCAACTACACTGGGAATCTCACTGTAAACATTTTCCTCTGTTCTTTATAAACAAACTGTCCAGAAATATCTATGATTATTATGTTCAATAGCAGTAAGCAATGAAGCTGCAAGCTGTTACTTTGACAAAAATATGTTTGCCACCTACTGTGGGTGAGCAACACTATGATTAGTACATAAAGACATGCCACAGGTGTATATGAAAAAGGGGCGAGAATTGGATGCATTTGCGGACTTGGATACCCAGCACCTGTAATTGATTGATTTGGATTGTTTTTTCACTGCTTTTCTGAACACTATGAATTTGAACCAAAGACCTTATCTTTTTAGAGGTTTCTGATGACTTTGCATAACTTCCAAATTCATACTAATTTCCTGTAGAGGATGGCATGTTAAAGAACTTCCTGAGGACAACAGAGTTTCAAGCCATACAAATGGATTTCCACATTTCAAAAGGTCATTGAATTCAAGAACTAAAAATTGTAAGGGACCACAGACCAGCAGAGCTTCTAAAACCAATTGTCTTTATAAGAACAACTTGTAGCGGGATGCAGGATGGAGGATTTGATTTGAATTTGTTTACTAAAAGCAACTATTTCTGTAGATTTTTTCACTAATATTAAATATATTTTCATTCAATAAATAAAAATAGTTTTATCCATTTAATTTAGGTCATCAATCTGAAAGTTTCAAATGAAGCATTTCTTTTTTCCACAATGAATAAACATACTTTAAAATAGGTTTATGAAGAGCGCAGTGGGTAGCAGTGCTGAAAAACAGATGTATGTAACACCCTAGATCTAGCAGAAAAGTAGAAAGCTTTCATCTCACCTAAAATGCTTTGAAGAGTTAAAAACAACGTTTTAAAAACTATTCTCAGCACAATTTTGTCATGTTTTTCACACAAGTCCCGTTTAAGTGGAATTATCTCCGTGTTTCCAGAGGCAAAGAGGGGGCAGAGATTCATGTAAATCCTCCAGCTTCTCCCTGTGAGGGTAGAGGGGAGATGACAAGTCTCCAAAGGAGACTTTTTGTTTGTGTACATCCGTTTGCAGAGTCTTGGAGCTTTGGAGACTTGATGATTCCAGGTCAGTAGGAAGCATCCAGTTGATACCACATAGATACTTAGTATGTAACTAGGTAAATGGAGCTCAAATGCTTCAGCTGGAGACATTCATTGACAAGACTACTTGTGAAAATCAAGGGCAATGAAAAGCAAACAGAGGATGTCCTGCAGCAGTAGGTCATTCTCTAGGCTATAGACATGACAGTTCTCAAGAAAACAGGAAAATAAAGCAGTGAAGTACAAATTCTCCTAAGCAGAGACTTTAAGAGGTACTGAAATTAAACAGAACAGAGATGGAAGGGATCAGCTAGTTCATCCTGCTGACAATTCTGTAACGCTCCTGTGAGGATTAGCATATTGTTTAGCATGGTGTTAAATATTCCCTGCTAGGAGCTACTTTTTTTTTTTTTTTCTTGAGACCATTTAAACTAGAACGGGTCTTAGTATCAGGAAATAGTATTGTCTGTAGCCTAAATATTCATATTTTTTGATTTCATCCTATTATGTCTGCTTAGACAATGACACATACTGCTCTGTCAAATAACATCTATCTTGTTTAACTCCTTCAGATACCAAATACTGGTCTAGTGTCTACCACGGATTGCTTAGTCAGAAATCATACCCCTTAAGAGTTCTTTTCACACTTAACCTCTTGTTTCATGACTCAGTTATTCTGCTGCCATTGCCATCTATTACCATCATATCAAACACATATTCTAAATGAAATAAAATATCTGAAATTTATCATTTAAAAAGCAACAGTGGGAGAACAAACTCCAGTGTGAGTTATTTTATGTCAACTGTCATTTGCTTTAAAAGTTCTCATCAGTCTGCCACAATAAAGCACGAAATAGGAGACATACGTTCCTCTGAAAACATCCCCAAAGGTTCAAACTTAGAGATTCCTACTGTGCCAAATATCAGGCAGTCTGCCAATAAGCTCAATTAGAATTTTTGACTAAATTAAGCAGCGCACAATCAAAGCATATGAATAAAAAAGCACCCTCCAAAAGAATAGCTTTCCTGTAGGTAGGTGGAACCAAATCTTTTCTTCACTGCTCAAAATAAGTCTCAAATTATAGTGATGTTATTTGACTTTAGTAATGCACAGATGTGTTAAGTATTTCACTGGGAATACAGTGTGGTTAGTTGGACAAGCATAAAGCATACATAATTAATTTCACTCTTGCAGTGCCTCTGCTCTTTAACGTGATACTTGTTACTGCAGCAAAAGAAGCTTACTAGGCACCATGTTTAGCTGACAACATTGAAGGGAATTGTTAAAAAAATAAAAATCTGTTTTCATTCCACTCTCAAATTTGCACCTAGATTCACACCGTATGTCTGCATTTAGTGTTTTAAAGCAGGCACAAGACGAGTGGCAGGTTCCTGCAGAGAAATGTCACTGGTGATAAACAGCCCCAAAGTCAGTAGAGCAGATAATGCATTGCAGGTCAGAAACGACACCCCTGACAATACTGCACATGCAGGTAATACACCAAATGTCACATCTGAAGGGGGTAATGCTTTCTCTACTGCTACATCCTCAACAAATTGTAGTACATAGCTGAGTTACTTGCTGACATGGAAGCATGAAGGATTTTTAGGAGGCAGAAAATACAACGAGAGACTGAAGATAACCCACCAAAACAAAAAAAATCCAGCCCAACTCTCATCAGCAATATAAGCCAAATAGTAAATCATCTTAGATTGTAATAGTAACCTATAAAAAAAGTAATTGTTCTTTATAGCTCTGTATTAAAAGATTAAGCCCTCTAGACAGAAAGGCATCAAACCTTAATAAGGTTAAAAATTGCTTGCTTGCTTGTTTGTTTTTAGTCTTGACACATTTTATCCTTTATGTGCAGGATTCTTAACAGCACATTTCCCTTTAACAGATCCGGTTGAATATGTTGTTCATAATTCTTAGTTACATACATCTTGACTTATATCTTTACAGCACTGACATTAACTCCTTCATTCTTACCATACATAGATGAGCTGGAAATACGAGAAGGAGATAGTACCGGAAAATCTGCCTAAAATCATACTGGCATTGCTACTGGCTTGCAGTGTTCCTGCATTTTACTCACATGCTCATTTTCCCAGCCCATGCTTCCTCTTCCTCACATCCTCCCGTGGTACTGAGGGAGACCCAGACTGTAGTATTAATTCACTGTCTTTAATACAAAGCTGCAAAAAACACTGATGGGCAGAAGTACGTAATTAAGTTTCTCATCTGGACCAAGCTTTCCCATCTCTTGGGTGATCATATCAGAAGTCAACACCTGAATATAAGCATGTATGCATGCACAAGAATGCACACATATATGAAGCGAATGCAGCAGTCTCTAACCCAGAACAGTGTAGGGTGAAAGAAGCACTGCCAATTAAATAGACCCCCTAAAGTCACAGGGCAGCCTAAGGAACGAATTTTAAAGGGTCTTCTTCTGTTGTACACAGTATGCAGCTTCCAGATTAGCTCCACATAAAAATGCTAAATTCAGCAGACCGTTTTCAAGCAGGAGTATGTTAAAATGCAGAAATATTTTCAGTAGCGGAGGATGGCAGGTCTATTTTCTATAATGATGATCTGAGAGTTTTCCTTTCAGGTCTGGAGGGAAGGAGAAACCTGGAATATTTTTGAATCATCACTTGTCTTAGTCAGCAGGTAATTCTACTAGTAGCTCACTAGCCCAGTCTCGTGCTCAGAGTTTTAAAGATCAGAAAATCTGCCTAACAGAGCAACGTGGCAGATGGTCTACCGCAGCACAACTGAACACGGTTAGCATTTCTCCTTCGTATGCTATAATCAAACAAGTATGAACTCTTGATTTCTCAGCCAAGAAGTGTAAAAATTTAAGTAGATTTTGCAAAAAAGTCATGCTATGTTCCATGGATAGTTTGAGTGCTGACAGGGGTGGGTCAGATGATAGGAGGACCCAGCAATCCACTATTTTGGGGTTTTTTTTTCCGTTTTTCAAAGTTCTCTTTGCAGCACATTCTAATCAGGTATATGGTGACTCCCGGGATTTGTGAGGATGGTACCAGCAGCTACAGACATGATGAAAGTTGACAGCAAAACCTAAACTTTGGTTCCTTCTACTGTATGCAACAACATAATCAATTCTGCAGCTTTGTGGACAATTCTGTGATACCTTCTCACCCTAGATTTTTAATTTGCAGAATACATAACAAGGAAATGGCCTCCAAAAGGGAGAAGCACCACATAAACTGCCTGGAACTACTACAACTCTGTATATTTTTTAATCTCTTGAGTAGATGTTCACAGTGGTGATACATTCTGAACTACTGTATCTCCCAGTCTAGCTGGATGCCAGAGGTAAGATAACCATCTTTGGGATACTGAGTAAACTGAAAGTTTGCTGAAAGAAATAACATGCTTCATCTTTTAAAGCTAACCGAAATAAAATGTTTTATTAAAACCACATACATGGGCTAATAATATTCAGGGACTTCAGGTTTGTCTTTGGGGAGGAACTGATGAAGAACAAAGATACTGCACCATAGATACAAAACCTTAACATGTACTGGAGGAAGAAACAAACTACATTTCTTACTACAGAGACGTACTCTCAGTGGAAAATGAGGATTTATGTGAATAAACAACCTACATTTACTTACAAGACCATAATGAGGAGGCAAATTTGATCTGGTATATGATAGGGCTGAGTCATATAGCCAGCAGGTCATTAGTGGAGAGCTGTTGTTTATGCATTCCACTTTAATTACATTAATATTTATTAAGAAACTTGCTACAGTTTAATGTCATCAGTTATCATTAAGAAGTTCTTCCACATGGGCAGGACAACTTACTGGAACATGCTGTTTGTGCTACCACTTTTTACCTTTCAGTGTTCATGCATTTTTCACTACTGAAAAAGAATGTGCCTATGCAACTACTTATTTTAAGTTACAGAAAACTTGCAAAGCCTGGCATGTCAAATTCAAATATAAAATACATGATATGACAATTCCAGATCAAAATGGCAAACTGTATATATGACAGCTGTCTGTAATAATAGTCTTGCGAAGCGCTGAAATGATGGTAAAATGTTGATGCAGGGACCAAGTAAGGAATCATGATTCCTGACAGACAATGACTTTAAATATTTCACCTTGCAAGTCCAATTCTGCCTTAATATACAGCAGTTCAGCTGACGCCAACCTTTGAGAAAAGATCAGAAATCTTAGTTTTCCTGTTCTTAAAAACAAAAATGAAAAATATAACCTACAATAATAGTGTGAAATTTTTCAAAGAAAGGAAAACCTCTATAACACAGAGCATGCCCATACTACAGGCTCAGAGTAGCCAAGAAACCAAACAGAACCGGCCCATTACGATCTTCCTAATACTGTAATTATGCAGCTGTGACAGAGTGACTAAAACCAGCTAGTTGGGTTTCTCCATACTATTTAGTGGCCGCTGCTGCAGACTGATATCCACTGATTCCTAAATCAAACAATCTTGAATCATAATCTATTTCACAGTTTGCAATGGAGTATTTTCAGGGTTGGCAATAGCACTTTCTGTATGTCTGCCAAAGCATTAGATTTATGAAAATACGCTGCCAGTCAACATAAAAAACAGGTTGGTTTGACATGAAATAACATACAGGAGCTCAACTCCATACTAAACTTGTTCTCCCTTTGTACTCAGAGACGGGTATCCGCTACTGCCTACTTGGTGACTTGCTTTTCTCTAAACATCTCACAGAATCTAAAGGATCCCATTAGGACAGTAAGAATTGCAAACCAGATGACAAAACTAAGCCCATGTCATCTTAAAGGAAGATTTGTGTCCCTTTCAAAGGAAAATTGATCTCTTAGTTTAACACCACTTCATTTCACAAGCCTGGAAGCTGAAAACCACTTGTCACTCTGACAAAGCTCCCTCACATTGTGATATGATGCTATTCCAATACAGAAACTTTTCCATTAAAATTACTAATTTATTGAAAGAAATAAACACAGAATCTCAGTAATCACAGTCCTGACTAATCACTTCTGCCTCAGTTTCAGGTGAGCTAAGATGATATTGTCTCCTACACAGCTTCCAGAACGACCCCGCACCTTATCCTGTCCAACAGTTCCTTCCCAGGCATCAGGAAATTATTTAGACAGAGAAAGCATCCTGCCATCTGAACTGCGTAGCATGATGTGAAACCTGTGAAATGCCTGCCTTTGTTCACATACAGACTACGTGATTGCTTTGATAGCAACAGTTCATACTGCTACAAAGAAAAACTTAAGAGGATGAGAAAGATTTGAAACATTCCTGAGTGAAATCTGAAGGGCTTTAGCAGGATAACGACTTCTTTTTCTCACTGAGGGGAGCCTGGTAAGGAAATCTTGCAGAAAGAGATTTGTCACATATCAGAAAAGGGAATGAAACAACCAGCTTTTTCCTCAGGGGAAAAAAACCCACAAACATTTTCTGCCTATAACCCCTGTTGATAATTTTGCATCAATACATTGATTTGTATTCTTTTTTCCACACAGCTCAAGATGCAAACTCCCTTCACTGAAATAGCCCAGGACTCTGTGTCTGGACCTTATGTGTTGGAACTGCGTCCCCTCAGGTTTCCCTCGTGCTGACCAGCACTGTCATTTTTAATTTTTGACATGCTTCTTGAGCACAACCTGTGTTTCCCTGTCTCAGAAATGGATTATCACCATTGCATCACCCTGAGCTGTGTGAATGCATCTGACCCTTCCCAGGTTCGTTACTGATATGAGTACCAGAGTCCTAGATTTTTGCGCAGTCCTATTTCTAGTCTCTCTGAACAGAACCAGTGGGCTGATGCACACTTTCCACAGACTTGCAGATTGGCTTGGAAAACAAATAGTCTTCACTTAAAAATTACAATAAACGTATCAAGATGAAAAATTTCTCATCTTATTTCTTCACCCTGCTGTGCTATCTGGAAACACCCCTTGTGTTGAGGTCAATGAGCTAGGGGATAAGGCTTTTCTCTAAATATCTGGAAGGACTCTCCTTTTATAAAAGCAAGATCATATTGCTGTGACAGTCTGATAAGATTCATCAGGTGTCCAAAATCAGATGTCCACAAGATGTGTAGTTTTGCATGGTTATTAGCCTATGAGATGCTATTCCTGAATGGGCAGCAGTGTGCTAAATGTAAGATGTTCTTCTAAAATTTCTTAAGTATTTTGACCTAGTACAAAAGGTGTGCCTAAGAAAAACACAGAACTACTTTACACCAAAATATAACCTTAAAATGCTTTTTCTTCATTTTTTAATTAGCAGTTGTAAGTGGAAAATTAACAAGAAGCCATGGCCCTATAATTCTTAATTTATGGTTCTTGATGCAGTTTAATGTTAGTATAAATAATAAAAATAATAGGTAATAATAATAAATAATAATTACATGTGATTCAGCTGCAAGTCAACTTCTCTGTAAAAGCAGAATAAAACTGGGTTTAAAGAGAATGTTGCCACTGTCTAGGTTATTTACTTATTGAACTATCCTGCTGAGGATAAAGCTGTGTCAGTGTACTGTTAATGTTAGCACACCCTCAAAGTTACAGAGGAAACAAGAGAGTCATTTGAAAGTAGGATAGCAATGAACCAGGCAACTTCAGTTAGATAGTAAGTCTTGGATAAAGACTTTCACTTGCCCAAACAAAACTTTTTCTGCTAGCCTTCCTTTTCTTAGGAGGACAGATATCACAGAGGATGTATTTGGATGGGTCACTGCTCAGTATGCAGTCTGGAAGGCTCTTATTTGTTCCACTTGGCCTTGCAGCACCATCATGTGGTTAGTGTTGAGGAAATAAGATAGCCTATCGCCAAATACCACCTGCCTGCCGTAAGTACAGATGGAATTTGTTAGCAGTCTAGTATTAGATGGAGCAAAGCCTACATAGAGGAGACATGAGAATAACAAGTACTCAGAATGAGGAACACTCTGTGCTTTCTCAAGGTCATTTGTTTTCTTCTCCCTCGTTATGAAGTCAAACAATTTAGAGTATTTGAGCTATTTCTGCTCTTTGTATATCTCTCACTTAAAGATGAGATTTAGGTCTTTGTTTAGGCTTTCTGAATATAAAACCGTGGCTGATCTTCAATCCTATATTCCACTTGATTTAATGCATTAGAACTTTTCTAATTAATATTCTGACCATGGAAAAAAAGTATAACAGCTTGAATTCATGCACCCCCTTTTCCATTTCTTTGGTTGTTTGGGGTTTTTTTTTGGTTTTAGGGGGGGAGGGAAGATCCTCTGTGGGGGAGAAAAGATGGTGTTTATACATGTTCATTCTCTGAAAATTCTTTATGTGAATGATTAAGAAGCATGCTTCCAACAGTATTGTTCCATTTATTTTAGTCCCCAAACTAAAATGCTTTAGGCTTGTTAGAATAAGAACACTAAAAATTGTATGGTCACTATATGACTGTTAGAATATGTAGACATGCTAACTCATGGATTTAACAAGCCCTTAGAAGTGTTAAATCTGATAGGAAAAAAAGCTAGATTATCATGGTCTTTTTTCCTATCAGAAAATTTCCGAATTTCTTCATTTCTAGCAATTTGAATCTAGCCAAGGGAAATAGTAGTATGTCTGTATCAGAAGAAGCCTTTGAGCCTATCAGATGGCAATTTCTGTCAACGACATTGAAGTGATGTAACTCTGACTGGCTCAATTTTTACAAGACATCACAGGTACAGCTGTCTTGTACAGGAGGCGGGGAGGGGAAAGCAACTTAATTTTTATGCCAAAGCACACAACTTTCCTAGAAGAAGCAATGAGAAAAAGACAATGTCAGAATCTGAATGTAAAGCCCTGAGGTATGAAATCTGTTAAGCTTTCTAAAAGAGTTTTCATCTAGAAGTACAGATCTCAGGAATCCAGCCAATTTTATTATATGTGCAGATACAATAAAACTATGGTCTTGTCAATGTACTCACAATAAAAATTCAGTGGTTATCTTCTGTAGATAATCATGACGTATATTGTTTAGGTCACAGATGTCACAGATGGAATTTTACAGTAAATTATCCAAAGTGGCAGTGGCCTATTTTAACTAATAAGCAGGTCTTTTCTTCCTCCTAAGTTAAGAAATTTGCTGAAGACATGGTCCAGGATGCATTTCCTCACCCTGTTTCTTTCCAGCTTCTGGGTGTTAAATGGGCTTTCTTCTCTATTCATCTTCCCAAGCTACTATAAAACTCTTATGTGTAGGCTAACAGTTAAATCAAAATTGGGGGACTGGCAGAGCAGCGTGAAAGACATTCATTCAATACAATTATTATACTTTCTCACTCTTAAAAAGTCTTGCTCATCTTTCTCTACGTTTTTCTTGCATAAAATAAAACTGACTATCCACTTTCTTGCAGAAATAAAATTCTATTTGCAGCAGGGCACATTTGTCACCAGCTGCAAAATTCATAGGCTAAAATTTGTTAATATGTGATAATATAGTAAAATAAAGAAACAGCAAAATACATTGCTATAGTAGGGTGGCCAACAAATCCTTTGAGAGGAAGATAATGCAATATTATAGTTCTTTGTGCTTCTCAAAGCCTGTCTACATTACTTTTGTTATTCCTGGGATAGTTAAAAATCTTTTTAGGCATACGGGTTGTCATGCCATGCAGACTCTGAAGCTGGCTCCTAAATTGTTTTGGTGTTTTACAGACCTTAGTGTTCAGTGAAGCTCAAACTAGATGGGATTATTGTTGCACCATCATTGTGCTATGAAAGAAACACATTTTTTTCCTGTAATGCTTAAATGTTTGTTGTCCTTTTCCACACTTGTATTTACCCAACTCCTATTCACTAACAACAATACATATGTCCTAACCATTTATGGCTGCTGCATAGCTAATTGGTTCCAGAGAGCATTCCTACACTATCATTTTGCACTAGTCTTTTTTTCCCCCCCAAGAAACATTTTATCCAGAGCATTATAACATTGAACTTTGAGGATTTACTGCAGCTATGGGATATGTTCAGGATATTATACCTCCTATGTTATCTGTTAAGAGATATTACAATATGCCTGGATTACCCACAGTCTGACCTGGGAATAGATTATTCTGTGATACATTCACAGGACTACTCAGTATTCAGCATTACTCCATAAGGAAAATCTCATAAGTTTTTTATGCAGAATGAAGCAATTTTATTTGATTAGGGAACATCAACATTCTCAACCTGTCAAGAATTCTGTTACAACAGCTAGTCTGTGGGAGCTTTTATAGTTCAGCTAGAAGTGCCTTAAGTGTTAAAGATATGAATATTACTTAGTAGGAAGGAGATAACAGGTCTCTACCCCTGTGAGTCTGAGTACTTGTTCCTTATCTAAGAAGATAGACTGAAGGATTGAGTTGAGCAAAAGTCATAGCAGTGCAGGTGGTACAAAAGACTATTGCAAAGAGGAAGGTCATGCTTTCCATGTTCACAAGAGCACAATAAACAGCAGTGGATCACTTAAATTGCAGCAAAACAAACTCAAGTCAGTCATTACAAAAAGCTTTATATCAATAGAAACAGGTAAATTTTGGAACACATTGCCTAGACAGTCGATAACAGCTTACAGGAAAGGGATGGTCCTAGTGAGTTTTCAAGCTCTTTCAGACAAATTTCTCAATCATTGTGTCACTGTTTTTCTGAATATTTTGGCATTTAATGCCAAAATATCCAAGTTAACAGAGTATTGGAAAATATATTTATTTCCAGTCTTCAGATATCCTTTTCTTTTACACTTCTTTCACATTTGTCTCCAGACAAAGAATTCAACCATTTCAAATAGGTAAGCAAGGGACCTGACTTTAGTTATGTTTTGTGACTTTGAATTCCACAGATAGTCTTCAGCATAGTCACTGGAATAACACTGCTAAACACTTCAGTGATTTTGACAGCTTCCCAGCTATCACTTGCTGTTGCTTTCACAACTGAAAATCAAAGTTGCTATCCATAAAATATGAATGATAAACATAAATTGTGGCCTTCCACAAGTTCTCAGGCTTTCATGGCTTTCTTAGACAACACATGGGACAGTGTACCAGTGAGGTGATCAAATTGCTACTTGTCTTTGTTGCTGCTTTACCATTTACCCTTGGACTGCAGAAACAAGCCACCACTGATGAAGCAGACTGAGAAGTCATTATGACCAAATAGGCAAATATTTCTCTTCAGTTGATCACGTTCCCTTTCTTTTGCAGAGTTAGTGTGTGTTGGTCACGCTACTCACAGGATTTGGCCTGATAACTGAGTAGAACTCTGAATACATGGCAGAACTAATGCAGAAGACCAATGTAATATTTCATGACACTCAAGTGAAAATTAACCTCACAGGAACGTTGCCATAGCTTGCCACACTTCATTTGAAGATAGACTCAAAATATTGATTTCCAAATTTTAAATGGAAGAAAAATAGCCACATTTATTTTAATAGGCACCATGCATAATGGATTATAAAACAATCCCCAACTTAAAGCAAGACCTTTAAAAGGCAGAAAACTGGAATACAAGACACACCTAAGACCTTTCCTAAAATTTCTAACAACTTACCAGTATTTTTTAGTTTCAAATTCAGACCATTTCTTGTTTTACCTCTGGTAGTACACAGAGTATTTCCCTTTCTTAACCATGTTAATGGCATATTAGTCCTGTAGACTTTAATTAAAAGACATCAGTAGCTTTCTTGAGTAGGAGAGTTGGGGGTGGTGGCAGAAATGTATTATGAAAATACAGAATGTTTATTTAGAATAAAATGTTTCAACCCCCCTCTAAGTAATCTTTACATATATAGGTATATAAAAAATACATTTTGTATTTTTTTACCCACTAAGGTTTCTGCAAGTATTTACACAGGTTTATGTGTGTATATTTAGCTACAGGGATGTAGTTACACAGGTTTATGTGAAAAAAATTGCAGATACCATTACTTCTACTGGTAAGAGAAAGCATTTTAAATTCTCACTATGTACTACTAAACTACTCCAAGATATCCCTGTGAAGGAAAGGTGTAACATGAGACAGTATCCTCAAGGATAGAGAAAGTGCTTGCCTGACTGATGATCTTCTGTTAGCTTCCTGAGACTGGAAAGGTTTATTAGTTATTTTGATGCTGCTGGAAAACTGTACTCAGATTTTGTGTGTCACTGAGGGCTGAGCTGATAGGGCTAAGTGCTATTTCAGGACACTGTTGCATAAGTTAGATGTTACATTCAATCATGTTATGGCCACTGCTAACAAGAAAAATCAATAGAAATTCCAAAACATGATTAAAGAATGTCAACCCTGGAAAATGTATTGGTATACTCAAACCAATATAATTATACCACTTTATGTTAGTAACAGGTCTCTATCTTTGAAATTTAGGTTTTTTTTCTTTTTCCTTCCTTTTTTATTACTTTTGGTGGTTTTGCTAAAATTGAACCACTTCCAAGGAGACACAAGTAACACTCTAAACAGTGATGTAAATCCCTAAACAATGTGTTTATACTGAGAGTTATATTACTACAGCTATATCCTTAAATTTCCCCATTTCAACATTCCTCATGCTATGCTTAAGCTTATTTAATATCTTCTAGCCTATTGTTTTGTTTATAAGGAACTGTTATACAGAATAGCAGAGCTGCAGAAACATGTTAGAGATGACTGCAATTGCTGTCATGGTGAAATACTATACTCGAGTCACTAAAGACACTGTAATGCAATGCACTGAACTGCATGATTTGTGCAGCACAATGCTCATGTATTCCTAAGCACATTTATATAACTCTACCCCCGTATCTTATAGGAATCAGTAAATTAAAACTTTGCTGAACTATTCTGTCTGCTGTTTGATAATGCTGGATTTAATATTATGATGATAATACAATATGTATAAGAAAACACCTTTAAACATGCAATCAAACACATTTTAAAAAGCAAATTGTTTAATCTTCCCAGGACTCCAGATGGCACCATCAATTTTTTTTTAGAAGACTGCAAGGAAGTTACTGTACACGTCTGCTAGTTTACTGCAGTTCTTAACATCTTCTGTAAAACTGTTGGAAGAGCAAAGGCTTTCCTGACAGGAATATAATACATATGAAGAAAGAGCAGAAATAAAAGTGAAGAGTTCAGGAAGTTCAGATTAATTTTCTAGTTGAGGCTTTCACAGATGGTTCTTAGTACCAGTCACATTTATATGAATTGCATTCAGCTGTCATTGACTTGTCATTGATTTCTTACCAATTTTTTCTCTCATTAGTTTTATTGCCTTAGATTTTCTTATTCATTATATAGAGAATATCTCTACAAATGAGTTACTAACCTCCTATTAGAGCTATTAAACCTTGGAGACATCAAGCAATGTCTTCTATTTGATGGAAAACATTTAATGAAACACCAATAATGGTGGGTGCAAATAGAAGCTTAAGTTTACAAACCTGACTTATTTTTTCTTTAGAAGTCAAATTAAGAAATTTTCATTCATTTATCTTTGCCTGCATCTCAAATGACCCTGACTCTGGAATGAGAGAGCAACTAAAAAAAAAAGCAGCAGGTAGAGCTAATGCATAGTCTGAATTTAAGATAAAAAGGGATTAAAAACATTACTGAAATGCTTTTAAAACAAAGTACTCTTTAAACTGATCACTGCTCAGAGGACAGGTTAGCAATTTATGGTGTGGGAGACCGTGTATTCATCTCTATTCAGCAGGCCATAGTTAGACTGCCACAGAACAGGAAGCCAAGAGCCATGGCAGACTGAACAACTTTGTGAGATGCAGCTCCTCCTGGTTTTTGGCTTCCATCCTATTCCAAACCCATCGAAGGGATGCTATTGGCACTATCTACCTCTGCATTAAGGAAGAAATCAGTAGCATCTTGCTTCTTGAGAAGTAAACTCA
Organism: Anarhynchus alexandrinus; assembly: GCA_008711295.1. Taxonomy (NCBI): domain Eukaryota; kingdom Metazoa; phylum Chordata; class Aves; order Charadriiformes; family Charadriidae; genus Anarhynchus; species Anarhynchus alexandrinus. Next base: position 6,202,669 of record VUYV01000006.1, on the reverse strand, counting down.
GCAGGAGTCAGGAGACTATGAGAACACATAACCTCTAATTTGGAAATAAAATCAAATTTAGCACTTAAACGAGGTTGCCAAAGCCTAGACTGCAGGCCAAACTCTCCAACTGTTTTGATCAGTGTTGTATGGGAAATGAACACATAGTCTGGGATGGGGGAAATGAACTGGCAATAGGATGATGCTGAAAATTTTGACAGGCTCAAGGGTATTACATTTGATAAGTGACTGTGCAATTATTTATTTGGAAGAAACAGACTGGCACATATATGTTTGTACACACACAAAGTACAAAGATAAAGTGACATTTAGAGAAGTTCACAAATGTTGAATGATTCCTACCAAACTGAAGCCAATGCTGGTCCTCTGGGGCCCAAAAGATCTATCTATTAAATGAAGCCTGTCTACCTCTCAGTGGAAGAGGTATTAGGACTGTGACTAAAATTAAGATGAAACCATGTTTCAGAGTTTTGCACAAATAAGCTATGAAGATATCAAGAACTGACCCTACTAAGAAATGTTTTTCTCAATAATTAATCATGACCTACCCTGACCTTGGGTTTAACTACATCCAAATGATAAGCTAACCAAAATTAAATGTTAAACATTAATTCCAGCAATCAAACCTAACCCAGGCTTTAGATCACCTTAGTGACAAAAAAGCTGTAAGAGAAACACTGTTCAACCTCTACAGTGGCACAAACTCAGACCACGATGACTCCACCAATATGCCCCACCCATCACATCTACTTGTCACACATGCTACCAAATCCTTCACCTTATTGTATAAACTGTACAACCATCAAGCAAGTTTTTGCCCTCTCCAACCCCCACTCTAAACATTAGGACCTCAGCAATAAACTCAGCCTTCGTTTTCCAAGCCCAAACTTAACCAAGTACTTACACCGAGTACTAACCACCTGCACTCTGTAGAGTTTTAGCATTACTTAGTTCATCTGTAATCTTACTTCAGAGACTCTCTTCCTAAACCCTGGTTTAATCCTTGGTCCTAATCCTTGATTAGTCTCATTTGTAATACACATGTATTGAAACCAGACATATGTCACTAGCACTTCCTTCACTTGATATGCTGGTGATCTAGAAGATTCAGTAACACACTTACTGTAGACTTCATGCCTTCATAACAATTCCAAAGCCATCTCCAGCATCAAAAAGCATTAGTCATCACTTTACCTTTGATATCAGCTACTGGTGTTGACAACTGTAGGCTTCTCTCTAGCCTCTCTAGGATTTAAAGCAGCCAACAATAGCCAAACATCTTCTAAGCCTTTTTTTATTATAGAAGTAAGCTAAGCCACAGTGCCAGACTAGACTATAGATGTGAGACCAGGCCTGTATTTCCCTTTTTAAATCTATTTGCCCTTAAGAGGAATAGGAAGTTAACAGTATAAGAAATTTCTACAATACAGAACAGAATTTGAACTCCTCATGGTGATGCCAAATTCACTTTTGAGGGCCTGTACCAGCGTATTGCATGGATTTTTCTTCAATGCTGTATACTCAAAGGTCATACATATGTCTCCATCATTCATACATGTATCCTTAGGGATGCCTCTTGTTATCAAGAAGGCATTTCTAACTACATTTGCCCAAACTTGTGCTATAGCTAGCATGTCTCATGTCAAAGCTGTAAACATGAAACTATTATTTCTGTTTACGTAGGAAAGCTGAGATGCAGAGCTCACTGTTAACCAAAATAATGTAACACGCTATGCCTGAAGAGCTACTTTTGAGATAGTCTGACTGAAAATGTGGAATATATGTTAGAAAGCCTTGGTAAATTATGGTAATTAGAGAAAAAAGTAAATAGCTGTAAAGTAAGCAGTTTATATTCCAAGTTCATACGATCTTTAAAGAAAACAAGTTGAATAAATACAGGGGTTTGTTTTTTCTTTCTACAAAGAAGAATTTCTTTATGAAAAAAATCCTGAATTGGCATTTTTTTGCTTCAATTGAAACGTGTAACTGGAAAGCACTTTGTGGCTTTAATCAGAAACATTAGGGCTTGAAGTCTGAACAACTATTTACTATTCCACTATCTGATAAAATTTCAGAACCCTAGGGAAACTAATTTAAAAGACAGACCTGAGATCTACTGCAAATCTAAAACTAGTCATCCAAAATGGAAACTAGAGAGAATTTAAGTTTACCTGATAAATCTCTATCTGAACAGTGGTGTTATAATTAATGAACATTAACAAATAGAAGTACCTGATAACCACTTCAAATCCCTTGATTCATAACTCACTAGATACGGAAGGAAAACAAGTTTCAAGGTAATTTTATGTTGTGATGTATGCTACATTGTAATAAAAAACAAAGTATGGTAAACTATTAAAGCATTAAAGGAAAAAGACAAAAAAAGGAATGAAAGTTGCTAAATTCAGCTTTGATCTCTTTGACTAGCTTTAACTAGAATCTTCAAGGTGTTTGGGGGTAAATTTTATTCTACATAGTTGATACTTTAAATATCACTTAGTCTGTTCGGAAGTTAGAGTTATCACACCCCAATTCAGCAGAATATTTAAGCATCTAATTAAATCATTACCTATTCAGCAAAGAATTGTACATACACATTTATGTGCCTGACATTATATATATATTATGCAAAAAAAAAAAAAAGGAATTTAAAAAAAATCACCTTTAAAAGGAGTCGGTTTGAATAGCAGAGAGGAAATAAACATATTTTACTATATTCAAACACTTTTCCATTTCCTTAAAGATCTTAAAAATGTTTTAGCACTCCCTACAGCTTTTTGGACACAATAAGGCATCCCGTTAGAAATGAAGTGAAAATAAACTTTGTTACACTACACATACAAATGCAGTAAGGCAACCAAAGAGGAATTCAAGAAACAGCAAGCTAAAGGAATCAAGGCTAACAATATTTTTTTCATGTATATCAACAGCAGAAAACCTTTCAAAAAGTCTGTAAGGTCAATACATATACTCTAAGAGAAGCATTCAGAGAAGCCAAATTCTTTGCATATGGTCCCTGTGGCAGAAAGAGAGGAGATTCTTACTCCAGAATCCTTCTCTGTGGAGGACTCAAAGGATCTGTCTGAAACTGAAGTGACTATAGAAGAGATTCCAGGACATTTTTACACTGTGAACAATATCAAATCAGGAGGACTAAACAGTATTCACTTAAGACTTCTAAGGGAAGTCAAATAGCCAAATTACTCACAGCAGTGAATAACCATTCACTTAAAATTACCTTGGCGTCTGAGCACTGGGGAGGGAAAAATATGCTACCAAATTTTAGAAGGATGGCAGGACAGATGTGAGAAATAATACATCTAGAAATCCAACATCTATAGAAACTGTAAGGAAACAATTAATGGACATCTTGAAAAAAATAATGTACTTCAAGAGAGTCAACCTGCCTTCTGTGAAAGGAAATTGCCCCTCACAAACCTAGAATAATTCCCCCAAAAGTCACTTCTGTGCAGTTAAAGTGATAAAAGTCTACATGTATTTCTAAAAGGCTTTCAACAAATTTCTCCATCAAGGCTTTGAAAAAAAAATAAGAATCTGTGGCATAATAGGGAATGTCATGGATAAATGATGGCTTAAAAAGATAGGAAACAAAATGTAGGAATAAATGATCTGCCCTCATGAAGAAGGGAGGTCACTAATGGCATTCTGCAGGGATGTGTACTGTGAGTGTTGAATGTTCACAAGATGGAAAAGGGATCAAGCAGTTAGGTAGTTAGGTGACCAAAGTTCAACAATACAAAGTCATTTGAAGGAGTAAGGGCAAAGAGCAGCTGTAAAGAACTGCAGAAGGATGTTAAGTTACAGCAGCTAGACACTGAAGCCAGACAAAACTCAATGAAGAAAAACATGAAGTGATGTATATTGGATGAGCAGAGCAATCCTAATTTCATATATAAAACAACAGGCTCTGAGGTGACTATTATCATTCAGGACCAAGACATTGGGGGTTATTATAAATAGTTCCATGAAAATACCAGCTCAGTAGTTGCCTGAAAGACAAAATAGATATTAATCATTGTATAAGAAAACAAAATAAAGCACCACAAGCAATTCACTGATATCTTGCATATTGCATCCAGTTCTGATCCTCTCACCTCAAAGAATATACTTTGAAAAGGTTCAGAGGAGGGCAGCAAGCATGATCAAAGCTTGATGAAAAGGTTTCCTTATGAGAAATGCTCAAGTAAATGAAGACTCCTCTGTATCCTTCAGATACAACAGAAATCTGCAAGTGGCATGGAGGAGGTAACTCTGGACCAATTTGTTGCTCAGTCACCAGCCCTTCATATACAAGAACTAAATGGCATCAAAAAAAACTACCAAGATGCAGGTTCCAACCCACATTAGTCCACCATTAATGCAACATGTCATTAGGATGTCAAAGAACATCTTTGATGCCAAAATTCAATAAGAGTTGATGGGAAGAGCTCATGGAAGAGAAATCCTGTATTAATTATGCATTAGTAGGTACACAGAAACTGCACCTGGCTTAGTAAGTAGCTGACCAAAAATAGCTGAAACCAGGAAATGTATTAGGTGTGAAACTCAGTTAGTAGAGGAACCTATCTTTCTCTTCTTCAAGCATCCATTTACAGCTAGTAGAGGAACCTATCTTTCTCTTCTTCAAGCATCGATTTACAGCCACCCTGGAAGGCAGAATCCTGGGCTATATGAAGTTTTAATACAATTCAAAACAATCAGTCCTATGTTGCAGCAAAACAGAGCTCATGAGATGGGCCTGGAATGGATTTGTCCATAAAGGGGGACCTAGAAACACTTTTTATCTCCATGGATATATACCCAAGGACATCCTGACAGCTTTTCACATTGACTTCTGTTTTCAGTGTACACCACCACCTGCTTGCTGCTGGATAGAAATCTACTGTGCCTTAGTTACCTAATCAACTAACCTGGAAGGCTGGGAATCAGGCTGGAAGGGGACATGGAATCATAGAATGGTTTAGAGTTGGAAAGGACCTTCAGGATTNCCTCATCCTATCACTACATGCCCTAGTAAAAAGTCCTTCCCCAGCTCTCCTGTAGGCCCCCTTTAGGTACTGGAAGGCCGCAATAAGATCTCCCTGGAGCCTTCTCTTCTCCAGGCTGAACAGCCCCAACTCTTTCAGCCTCTCCTCACAGGAGAGGTGCTCCAGCCCTCGGATCATCCTCGTGGCTCTCCTCTGGACACACTCCAGCAGGTCCATGTCCTTCTTATGTTGGGGACTCCAGAGCTGGACGCAGTGCTCCAGGTGGGGTCTCACGAGAGTGGAGTAGGGGGGCAGAATCACCTCCCTCGCCCTGCTGGCCACACTTCTTTTGATGTAGCCCAGGATGCGGTTGGCCTTCTGGGCTACAGCCGCACATTGCTGGCTCACGTTGAGCTTCTCGTCGATCAGCACACCCAGGTCCTTCTCCTCAGGGCTGCTCTCCAGCCATTCCCCGCCCAACCTGTAATTGTGCTTGGGATTTCCCCGACCCAGATGTAGGACCTTGCACTTGGCCTTGTTGAACTTCATGAGGTTGGCATGGGCCCACCTCTCCAGCCTGTCCAGGTCCCTCTGGATGGCATCCCTCCCTTCCAGCGTGTCTACCTCACCGAACAGCTTGGTGTTATCAGCAAACTTGCTGATGGTGCTCTCAACCCCACTGTCCATGTTGCCAACAAAGATGCTGAACAGTACAGGTCCCAGTACCAACCCCTGAGGAATGCCACTCGTCACTTGTCTCCACTTGGACATCAAGCTGTTGACCGCAACTCTTTGAGTGCGACCGTCCAGCCAGTTCTTCATCCACCAAGTGGTCCATTTGTCGAATCCATGTCTCTTCAATTTAGAGACCAGGATATCATGTGGGACAGTGTCAAATGCTTTGCACAAGTCCAGGTAGATGACATCAGATGACATCATGCCTGAAGGCACCCGTCCCTACCTATTCACACTGCCTTTGGGACTAATCTGTAATGGGAATCCAAAATACAGCCTTAGACCTGACACCACACAAGAAGGTTTAGGAACAAATGAAACAGACATCCCATGTTACCAGAGATGCTGTCATCTCCTTTTTGTCTACTAACATCACAAAATTCATTGCCCTTTTACAACAGCTATCTCTATTGGGTTCTTTTTCTGTTATGTACAGAGATATTCTAGGAACTAGCACAAGGTGAAGAGAGAATTTCTGTATATTGTATGACCTGATAGCAAGAACTAATGAAAAAGACATATTATAATGGCTACCTCTATTTTCTTTTAGTAACACTCCTTTTGCTGAAAGGCTGGAGAAGTATGTTAGCAAATCAGTAAGACTGCCCTGTATGTTTTTAGCTACACCTGCATGGTGAGTGGGTAGCTTCTCCTGTGAGACTACTATTTACATGATTTCAGGATCTTTTCTCAAACATATATTGTATGAAACTCATCTTGGGGAAAATTCTTAATCATTTTGGGTCATGCTTCTTGTACTGCTACAAATTGTTTTTTCACTCTTTCCTGACCTCAAACATCAAAACAATCCCCCTCATTCAACTCTTCTATTCACAACATGAATGTTGAACCCTGAGCGCTGATCACAAAGATAACAAAAATTAAATTAAAAAAATGCCATTGGTAAACTTAAAATTTCAGAAGAAGTTTGGTTTGGGGGTTTTGTTTTGGCTTTCTTTTCTGCCAGGAATGTCATCCAGAAATTCTTGCAAGAAAGCATTTCAAGCTTTCCTCTTCAGTAAGGGAAATCGTGATCAGGAAAAACATGCAGAAAGAAAAAATGAAATGCTAAGTAGAATATTCAAATTTCACATAGACTATTTCTGTTAATACTTTTATTCAAATCTACTGCATGTGTAGTAATGAAAGGATGTATTAAAGGCTTACCAATAGGATTCATAGAATTGTAGAATAATTTATGTTGGAAGGGACCTCTGGAGCTCATCTAGTTCAGTCATCTAGCCCGCAGCAGGGCTAAGCAGATCAGGTTGCTCAGTTGCCCAGCTGAGTTTTGAGTGTCTCAAAGGACAGAGATTCCACAACCCCTGTGATGCCCTGTTCCAGGGTCTGACCGCTCACATAATGAAAAAAAAATCCTGCATTTAACAGGACTCTCCCTTGTTTCAACTTTTTTCCCACTGTGTCTCAGCCTGTCCCCTGTGCATTTCCAGAAAGAACCCAGCTCTGCTTCCTCTGCATCTTCACATCAGGCGGCTGTAGACAGCAATAAGCTCACCCCTTTGTCTTCTCTTCCCAATGATGAACAAACCAATTTCTCTGACTCTCCTGAAGACAGAAAAAAGGCCATGATGGCCAAAGGACAGTCCATAGCCAGTATTATCAATCCTTCAGTATGATCCTTCCGTTTATATAGACTTGAATCCTTAACAAGGCTTTTAATAGAAGCACAGCTTAGACCACATTGTAAGGAACAGAAAAAAAGTCAAAATCAAAAAATAAAAATTCCCCTAAAGTTTCATATCTACTAGGTTACTGTAAGTAAACTTTGTGCATGGAAAACGCACTTGCGCTCTCACACGTTTGGCCACAACACGGCGGAAGGAAGCTCAGCTCAAGTGCCCCGGGAGAGTCCCTGGGCCCTGCCTGCCACCCCAAAAAGCACAGCAGCTGCCAGCGCTGGGAACTGAGCCTGCAGCATGGCACCGCCACCACAGAGCGCTCCCACACCCTCCAGGAGAGTTTCCAGCCTCGAGCCGGCCGCAGCCAGCCCTGTCAGCCCCCCGCCAGGCCCGCACCCCCTTACCAGCCTGACAGGCGCTCCACCGCAGCCAACCAACCGCCCAAGCAGTCAAAAACTGCCCCTGCAGGCCTCTTTTGTTCAAGGAGCAGCCAATCAGCAGCCAGCTAACAACCAGCCAATCGCAGCCCACAGATGCTGTGGGCTGCAGAAGCTTCTAGAAGCTCCCAGCAGTGACTGGAAGCAGCAGTCTAGTGCTCAGAAAAACAAACCCCAGTGCAAATACAGAACCAGAAGCAAATAAATAAGTAAATGACCAAGTTCTAATTAGACATAACTGAAAAATAATTGACAGGGAGGGCAATCAGATGCTGGAACAGGGGCTAAGCAAGGCAAGCCTGAAGCAACTTGAATTAACCTTAGCTCTACCATAGATGGTGGAGTGGAGCAGATGGCCTCCAAAGGTCCTTTCTAACCAACTTAAATCATTCTCTGATTTATACCAGTGTGCATGCATAGATTAACCAGCATCATGTTAATTGGCAGTCCATACCTGAGCTCAACAACATAACTGGAGGGCTGTGATTAAGGAACACAAGAGAGGTTGTAATGGGCTCAAGCCAAAAGTCTGACTAGCCCAGTGGAGGTATACCTGGATGAGATGATACGAAAATGCTAAAGCAGGTACAGTATTTCCTCCAGCTACTGTCTCAGGATCCAGCCATTTGTAGCTTCGGCATTTCCTGAACTGACATTGTTGCTATACATTTAATACATAACACACATGATTTCTGTGAGGATTTGCTATGTGTCCTCTTAAACTCATTAAGCTCTAAGCAGTGACAGCATCCTGTGACCAGGAATGCCAGACGTGAACTGCAACCATCTGAAGAGCCACCTCTTTTTGCGTGCTTTGAACTCTTGCTAGTTTTGTTCTAGTTCTTTGATGGGCAATTAATTCCTCTTCACTTGTCAGACACCACTCATCATTTTCTAATATACTTCTAATCGCTCCACTTTTGAGTTTATTGCCACTTTACTCGTGTCATTACAGAGTGACAGGACCCAGTGAAACCATGACTGCAGGGTAGATGTAGGCCTTGAAGAGATTCAGGCTTAGCTAGAAAAACCTGTGCTGCAGCTAGATCTGCTTCTGAGGAAAGGTTCGACTACTACCTTTTCTGAAAGTCCCAAGACAACTGCTTCTCATCTGTGCATACGCTCCAGTCACTTGAGGACTTGGTCGGTGCTGTGTTTGCTCCTGATAGATGAGCTGTATCGTCAGGTGTCATTGGCTTTTGAGTCTGGAACATCTCACGTTACCCGCTGCTGATCTGACAGATGTTGAATAAGATAGAGGACAGTATTTGTTCATGTGGGACCTGGCATATGAGAGCTTTCAGTATTAAAAATAGCTGCCCGTCTCAGACTTGTGAGATATAGCAGAAAAGAAATGAGTGAAGACAGGATAATGTCATCCTAATGATTCATGCCATGTTGTGCAGCTGGGCCAATTATACTTCATGACTGACTGATAGGACAGGAAACTGAGATATTTTCCCCCAACGCTGTCAATGCTTTGTGTTCTCTATATTATGCTTAAAAAAGAAACCATTTTTTACAAATTATTTCTATTAGGTTTTGAATCCCTCCCAAAACTTTTACACAATCAGGACATGCCAAGCTCATCCTGGAAAGTGATCCTCTGCCAGGCAGCCATTCCTTCAGACAGAGCTCCTTCCGTATCGCTCCTGAGTTCAGCCTATAACTGGACTAGATCAACATTTGCCAAATACCTATCTCAAAATTGGAGTACACCAAGATAGCATACCACTTTAAAACACTTAGTACGCTTATAATTATTTGCCTAGATGTGTTCTTGTATAAAAATACACTGCAAATAATGAAACTGTTTATATTAAAGTTCAGCATAAGGCCTGAATATTCTGAAAGGAAAAAGGTGCTGTGTAGGATACTAACAGCAGGGCAACAAACATACTCAAAATACTGAAGGCGGGAAGAAAGAAGACTAATCTTCAAAGTAAATAATAATATAAAAAAGCTTTTACTAACTAATAATACATGTTATCTTTTTGACAGGTAGTAAGAGATACATCAGGTCTCCCTGGAATAAAAATTAAAAAAAGAAAAAAAGATGTATTTTTCACTGCTGTAAAAGAAGCCTTATTCATTTAGTACGTGATGCAAGGTCCAACAAGAGTTGGTGAAAATCTTTTGGTCAGCTTCATTGGGTTTTGGTTCTGGTATCTCAGCTCCTGGTAATTCCAGCCCCCAGCAAAGCGTATGGATAAAGACTGAAGATTTAAATGTGACGATCTATATTTCACTCCAAGATACATTAAAAAAAAAAAATCTGGATAAAGAATGTTCCTAACCTTTTATCTGTAGCATTCTACCACCTCAATCATTCATCTTCCTGCCACATTTGAAACAAGGAAGTGTTTTGTCAGATAACTCTCTCCAACTGCAGCAGAAGTTTTATCACATGTTTGAAATGGAAAGTAATGCTGCTGTTAAAATCTAGTCTTGCTAACACATAAATCTACTGACATTATTGAGGTTGCCCTTCCAGTGCATTTCAGCATGTTTTACTAGATTTACGATGAATACATGTAGATGGAAAAACAGATTAGATTGAAGAGAAGATGTGACAAATACATTCTCTCTGGCTCTGCTTTGGCCTGCTCACACTATAATGAAAAAGTACTTGTGTGTATGTATAGATAGAGATATATAGCATATCACTTACCATTCACTGAAAACAATTTTGAATGAAATCTATGCATGCATGTAAACATGCTTAAAGTTGAGTAGGAAAAGATATTAATACTTAAGTGACTCTTTATTACATTTCAGTTAAATCATCTAGAAAGAGCTCAGTATGTACTTCATTTCGTGTTTCTAGCTTAATGTTAGGTTCTGAAGGAAATTTGCATATTCTCCAGGCAGAAGTTGCTTTTCTTCAAGATTATTGCAGATTTTTCAATGTTTTTGAAACACAGCCAGATACAGTATCTTTATTCCAGAGGCACAGCACATAAAGCTAATGGGAATATAGGCATTTGGAGACACTTTGTTCCTTCAGGACTAAACAAAAGGGGTTCGTAAATCCCATAGCTCCAGCTTGTGGCTTTCCTCTAGGGAATACACTATCTGAGATGAAAAAATTCTCTTGCTTTTTACTCTTTTTGTCACAAAATACAAAGCACATTTGGTTGGAACAGAGGGCCATTGAATTCACTGGAAACAATCCATTGATTTCAATATGAATTGGATCAGGTTTGAGATTGCAAACTTGCTACTTGATTTGAGCATTAATTTGATATCTCTGGTAATAGGATCATTGGTCAAGGTACGTCTGCCAAATCTCAGATTCCCAAATGGAAGCTGCAATTTCAAATCCTGTTCAGAAGTGTACTACTTCTAGGTTGCTGATTTAGTTTTAAAATAGCTGTATTATTTATATTGCAGCACACGGGTTAAGTTCATATTAGAATGTATCAAATATGTTACTTCAGCATTGGCTTTCAGGTTTACATAAACAAAATTCTCATATCAAAAAGGCTGTTCAGAGCTATTCTAGCAGCTCTTTAACTTATCAGCCCCAATGACATGAAGTCAGTCACTGTGAGTGTGTCTGAAGCAACCTGTTATTCCTTTTCAGATGTTGAGAGATAATATGTATAACAAGATTTCTTCCTCCCTTCCCACCCTGTCCCACTCTCTGAGAAGGTTTCATCGGTTGTGAAATACTAGGAAACCATGCACGTGTGGAGCTGGCAAACTGAAACCAAGAAGGAAGAATTGATTATCTCAAGAATTCAAGACTGGATCACAGAACCAGCAAGGAATAGAATCAGGAGCGCCCTTCTCCAATAGCAGTTTGTTGCTTTACTGCTTTCTGATGACTGTTGTTACTTTTACTAATTTGACATTCCTAATAGTTCTTGGGCAGGTCTGTTTGAATCCAGGAGAATCTATTCAACAAAAACATCTAAATAAATCAGCATTCTGAACATGACATACTGTTGCACAAGACTTGCAAGGCTTCTATTTGTAAGAATGAGATTTTGCAGATGCCTTTAGAAATGTGGCACAGCCTCTTTTGGTTTTTTACCAAGGAAAACTCTTACTTGGGAATGCAAATATCTTTGGGGGATACAGTATAAATACCACACTGTGAAAAACAGGGTGCTGTAGTGAAAAATCCTGAAGCAGTGCCAGAAAATTCATTGACATAAACGGATTGTAATAGGCAGGGAACAAACTCTGGCTGCAGGAGCTGTTGTTAATTAAATGCCTAAGATCTGCTCATTCCTGTCTTGCTCTTGATGCTGTCACTCACTGGTTCAAAATGCTGTCAGCTCAGCAACGCTCACTTTCTCACAACAAATGGCAGCATTTTTCACATGGTCTTTGTGCAGCTGTTTAATGATCACCAACCTGCAGCTCACCATTAACTGAGACATAATTCTGTTGCACAGGAATAGAGTTTTACCTGCTTCATTTCAAGCATGGGGCTAAGAACTGGACATAAACATTACTTCAGAAGGCTGGTTAGAGTTAACAAAGTGCAGAAACCTACACTGGACCTTTTTGCTCTTGCAAGGCGGGTAAAATATGTACACTGATTAAAAATAAGAATAAAAATCCCATTTCCTGTTATGAAAATGGAGTACTTAGTATGACTAGAGATTCTTTTTGTTATATTGCGAATATTCTATTCACAATATTCAATTTGAGTACAAGTTGCACTATTTGAGGTTCTTTGAATAATTCAGATGCATTCATTTACTCTTGATTAGTGGATCAGGTTCTTCAAAAAGTGAGTATTTATTTTATTTTATGACATGTAGCATTAATAATTTATTACCTTTCTCACAAGCTGCTTTTTAAAGAAAGCAATAAAAATATGCAGGGAGACAAGACTTCTGAATAGATATTAAGGAACCATGGAGCCACTTAAGCTGTCATTTTGAAAATAGTCTATTATAACTGCTATTTCTCAGGGAGGAAAAATACAATCTTGATAATGCAAAGGGGTGAGTAACCTGGGTTGAACAGATGATGCAATGCCAGAGAATTACAGCACTGCTTTCTGTACAATAAATGACAGAGGGGCAGTCCTATTCCATGCCTTCACTGTGATGAGCATGTGTTTGGAAAAGAGCTTTATTTTTATGAAATAAACATGGAATTTCTCACAAATACTGTTTGAAAATTGCAGTGGGAAAAGACCAAATAAAATTACCAGGACCAGTAGTAATATTAGTTATGGCAAATGAAAAATAAATCACAGCTGCAAAGACTGAGGACTTAAAAACTTGCATTCAAAGAAGAGGAAAAGTTTGTAAAAACATTTGCTTATGCAGAAACTCTTCTGCAGAGGGGCTATTTCTGCAGACAAATTAAAAAAGTGGCTCCTGGGAGATGTGATTAATCTCAGTGAGCTGTGAGCGCTGTTAGTTGTCCAGATGTCCTTGACAGACTGTACAACCACATGAGAAATGCCCTACTCACTGAGACCAGAAGTGCATTCAGCTCTGTGTTCTTGCTCTGATAGGGACAGCTGGACATGCTGCTTAGAAGGAGCAAACGAACTTAGCCTATCTTCTGCTGTCCTGGTCCCCCACAATCCTCCAGAGGTCACACTTTTTGTGTTAGGGATGTTATGAGCTGTACCCCTCTCCATCCCTTTTAGTAGCTGCTTATAGATCTGTTGTCCATGAACTTGTCTAATCCCTTATTGACAGGCTGCTGCTGTCTCTCCTGTGACAGACATGTAGTTAAGTATGTAGGTAAGTTAGTTGCAACTACTTTAAAATATTGCTATCCCTTGTGAGTAAAATCTTCATGTGCGCTTAATTTTTTTTGAAAATAAGATTCTCATTCTAGCCTAAAATATGAAGATGTGACAAGGACAATGTTAAAACTGGTAATAGTGCCTTTAAGGATACAGTTTTTTAGCTAGAGAGCCCAAAGGGGAGCATCTGACAGTGTAAGAAGTTGACTGTAAAAGTTACCATGTTAATATAAATTTAAGTGCTAATTTCATTCCCTTATATTATTCAACTCCTAAAACTTCATGATAGCTGTAGAAACCAGGGTGTCCTTTGTTCACAGTTTCCATATTGACTGCCTTCCTTCAATACTCAGTTAGCATAACTGTTTTCTCTTATTTTCACTTGTTGATAATTACATTAAGATAAAGAAGGCTCAATTACTTTTGCTAGCGTCATTTCTAGCATCACACTTAAATTACTCTAGAATGCAAGCTCCCTTAATCAGAAATTGAGGGGGAAATTTGTTTTCATTTTTGCTAATGTCTATTTTTGCTGCTGAAATTGAGGTAGTTGGATGGAAAGACCAGAAAGGAACAAAGCTGCCATGCTATCCAAAATATTTCCCAGACTTTTTCTTATTCTCCAGTTTTTCTTATGTGTGCTGGCTAAGGACAGAAGTACGTGATGTAATACTTACCAACCTGTACAAATCACCTTTGTCATATTTGCTTCAATACATATAATTTTCCATAGAAATAGTACTACTATAAATTAACACTTTTCAAGACTAAAAAGTAATTTTACTGCACCACCTAATGTAATAAATGCACCTGTTTGGTTTTTTTTAACAAAGTTACAATAACCTTGATTAATTCAGCTTTTTTATCAAGCAGTATAGTTATAATCTACTTATGTCCAGCTTCTTAGACTTACGCTGAACAGCTAAAGCCTCTCTAGAGAGTCAGCACTCAATACACACTACATTTTAAATCCTTTATGCAAACTATCAATTATAGAATCAATAATCACAAACTGGCTTTTAAAATTAGTGTTCATAAACTGAGCAAAAACAGGCATACTCCTCTGCAGAAAAAAAATGTAAACCCTGTAGTTACTACAGATGCCATAAACTCCATTTAAGAAAATGGCAAATCAAGTTTATAGTATCTGTGTGAAATACAATATGAAAATGTAACTTTATCATGTGCCTGCACTTCAAGTTAAAATTTGTAATGTAGCTGTATAAAAGAAAAAATTTCCTACTCTGGATATGAACTTTCTGCACTGAAATCACAAGCAGAACTTCTTTGAATTTATGTTTGTTATTACTATCTTTTTATGTCACATATGGTCTGTGAAAGTAACTATGACTAGGCAAGTAAGTTGTAGGGATTTGGGAAAACTTGGGAAAAAGGTGAATAACTTACAGTAAGAGGAGTAGTTAAAAAGGTTTATGATACAAAGACTAAAGTTGAGGGGAAGATGGAGAGGAAATTATTTAAAAATATAAAAAAAATACATGGTACATATTTACATTACTGTGCTTATTTATGCCCAGCTGAACTGAGAACCAGGTAAACGTAACTCTTATATTATTAATAATTTCCTTCATATCAACATCCACACTTTTACTACCTGTGCATATTTCTTATATCTCAGGTCATTTATCATCTAGGAATTGACTTGGAGAATACTGCTAAAGATGCTTTTCAATCAGACCGAAATCACTATTGCATGTCCTCTGACTTGCTCCCACTGGTGTTAACACAGCTGGTGTCACTTTAAGTTGTTTCCAACTACAAACTTATATAAGAGGTGTTTCTGGAAATCTCATGAGTTGGGGACCTTTCTGGAAAGCCGCAAGTTGCCAAACCTGGCAAACAAGTCCCAATTATAGTGCCACATGCTCTAGCCCGTGAGGCGGAGGTGACGAGTAAGGCAGCTGCTATTAAGTTACAGGCTTTTGACAACTATTCTTGACCATGTGGAGAACATGCAGTGTTGACACAGCCCAGCAAATAATGAATTAATAGTTAGTAATAAATTGTCAAAACCAATGGTGCAGACTGGAGTAAACTTGTGAAACTTAAGTGAGAAATAGTTTGAAATGTGCGTGGAGAGAGCTGCTAAGTATTGAAACAATTTACTAGAAAAACAGATTTTCGTACTTTCCCTTTTGGAAATAGCACCGTCAGGTTTGTGCAACTATACAATGTGGATGACGGCATTCCAAAAGATTTCCAAGTAAAGGACACCTGGGGATATCACCTGGGTCAGTCCAATATGACCTTCTCACTGAAGTGCTATTTCCCTGCACATGACCTTCCTCCTGTTAAACCAAAGCTGAGGGAAAACAATTACATTGACATAATTGTTTCTTGGTTTGTTGCAGCCACAGGTTGTTCAGATGTCAGTACTCAGCAAACAGGTAAGCTCATAAAAATAAGGTGCTTCTTCCCAGTTCAAAAGAATTTTCTTTTTTCATGAAGAGACAAGGCTATTTACCAATTTCTCTGCACGATGGCAATGCTTCTTGCAGATTTTTTTTTGCTCTTGATGTTTCTCCTGCACAAAGAGAAACATTATTTAATGTTTTCATTTGGTTCTTCTATGGTACAGGTGCACATGCCTCAGCACAGTTGGCTCCCTGTTAGCTTTCTGAAAGACTTGTCACAGAAAAGAAAGTGATATGCCAGCGCAGCATTTAGCAAGGGAGCGAAGAAAGGGGAGTGGAAACCCAGCAACTGTACTTACCTTCTTAAATAGATTCTGTTTTACACTATAGGAGCACACTTCTCTGCAGGGCTGGCTCTTCTGCCAGTTAAGCAAAACTTGTCACAGGAAACAAAAATATTTGCCAATTTGGCTTTAATGCAAAACCTATTCTTTGTTCTTTTGCATACATCAAATGTCAGCCTCTCTATACCCCTCTGACAGGAAGCTGGCACGAAAGACAAAACACAACCAGGTGCATCCTGGCAGGCAAAACATTCTGAAGAGGTTAGTCGTCATGCTTGTTGGGAGAAGAAGGGTTGGGCTTGTTTTATTTGATATCCACTGATTTTCATATTTAGAATATAGAATACAATCTTTTATGTAAATACTAGGCTCTGGATTAATTTGATTTTAGCCATCTAAAAGGCAGACATGTAGTCTTAATTTTCTAGCTTTCCTCCATCATCAGCTGGGCACATGCAGATTCTGAAACTTTAGAACTGAAGGAACTACCCCTGCAGGTACATTTTTCCCAATACTCAGCTTAGAGATGCCTTACACAATTAACTTCGACAAAACACCTTCCTAAAATTAAGGGTGATGTATCTGTCCTTAGCTATTGTCCCTAATTAGAAGTCACAGAAAGATTTTTTTCCCCCAATATGTAATATGCAGATGCATTTATATTTAATATAAATATATTTATATGTTTGTTTCTGTTCAGCCTACTGGCTAGTTTTACTTTCATTGTAATTAGATTCAGGTACTCACTTTGCGTCAGATGTTTTCAGTAGAGAAAGCATTCACATTCCTGAATTTTCATTACATTTCTTATATCCTATGAAACATTTATATGCAAAGTCACTCAAATTTTACAGCATAAATCTTCAATATTAGTGTTTTCTTGGTCCTTTCTGTGTATTTTAGTAGCATATTTTGAGGGAATTTCAGACAAGCATTTCCAAAACAGTAATAGGCTTCAACAACTGCCTTTTGTAGACTGAAGTGACAGCTTTTGGGTTGGAAAATTTGATCTTTTCTTTAATATTCAGTAGTATTACACTGACAAAAATACATTTATGATTCCATAGGCTGAAATCTGATAGAAAGCATTTAAAAATTCAAGTAGATTGATTGTGTGTAATCATTGCAAGAGAGTGAATTCAGCTAACAAAAGGGCTTTCTTATCATGCTTCACTGTTAAAATTTTTACTTTCATATGGATATAGCTGTGCAGCACATTATTTGCAGCACATAAGCTGCAAATATGACCCTTTAGATTATTTTTCTGCATTTAAAATACTTGTTTAGAATTTCAGAGACTTGTTTTCTTTGCCAATTTCCTCAGCAGCATTTTTATGAGCCAGTCAGCTCAGACAGTCTAATCTTTTTAGATGTCAAGGTCTTGTATTATGTTTCGTATGTTACCAGGCAGGCACAGTGCTAAATGTCTCCACTGCAATTAAAACAAACAAACAAACAGCAACTTGTATCTGCCACGACAGGCAGCTTTGACTTTGTGCACACCTACATAATATAATGAATATTTTTAGATTATATCTAGTAATTGGTGTGATGCTCAGTGATGACATTTGTCTCTTGTACACAGATGAACTTTGAAAACAAACAAAATTAAATTGACAGAGTGTATATTTATATGTAGATTGATTACACATCTTTATTTTCTCACTGAACTTTAGTTTTAAAACTGTTATGGTCCATTCTGGTCTATCTAGTTAGAATTACTTGAAAGCATTAGCTCTTGCACAGCAACAGCAAGAGTCCCTTTACATTTACGAGAAATTAGCCTGTGAGCCGACCTCGTACAAGGGCCTTTTTAAGTAGGCCTAAACATATTCCAGGTATGTCCTCTTTGCCATTACAGATCTTGAATATGTTGGTTTTAACAGGTATTTTTATGGAAAAAAAAAAAAATTCTCCAAAATGTTAACTAATAAAATTAGCATTGCACTGCAAGTCTGCAGACAACTCAGCATATCACAGCGTATGTTAGCTGGACAAGTCGCTCATTTTACCTGCTTGCCTGTGTCTTTATATTATTTTTCCTAAAGTATTCACCTTTCCCCCCGCCTGCCCACCCCACTTATAATCACTTCATTTTTCAGCCTGATTTTAACTTTCCTCTGTTCAATTAGTCTCCAGAGAACTATACACTGGCTTACTGTAGTTCCATACACCTGTAAATCGAAGCTTGATCTACACAGCAGAGAAGCAAAAGGACATCTTTTATAGAACAGCTGACATTTGGGAAGTTTAGACAAGCTTTTGGGTACAGTCTTTTATCATCTCCGATAACTAAACAACAAGTCAAGCTAAGTACAGGTTAAAAGCAATTTCTCTTAGTTTAATCTCATTATGTTAATCAGCTCTTTTACTACAGCTGCAGTAGCAATGAATAAATTCATTTTAGTCCCTTAGAAAATGTCTTTTTCTTTGCACATCCTACTCATCGGCTCTAGAACACATCACAGCTGGTGGCTTAAAGCTATGGGTTGAAGTCTAGTAAAGTGCTTCCAGGCACTTCATTTCTCTGTCTCATTAATAGGTGTACATACCAACTTTCTTTTTTATAAATACAGACTTCTTAATCCTAGTGGAGAAAAAGTGGAAGAAGAGGTAGCATCGATTCCATAGTTAAAAGCTATCCAGAAAGCATGGCCCTACACATTTAAGTTCCTGCTTTGAATTAAATATGAAGACATAGCTTGCAGATCATAAATGCATTTATTGTTAGAGCTTTAGTTTTAAGCATGAAATTAGCACCATCAAAAAACCTCTAAATCACTAAAATAATAAAAATACAAATGGATATATGTCATTAGTCTCATTGTAGTTATCAGACATGATATATTTTCATACTGGATCATGAATGCAAGGACCAGGACAAAAAGATTCAATCTTGGAAAAATACTTGTTATTTGCAAGTGGAGTCCTATATACCTTCTTAAAACATGACTTTCACCACCACACAAAGGAGGAGAGCTGTTTTCTATTCGCTGAAGGATGTACCTTCTTGGTCATTTCCTTCTTCTGCTTGATACGTAGCACTTCTAAGGAGGAGCAGACTACCTGCTGTTCGATCAAACCACAGCTCAGTCCTAAGGCCACACCTGGAAGAAACCTGAAGAAAAGTCAAGAATGATAAATGATCATACGGGCAGCATATCACCAAAATTGCCTGCTATTGGTAAACACATATTCTTCTTTAAGTAAATTCATGTATACGTTTTAACAAACCATTACCTCACCACAAATTACCTAGCAGGAGGTCTTGGAGTCCATCTTACAGGCAAGAGATGTTTTTTAAACACTGCACCAGCCCTCCCTCAGTGCTGCAGCGCTTTGGTGAAAATGTTGCACTCTGTAGAGCTACACAGCAAACACCTGGGATTCAAGTATTTCCAACGTGGCCAGAAAGCGCTCCAGGCATTCCTTGTGCCCATGGGGAGGAAAGCAAAAAGATGACTCTGAGGGGACACTACTCCTGCAATCCCCTTGCAGTTTTGCAGAGTGACACCAATGCTAAAATTATGTAGATCTTCAGATACTACATATTTCTGCCTTGCTCTGTCATATCTCCAGAAGTTTTTATCTATTTTTACCCTTTTTTTAATGTTTAATGTTTCAACAGTTATTGTCAGTGAAGGAATGCATTTGTGCACAGTTTTGATGCCAAAATAAATATTATTTTCCTGCTTGAAAGGGTCCTGCAGACAAGAACGCTATGCTTGCAATGCCATAACTGCATCAAAGAATAAGATATTACTGCTTTAGTGTCAGGACAACTATCAAAAGAGTTGCTTTTTAAATATGGACTTAAATAATACAGAAAAATGCATGAAATGTTTCATTAGTTCCTCGTTAGATGGTTATTTCATTATATCACATTCACGGTGAGAGGATAATCCCTTAAGCTCAACAACAACTTATTAACCATGTTTTCTCAATTAGAAATAGCTTATTTTCTAACAAAACAAACCCCATAAACACTCCTGCCTCCAGCTCATAATGATTTTCTGAAAGTAAGCGTATCAGAGGCCTAGTAGAAGGAGAGAGCTTGGTATGAGAAGAAGAGACACAGAAATGGAAGATATTTCTGATAATATAAAGCTAGATAGCTCTACATATTGTGTGTGACTATTTCTACGGTTTACCAAAAGCCTGCTACTCAGTTGCATGAAGCAATTGCAAATGAAGTTATATTTTCTTGACTTTCTGACAGTTTGGGGCTTCACAAAGAAATGAGTTTTGGAAAGGTGGAAATGGGAGAGAAGTATAGCTGGAGGAATACTTTTAAAACCCTTGTATTTCAGAAACAGAAAGAAAACAGTGCAAAGGAGAAAATTGCTTTTGTGGATCTAGTTTATTAATAAGCATTGTAATTAACAAGACAACATGCTGTACAGAAACCTGAAATAGAACTACTGAAAATTTACTGTACTTTAAATGCTACTGGACTGTAGTATATGATGTCCAACAGCATGATTTGTAAAGTGTGGTTAGGGCTGTTTCAATACACAGACATACACTGCTCGCTCTCAGATCCTGTAGTATGCCATAGAGCAGGGAGATTTGCCAGAAATACAAACTCAAATATTTACAAGAAATTGTCAATCTCTTTCACTAGGGATAACATGTTATACACAATTTTCCTACGTATACCAAATAAAATCTTTGCCTTCAACTTTACTTTGTGTCTGCACAAACCAATCCCTTCCTTTATATTTATCCAGTTACATAATGGTAGTAAACTGCAGTGCAATCATTTAATTGATAATCATTCATTAAGGATTGGTATTAAAACTGCAAAAGCAAAACTTGAGCAAATAAATAAAGTCACGTGTGAATTTTCAAGCTTTAAAAACTCTAAATTTATAAGCTCGAATCAAACAACCTTGAGCTAATCCACCATGTAGCTCTACTGTCTTTGGCTTGACCATGCTGGAAGCAGGGTAATAATGATAGCTTGGGGTGATGGGGTTCCACGCTGGATTACCGCTTGCTCAGAATACAACAGCAGACTTTCACTTCTCTTACAAAAAACCTGAACAGATCTATACACACTGGGGTCGTAGATGTCTGATACGAAGTGGCTGCTCTCCTCCAGCCCTACGCCAAGCAAAAAGACCTGGCTGGATTCAGAACCACATAACTAACGTTTTGTCAAGCTAGCTGTCATGCTAACATTCATAAGCCCTCAGGTCCTATTAGCACGGGCTCAGTGCCATGATAATTAGCTAAATGACCTGCATCCGGCCAGCTCACAGCCCAGAGAAAGCAGGTGCTCTGTAGTCTCTGGCCAAGCAGACATGCCTAATTACTCTTTCTTAGAATTAAGTTACACTTCAGAATACAGCACAGTTTAGGAAAACAAAGAAACAGCATATTTGACTTCAAACTTCAGTTATTTTTTAATTTTTTTTTTTTTAATATAATTGACTGCGTTACAATATGGGAAAAAGTACCTTTCTTTCTGCCACCATTACCCGTAACTTTGATGCAATACTTAAAAGTGCAACAAGCTTGTATTGAGTTTGGGGTGGAGGGGGAATAATCTAGGCTAGACTGTGTGACACATTACTTTGAAGGCAAAGGTTTTCTGTTATTGTTACACTGTATGAAACAAATCTAATCATGTAACTACCATTTTACTGTATATTTTATATAGGATTGTTTTCTCCACAAATTCACACAAGTAAGATAAAATAAGTTAAATGACTAAAAAAAAATACACAAAAATATACAGTCTATGTACTAGATAAATTATTTATATATATGGCAAGATGTGTAAAGAGTCTCTAGTAATGTTATTCCTCTGGATACTGACATGCCACTCAGAAAGATGTTTTCTAAAATGCATAGTTTTATATATTAGATATGGAATATATAAAAATGAGGGAACAATTTAACTCCTGATACAACATGTATTTACAATTAATTGTTCTGTATCTTGTTGACAGAATTTTAGAATATCACAACACAATTTCATGGATATAAAATTTAATGCTTCCTATAATCAGATTAATCTTTACAATACTTTTTGTTTAAGCAATTTTTTGTTGTTGTTTGGTTTTGGTGTTTTGTTGGGGTATTGTTTGTTTTCAAGAGAAAGGGGGATGGTCAATTGCTTCTGTACCTTAGGGGAAAAAAACCAAAACCAAACCACTAAACATTCAAATGTGAAGTTTGTTGGGCATTTTTCCCTGCCTATGAAAAAACACTAATTCTGGTTCCTTCACCTTTTCCTATGAAAATCCTAAAATTGTAGAAATGAATTCTTTGCCAGGGAATTTCAATAACAATTTTTAGCCAAAAAGGAAATGTTGCAGGCAAAAAATGTGTTAATTTTTCCCATGCAGCTGCCAATTCTGTAAACATTTGGTATGGCAGCCCTCTGTAATAAAAACTAAAGTCCTCTGCTTACATTAGCTGTCAGTATTATTCTAAATTTGCACAATTAATATGTTTTGTAAATCTGTGTAAACTACAGATAAGCTTTTTTTGCATATCCCTGAAAGGACTGCCGAATTTTCTCATTGTGATGTCTCCAAAGCAAACAACAAAGGGCTTTGTATATATTAGGTATGAATTAATTTCTCAAATTTTTAATTGTCCTGGAATTGGAAATGAGTTGTGTCAGCTACTGTGTGTCAGTACCCAAAGGATTATTATTTTTTTCCAGGATTTACATGCAACTAGAAGCCAGTGTGCCACATCTTTTCTAAACATTATTGAAAACTACATTAAAAAAAAAAAGAAAAGAAAAGAAGTACATCATTAGATAATCTGATGTTCATTAATTAAACCCTATCAGTAGGTTAAAAGTGAAGCTTCTTTTATTTTGCACATAAAATCTAAATGTGATTTGAATAGATTTACAGTGGGGACAGCGATATATAAAGCTACTTATACCTGCTGGGCACATAAGAGAAGCTCTTTTAGCATTCATTGGAAACCCTCAACAACTTGAACTTCTGTAAATTTTACAAGCAGCTAATATTACAGCAATTTTACACACAGTTTTGTTTATAAATTACAGATTTAAGTTACATTATGACGCCTACATAGAATTCTATCCATAGGAAATATTCACACACTGTCTTTTTTCCCCTCCATACAATTTCAATTGTCTCACTAAATGTAAGAATAAAACTAAACAAAGTTATGTGGTTTTTTGAAGAAAAATTTTCTTGGTATGTACATACTGTAAATGATGAAATGGCTAAACAAAACAAAATACTAGAAGGAAAACGTGTTTTTTCATCTAATAAAGAAACCTCCTTTTCATCCACTATAGAATTTACCAGCTTTTTTCTGCCACTATTAAGACTAGATCCTCCAGTATACAGAACACTGATCCCTCATCTTAAACTTTATCAAATAATATGATTGGGGTGTGTTTATAATTACATTTATCCAGCTTTAACTACCCAGATTCTTCCTTCTTTGATGAGAACTGTCAGTCATTCTCTAATAAACTAAGCCATGATGACGAGTACTCCTTCATCTAATAGGTTTATGGTAAAGTAACTAATATTATAGCTAACCTTTTACTGAATACGTACAATAGGTCAATATAGCTGTAAAAAAAAGCCATATAGATCATTATAATATTCTTGTAAACACCAGTAGCTTGCAGCCATGACATCACATCAACCAAAATAATACCCCATTTTCCTACTGTTTTCAGCAGTGCCCATGTAATTTTCAACTAACAGGAACAGTAGCCAAAGCAAGCTCTGCAAGATGACAAAAAAAAATTTTAAAAAAAAGTTAGAAATAGACTTATGGCTTGAAAAGCATAATATGTATCATATCATTGCTTACATTATTGTAGAAAGGAAAATCTTGGAAATTAAAAAGAAGTTATTTATAATTTTTTTCCAATTTTGATCTTGCATATCCTGTCATTGTTGTGTTGTGTATTTCACACAGAGAAGCCTAGTTCAGAGCTTTCTATTTAATCTATTGAATTCTTTCAAATACCTGTAGATTGAGCCAATAAAAATTAAAATCAAAAACAGTGTCATGTCTTTAAGTACATTTTCCTTCTTAATTACATAAAAGATAAATCTTGGTGGAAGGATCCTTCTTAAGAATTAAATTTTAGGATCTTATTCATTCTATTATGTAAGGTAATCAAATGAGAAATTGCCCACTTGATCTCTATTGCTAAGCAAATGGAATATTAAATCTATGAATATGCTATAAATAAGAACAACAAAGAAAATTTGAGTAAGCTATATTTAGACTGTAATATTCCCCAAACTGTACTAAGAAATTGCTTTCAACAGAGAGGAAGAACTGCTGGTAGATATTTGCACTACATGGCCCATATAAGAAAACGAACAGGATTTTGTGGTTTTCTTCTGATTATTTGTGGGTTGTGGAGTTTCTTCCCTATTCTGTGGATTTTACCAAGAACTATGGTAAATTTCTTTTAACTAAGTCCTAAGGATTTAGCTTTTCAATTTCAAATTTAGGATTCTATTTACATAAATATTCACAGGCCTAACAAGTTTGTATACGCACTAAGAACAGCGTTAGGCTGTGACTATATACAGTCACACTTAAAGCCTGAAATAGCGGATTTGTCAGATATGCATTTATAGCTGGTGCTCATGTATAAACGTAGTGCTACTCCCAGACACCGGTGCCTGGTGGGACGCGGCGAAGTTTGCCAGAGGAATGACTTTGACAGGATCTTCGCTGGCGCAATGTCTTTCGCAGGTGTTGTAGAACTGGGGCCTGGGCCCACCCTGGCCTTTGTCAGTGTCGTCCTTTGGAAGGGGCCTCCCAAGAGTGTGTCGTCCCTCAGGTCTGGCTCCTCGGCCCCAGCCTTGCTGGAAGCCAAACGATGGCAAAGGGGTGTTGGACTGCTGATACTGTGTCAAAGAAGGTGGCATCCAGCAGTTGTCTGAATGGCCTAGGATGAGACACTCCTGCGTGCAGGTTTCAGAGGCTTCAGCCAGGGCCTTCTGGAGATTTACTTCGATAGCTGGGAGGGTGGAAAAAGACAAGACATTATCAGAGGTCCTGAAGACTGTTGTGCACAGGGAATGAAGGTTAACAAGCCAATACCAGTTCTACAATAACAGCCACGGTTTGGAAAGAAAATACCTCCAGGTGTCTGACTTAAGTGAAGGTTTAGATGTTTGCAGGTTTGGGCCCCACAGTGTTGTCATTGGCTATCATCAAAAAAAAGTTAATGTTTAATGAACAGCTAATAACTAAAGCCCTTATACATTCTACTTACAATGACCTTTTAACTTTTTGAAATTGTTGTTTGTGTAATAAAGCTATAAGCTTTGTAATAATCTAATACCATAATTCTATATTTTTGCATATAACTACTTGAAAAAATATTAAAATTATGATTTTTTTTTAATGTTCTCTTAAAACTGGATTTTTAAGCAAAACAAAATTAATTTGGACGCATAACCAAAGATGGTACATTGGTCTCAAAGATGCACTCAAGAACTTTAAGAATGAAAGACAGTGTAACAGCTATTTTAAAGAGAATTGATTTCTCCATGCATTTGATACTGGAAACCTTGAAAAATCAAAGGGTAATAGCAAAAGAAGCTGTAACCTCTGTAGTTTACTAGTAATTGAACCAGATTTCTTCAGTAGATGTAAGGTTTGTGCCCTTGAAAAAGGATGACAGAAATTATAATGTGTTCAAAGGAAAAGTAAACCACTAAATCTGAAAATATGTAATTTGCAGTACATAAACAATTTTGATCAGTTTAAATGAAACTGTGGCTTTACCATGTTGTGTAACAGAACATGGTAAGGTAATAGAATTAAACTCGTACAAATCATTCCTGGAAAGAGTTTTCATATTATATGTGTTAATTTCACATTCTCTTGCTGTGTGCAGGGTTTAAATATATCAGGAGTGAAGAAGAGTATCCGATTAGATACTTCACTGCATTGTCTTCGCAAAACTTTCCAATGAAAGATACATACGTATTTTTAATATCTGTCTTCATGAAAACAACATTTAAAATTGGAGTCTGGCTCATAACTGTTGGAGAAGGTATGCCGCTAGGAATTACTTATAGCAATACAAGTTCTGAGTAGGAGCCTCTCACCCTCTGAGCTTTATGCTGCATTTCTGTTTTAATAAATACTTTGCATGTTGAAATCTGTGTAAAGCTACAAAGCACAAATACGTATTTCCGTCTTACATCTCAATACAAATGAATTAATTTTTTCCTTCAGGCATTGAAATATATAATGCCACTGTCCAAAATACAGGATACACCTTTTTTAAATCTACCCTGTTTAAGTAGACAACTGGTTGCTTGTTGTATCCTGAATGCTATATTCTTGATTATTTCTCCTTGAGTACGTTGTATGAGTATGTGCCAGTTAGAGAAATGATTGCTTATAAATGCTATTTTTCCCTATTACTGGCATTTTAACATGTCTTCAGTCATTTTGTCTCAGTATTTTTCAACGTAATCCTAACAAAGCTTTGGCACCTTCCTGTTGAAATACTAATCCAGTTTTGATGGGCAGAAGGAGACATAAATATGGAAATAATTCAGCAGAGGCAATAGTTCCTGCAAAATAAAGTTACTACTGGTAGATTAGTCTAATCTTTCTGTGTCCTACTATCTGCTATTAGAGACATAAATTTGAGTATATACAAGTCTTGTTAAGCTCTTTAATTATCCAGGTTTGCTTCTCTTCTGATCAAAGCAATTCACAGAAATGAGGTACAACCTTGACAGGGTGTCGTTATCCCTGTTTTATAGAGAAACTGATCTTTTTTGTATTTATTAAAAAAACCTTTTTGATACCCCATATCTCAGTGTTTCTTTTTATCTCAAGGCTTTCTAATCACTCTTAAAATGCTTTTAATTCAGTTAAACTAAAAATCACACAATTATTTATTTGGAAATAATACTTACGCATTTCTGCTTTTCACAGCAAGCGGTTACAATACTTGCATTTTACTATCTCTCTCAAACTTCAGTAAGAGAGTAAACAAAGCTAAACCACCAAAAGAAGCATTTGGCAATAAAAACTTAACATTTAAGCATTAGACAAGGCAACCACAGAAATAAAAGGTCACTTATAAAACATTCTCTACACCACCTCGACAGATCAGTAGGACAGTAATTTTGTGCCATGTGTTGCCAGACTACCTGTAGACTTGGAAGTTGTTACCATGCTAAGAATAACAACTGTCAGAATGACAGTCTTGTTTATTCTGTTAATAAAGAAATATTTTTATATGAATTTTAGTTTAAGCAAAAAAAAATATAAATAACAAAAACTTTTGAACAATCCTAGGCATAATCACAAGTTGCACGAACAAAATATTTTGGCTTTTAGTTGGGGTTTCGTTGTACAACAGTCTGCCAATGCAAGACTGTTTAGGAGATACACTTTTTGTTGCAGTCATAATCTTTCTTTCAATGTTGGTATGTGGTACACAATCTTGATTGTCAGAGTATGTTTTTCATCACTGCTTGTGATTAATAATATGTAAAATATACAGTTCTCATTAACTTTGAAGAGTTAAGATCCTTTTCTACTAAGCATCTCTGCAATGTTGCAGAAGAACAGGAAATAAAAAATTATTTAGCAAATACAAGTACTTTTCTGTATAATGTCTTAATCCATTTTTTCCAACAGTACCAGTCAAGTTTTGTTTCATAATATACTGCATTCATTTGAAAAAAAAATAAAAAGAAAAATCGATTACATCCTCAACCTCTAGACTAACCTTAAAAGTAGTACTGATTTTTTTAAAAAAAAATAATAACACAATTTTGTGGAATTTTTACTCCAAATCACCTGCGTATAGGCCATAGCATTAATGCAACCCTGAGGCAGTCTTTAGTAGACTGTGTATGCTGTAGGATACCAAATTAACTAAGGGTGTTACAATGAATATAGCGTGAGGCAGGCAAGGTCCCCAATATCTGCATTAAAAGGAAACTTAAAAACTATCTCGACAACTGATCTGCTGCAGTAAATAGTACTAGCAAGGATAATTGGGATGCAAAACAATTTCTGTTTGGTATAAAGTAAAAATAAATATAACCAGCAGTGTAAAATACTATGTTTTTAGCACAATGAAGTAAAACTGACTGTTGGAGCATAATTCTTCTGGTTTTGAATGAACCCAGAACAAAATGAGGAAACTTTCTGCATGAATATTCACCAGGCATTACCTTCTTTGCCTGCTCTTCCAGGCCATGAAATGTAGCTTCTTTCTGTCAGTCTAATTCATACTCTATTTTCCTAACATACCATCATTTGCCTGCTTCTTCAGCACCTGAAATTCTTCTAAATAGCTACTTGGCACTGGCACTGCACTGTCATCTAAACTATGCTTTACTTGTAAAATACTTTTTTAACAATTCCCTATTTTATCAAAGAAGATAGCTTTATGTTACCAATGCATTATACTAATGGTACGGATTTACAATAGAAGGCAGCTGATTTCCAAATATTCTGTTACAGACTTAACACGCAAAGAGGTCACTGTAAGGAGCATCGAGACGCTGTCCTCAGCACAGAGTCTGCCTTCCCCTCCACCTCTTGCTGCCTACTTTAAACAAAGGATTCTCTGGCTGGCTCAGCATCCCAGAGCACCATCCGAGGAGGAATTCGAGCCACCCAGCTGGGTGAGTGTGAAATTCAGTGCTCAAGTGGCCATTTATCAGAGGCTGTGTAAATTGACCATGGCATTTTCTCGCTGCTAGTCTTTAAGCTTCCTTCTATTTTGCATCTTTGCAAGTCATTGCTAAATGTGGGTGACAATAAAATTTTCTGAGCCCTTCTCTCTCATTTGAAAGTAGTAATGTAGGCAATTGTTCTGCATAGTCCGGTAAGTACTCAGTGGTAGGAAACATCTGTGACACCTGCCTCTACCAATCAAGTAAAAGAAGGTTCCTGCTCTCTCTAAATATTTTCAGAGGAAATAATGGTTTTCTCCACTGAAATGCAGTGTCTAGTAACATCTTCTCACATAAGATATGACAGGTTTATAAATGGAAATAGAAGTGTACATATCCCCCATGTATTATGAATAAACAATACATTCCATCAAACTCTTACAGTCTATCTCGTTTCTTACTTCATTAATAAACCCTTAATTTTATATATTTTTTTCATACTACATGGAGACTCTTCAACCATGATATACAAGTAGTACGAAAGAGAATTTTTAATTCATAGAATAGATCACACTCATGCACACGTGAGTTTATCACTTTGATTTGAACTCCAGATTGTTTTAGGAATGAAACTATTTTTTAAACTGTTTGCCTCAGAACTAAGAACATTTTTAAAGAACATGTCTGTCAGCTTTTATGAAATGTTTAGATCAGAACTGTCAAATATAACTAAAAGCACAATAGTTAAAAGACTTTCTTCATTGTTCCACATTTATAGGTCAAAGCAGTTTGCAGTGAGAATATTTACTTTCACTTAACAAAACATGGAATTCCAACCTTGCCAGGTAGCTATCCTTCAGACAAAACAATTCTAAAAAAATAACATTTGATTATTTTTTTTCCTGTTTGTTTTGGTTAGAGACTTTCTGTGGATATAAAGCCTGTGTAAGGTTTTATAGGTACTAAATAAAAATGTTGGTTATTATCTTTGCTTTTGGGGGATGAAAGCTGAAGAACTCTACAATGCTACTCTCCCTCTCAGTCTACAAAACATGCGGCACAATACTGCATACTTTGGCATTTCCAGCTTAATATTGTGTTCCAGTTTTAAGAATATTTCTCATAGAGAATTCTCAAATGAAGACAGGCTGTTAGTACAACTCTGTTATCAGCAGTATCATCATGTTGAAAAGCTGGAAGTATATACTTGGTGTATAAATGACACTTCCTTTTCTACTCCTATGCCCTCCCCTCCACCCCTAAAAGGGAGACGCACTACTAAGACAATGTTAGGAGGGCTGGTTCCTTCCTCGGTCTGCCACAGAAGTCAGCACTTGCATCACAGAATCACAAAAAGACTTAGGCTGGAAGGGAATTTTGAAGATGACTGTCTATCCTTCGGGTCAAAGCAGGATATCTTGGTCAAAATAGAAGAGAATAGTTTTTCGAAAAGTTTAGGCCAAACTTTCAGAATTGCACATATCCTTTTAAAAAAATCTGCATGTATATGTTAAAAGGGAGATGTCCACTTCTAAGAGTTGAACAATCAAGAACATGAGCTCCCAGAGAAGGCTTAAAACATCTCCACCTTTATCCACATGTGTAATAATGATCAAAAGACATTTGTAAATGTATTCATTAGCAAAGTACTCATATTCATTAGAAGTTCAAAAGCTGCCAGACTGCATGGTACCGATACAGGCTTAGGGGCTTGTAAATTGTGCACAGAAATTTTCAAAAACAATTTGAAAAAAAACCAAACAACAACTTAAAACACAGAATACAGAATGCTTGAATTTTAAAGCCATGTAGCTGAAGTCTTAATGAAAAGCCAGTATTGAATTTGACACATTTTGGATGCAAACCATTCAGTGTTACATTTAGAGCACTCTTGTTTCATAATAAAGCAAGCAACAATTAGCAAGCAATTAAGCAAATTGCCCATAATTATGCCATTGCTGAGCTATTTTTCATATTTTCACAACACAGCACATATATGAATACATGGCTTGCAGTGCCAATGCTACTCTGTCAGCATCCAGAAGTGCCTCTCATTTACTGAAGCGTTTCGTATTAAACAGCTCCCACCGCACATCCAGTGCTCTCTGCTCAGCAGGAACCCACCAGAGTGATGAAGATGACAACCTTATACTACTCATCTCAGCCAATAGCTCCTAAGGAATGGGCCGTGTCCCCCCCATTTTTTGCCCATGTGTATTTACTAAATGTGGTACTAAATCTAAGCAGGAATTCAAGCATAATATAGGGAAATTATAGTCCAGAATTACCCTGGTGACCAAAAGTGGCCACTTGGGTAACATCATTTAGCGATCTCCACTACGTGAAGAGAACAGAAATGACATCAACAACAAAAAAGGCAGGGGAGAATAGTTGTTAGTGTAAACTGGGTTACTTTAATAAGGTCAGGAGGAAGAAGCTTGAACGTAGCAACCCTAAATAACTGCTGCTATAATATACTCTACTTTTTTTGCTTTAATAATAAAATGCCTTTGGGAGAGGTTTCCTATGAATATTTTATTTCCTGTATATGTCTCAATAAATTAGAAACCTAAAAGAGTTACTTAAGTTCTAGCCTTTGAATCTTCTTATTCAAAGAACAAGTAGGACACTCCGCTTGCCTCTACCAGAGCCTGTGAGAAGTCATACTCAGAGGAAGATTGATCCTCCAGATGTTCTAGCTGAGGAATCAACAGGCATGCAGGAAATCACACATTTTCAAGTGCTACCTAGGCTTGCCAGATTGTACTGGATATCTTGCAAGAATAAACTCTCTTTCCATGCCAGTGCACAGTTTATATCCTAACATCCATGGTTTTAATTTGAATTTAATCCTAAAAACTGCCATGAGTTAGGGTTATTATAAAATCTCAGTGGTATGAGATGTGAGTATTTTGCACCTGGCTTCAATTAGTCAAGCAAACGTTATCAAAGATGGCTGGGGAAAGTTGGTGAGGAAGAAGACAGGGAATGGAGGAAGTATCGGGGCAAGAGAGACAGCATATGGTAATTCCTGTACAATTAACTATGCTTGTGAAGCCAAGTGAATCTTTCCTTCACAAATAATAGCCATATAAATAAAGCACATTAATCTTTCATTAAGTCATGTCTTATTGTTATTCTGACTAGAATTTCAATCTTGGATTAATCAAAACCAAGAAATGGTCTAAAAGCAATGCTCCCACAAAAAGTTCAGTTTCAGTAATTGCTGTTTTCCACAGGAAGATATTTCATCAAAGAATCCTCAAGCCCTCAACCCCCTGCAACCTCTTCTGTTTCAGCCTAATGAACACGGGCATGACAGTGCTGTAGAACACACGGCACTGACCCTTATTGCTTCAACAGTCCAACTGTATTCATCTTTAATGTCCATGCTGTGTTGCTAATTATGGCAAAATAAATACAGTAATTTGCAATAGAGGCATGTTTCTTAGCCTGTGAAATGTATATTGAGTTATCAATGAGAATTTTAACCATAACTTGTCAAGTATAATGACCATCTAAAATGAATAGCCTAAAACCTAGTATATTGATTACAATGCTGGGTAATACAATGTGCTTTATTTAATATTTAATTAACTGCTTCACATTTGTACTGAAGCTTCTTAATTATTAATACACGGTTCATTATTTAACACAGAATATAAATTTAAATTAAAATCAATTAAACAAGGTGAAACTACATAGTGAAAAATGGTTTATCCTCCAGCAATAACCTTTGACCTGGAAACACAGTAAGGACTGAAATTTGCATTTCTTCTCCCATATCTGAAAAGACTATGCATTTTAGGTGAGATGTATTAAGCTCTTCTACTGATGTAAAGTTTCTGCAATAAACCAACCTCCTACAAAAATCTGCTGGATGCAAAAGGGCTTCAGCTGTCACTTTTCAGCTGGTGCCTGGAAGAGGAAACATTTTCAATATGCATTTTCAGTATGACATTGGTAACACAGCAAACTTTCTCTCTTATGTGTAAAACTTCATTTTAAACCTCCCAACGTACAACTCTTATTTGCAGTAAGGGAAACGAGAGGCTTTAGAAAGTTGTAGACACCCAGCAATTATCACCCTGGAACGACTGCTTCTTCAAGCAACATCTTTATCTCAAAGTGGTGGGCTGACCCCAGGCAGCAGCTAAGCTAAGCACCGCAGAGCCGCTCGCTCACTCTCTCGCCCCAGCAGTACTGAGAGCTCTGAAAACCTTTTTACCTTCTCTGGAAAGGAGCTGTGCTTATCAATGCTACCTGTTACAGTGACCAGGAAAACAAAAAGTGTAGTAATGTTAGTGTATCTGCAAGCATTATTAGAGAGTCTGAAGCAATAAGTACGACACTAATTTCACTAAATACTCTAATATGATGATGTTTCTAAAGACTTACTGTTCACACATGTGTATACATATATAAAAACTAGTTTTATGCTTTCTTAAATATCCTTAAACATAACTTGAATTATGAGACGCAGGATATCTATGAAGAATAGCGTCTCTCACATGAACTTATAGAGATTAAATTTCAAATGCTCAGTAAAAGTTGCTCTTGAATGTGCAAGTGGAAGTCATCTCTTAATGTCAGACAAGCTCTGCTCTGTTGTGCCTTTTGCCTGATTTGGGAATTAACACTCTTTGGCTATTTCTACCTAAAAAGTCACTTGTACTATTCAACTGTCTATGCTAAATGATATTAGAAAAAAGTTAAAAAATACCACAAAATACAATAAAAACTGGAATGGAAATAACTGGTTACGTATTTTCTCATTATGATAATGCAGGCATATTTTTTAACTTAAAAAACTGATCTAGTCAAACATGTCAAAACAGAATGGGGGCTAATTGATAGAAAAATCACTTAACCAATACAAGGTAACTCTGTACACTCTGAAATACCATTTATATCTCCTTTTAGTGATCAAATCATTATTCAAATACCTCATTAAGAATGTATGTGAGGATCCATTACCACCAATTAAACAGATATGTATTTGCTTAAATTCATTTATTTATTTAATCCAGAGTCAGTTCAACATCGTATGTTCTTTCATTTAATTCAACATTGAGGAGAATCTTTTGCATGTGGGTTTGCTGGGGAATTTAGGAGAGTATCAATATTATTTTAAGAGGCACTGAAGATGTTAAAAGGATAAAGCAAAGGAAGAAAATATATATCTCAAGGAAATATGGCCATTACTATACTTTCCCCATAAAAACAGGAAAAAATACATTAAAACAATACAAAGAGCTTGCGGTTTTGTTCTGTACAGAAAAGTTGTTTGTCGTAAACTACAAAATGAGCACTCTTCAAGATGTGTCTTTCTATAGCTAATCCTTAGAAAGAAATTAACTTAGCAGTAATTTCTGATAATTCTTAACATCTGTTCTCTCTCTTCTTCAAACCTAGCTAAAGAGGTTGCTCAGTTTCATTCACACTTGCATTCAAATATATATATATATAAAAAAAGTTCTTAAAAAAAATTAAATTCCTGCTTACAGTATCTACAGTGGAAATATACAGAATATATTATTATACTCAGTTTTTAAAGTTTAAGTTTTAAATAAAATTCCATGTGTGTGAAGGAGACATAGTTTACTGATTTGAATATAAATCACTAAATACCTTGAAAGGGTGAAGATTCATAACGAGAACTAAGAATCACTGAAACTACATAAAACCATTTGTTGTGGAAACAGCAAAAAATACATTTCTTAAGCTTCGGATGTGGCTGTTGTAATCAAAAAAATCAATTACCTTTTGTGATTCTCTGGCTAGAGAATAAAGATCTGGGCTTGGAGATAGGAAAAAGAATGAACTTAAAAAAAGATAAGAAAGGAACAGAATTTCTAGGTGGAGTAAGGTCAGTACCATTTACTCCTGATAACAGACCTACATGAAAATATTAGTATACTCTCATACTACTCTCAGAATGAATTCTAACACCTGTGACAATCAGCAGATCAGATGAGTCATCCTCAGCAGAATGCAGAATACAGGCAGGGTGACGAAGAAGGGGACGAGCAGTTCATTTTCAGTTACGTTTGAGATACCTTACATACGGCAACTCCTTCAAGGGATAGGCATGGGATAACAGACCTACAGTTCCGCTTCAAGTATCTGTATTTACACCTTTTATTCACTTCAGTTAAGAGTTTCTTCATGTATCTACATGCCAAATGGGGCTCTGTTTTCTTTTGATTGACTTTACAGTAAAAATAAACAAAAGTTTGATCTAAAGTAGAATACAAAGAAATTATTTTAAATTAAGTAATTGAACAACTGAGGGTAATTGCACATGGTTCAGACACTTTAATGAAATGGTAATTTTCAAAAGGAAACTATAAAACCCCAAAATGCTAAGTAAGCTAGTAAAAATACATTTCCTGTGGTAACTTAAGAAGTAGAAAATAAAAGACGTTTTGAAATTTTGCTTTCATCAGATATACACAAGCAGAAATTTAAAGTCAAAGGCCGTTACAGCAGCAAACAAAATAAACCTACAACATTCTAAAAATATTCTATGGCCTTTATGCTGTGACTTCAATTGCATTTCGAGAAAAACAAAAAGAAAGAAAGCATTTTTCTTTATTAGAATATAAAAAAAATTGATTTGTTTTTATTATGAATACCCTGACTTTATTTATTTTGTGAATCCTTCTAAACATTTTTACAATATTCACCTATGATGATATCTAAGTAACACACTATGCATATTTGAGTGCTGATAGATATGACATTTGATTGGACTATCAACAATATTAAATCTATTTATTCCAGTGGAATATATAAGTAAAGTTTGCTGCAGTTTTTTTTTAACAAAACAATATTCCATCAAAAATGTAGTTTCAAAGTTCAACTGTTTTGTGACAGTGTCGTTTCAAATTATATTCTGGGGTATAAAGTACAAAAACTAATAGTTTCCATTTTCTCTATTATTTTTATTTTCATTTAGATTTTTAAAATATGAGAATGCTTAATATTTCAACATTATGCAGAAATGACGTAATTGAAAGGAAATGTTCTTGCAGAAGGACGGACTGGAGAGGTAAAACTTTGACATTTCGTATCTCCACAGGACAAAAGCATTCCCTTCCGGCAGCTTCTGTCCTCCCCAAGAGGACACTCTCCTCCATATGGCTGCAGCTCAGGTGGGTTTTTCTCTTGGAAAACCCTCTGAACCACAGACTCCTTGATGATTAGACAACATTTTCTAACCAATTTTTCACAGCAGTCTTCTGTCACTACCACTTTGTCAATCTGCCACAGACTACCCTCAGTGGAACCATGAAGCTACTCATCCCTTTGACAAAGACCCCCGAAAGTGTGAATACATGGAAAGGGCCATGTTTGATTAATAACTTTGTGATTGCTGTAAAAATGAAATTTGAAAGGTAATAATTACATTTGTAATTACTTAGGTCTAAACCTCTTATGTTTCCTACTCCCTCTATTTCTGGGCAGCTGGAGCAATGACTCATTAATAATAATAAAGTCATTTAACCCTGCAGGCACATTACAAGGAGAAAGATGTCATTTGTCACCAACGCAAATAGAACAATCACTGAAGGATACAGAAAGACCACTATTTCATATTTATTGCGAATGATAAAAGGGACATTTTGCACTCATTCTTACCATGACATCCCAATCTGCTTTTTAATTATCAGCAAACATAAGGGGACAGCATACAACATATGAGAGACTACTAATAACCTATTGTCCTGCGGTGACATTTCCATAATCACTTTAAATCTGTCCTATACATATGTACTAGTTAAAGCTTTCAGCTCAGGAAATCATACCCCCTAGTAAGGAATGAATTATCCTTCACAGATTTAGCACACAAAGCAGCTCTTTCCCAGAGTTTGAGGGTCTGATAGCTGATATATGTATTGCTATTACATTGATAGGGTTTGACATTCTGTTGCATTTATGGTTGAATACAGGATAACTTAAAAATAAGTACATTTGTATATTGGTATTTTTAGGCCAGGAACTTTACAGTTGTAATTCTCACTGACACTAATATAGCCATAGACTTCTGCAAGTTGCTTAGTTTTCCAGTGCTTTTCAGTATTGTTCCGTACTTCACTATTACAAGAAGCCTGTAAGAAACACTCTATATTAGGTGAAACAAATACCCTTATTCAGAGAACTCAAGTAAGTGACTTGGAATTTAATGGATTTAAAAAAAAAAATTACTGATATAACTGCCTTTCTATGAAATAAACTTCTGAGCAAGAGAAAAGACTTCTTTCCCTAACTGATTTATTCAGGAGTCATGAAACCTTGAGGAAAAAATATAGAGAAATTTTGACTATGGTATTAGTATGAAAACAAATGAAAGGAAGTTTCATGTAAATAAAAGTCACCATAATCTGAGTTTCAGCTCTATCAAGCTGGAACTTCAAATTCTTCTTTGCTTTGCTTTATCATCAGCACTTACCTAACTCTCAGGCATACAGAAAGACTAGAGAACAAATTTAACAATATGAAGTTATAAACTGTTACTGTGCAGGGTAGAAAGGAGGTAAGCAAACCTCCTGAATCTATTTATATTTTCCCCAGGTACCACAATAGACTATATAAAGGCATGCTTTATAAAAGTTAAATAAGTAGTGTTAAGAAATAAGACACATCAGGAAAGAATAAAATGCACAGAGTAAAATGTATATTTTCACTCTTAAGATAGTGACAACACAGAAAAGCTTATACATGGAGTGAAATGTTTTGTCAAATTGAAAAATGGAAATAATATGAACACTACAATTTTCACATCAATTTGAGGTAAAATGTTTTGAATTACAGTCATTTTAATCTTGTTTTATAAAGAAAATTACTTCAAATGGGTGATAATTTAAAACAGCATAATCCAAACTTCATTGTGCTCCAGTCAGGCATCAAAGTGTGGCTCCGAGTGATTTGGAGCAATCTTTGCACAGTAGCTCAGAGCCCCATTCAGAATAGACATTTGAAAGAAGGAAAAGGATGCCTGACTAGAGTTTCCATCATTTACCTATGAGTTCAAAACTACTTACTGTGATGGCTACGACTTCCTAACTGGGCCTTTATAGACATTGCTAGCACCTTCAGAAATTTTGGCATCATTCTGATGAAGCAATACTTTCACAGTTATCATCTCTTTAAACATTCAGTTGTGATCAGTTTCTCCACTGAAGTTTTGCTGTTTGATTGGAAGTTTCTGGTATCACTTCAAATAACCCTTTTGCAACTATTTAGAAGGTTTTGGCAAGAAGGAGTTCTACTGACAGGATAGGAATACATATATATATCACAAACTTTCCCCTTTTTCTTTGCTGAAAGAAAAAAAAAACCCTTCTCAGAAAATACGCTATTTAGTTTTAATTCTCATTTAGCTTCCCTTGAACAACCTCCAACAGAGACTTTCAGGTTTTCTTCAATATTCTTTTCTGTTCTCCTAAGCAATTTTCAATTACAGTATAAAATATTCTAATTTTAGCTAGTGGTATTAGTAAACTTGTGATTTCCTTCTCTAAACCAGATGATTCTCTCAGCACCTGGACAATTGACAAATGATGGATTAATTTAGACCAGATCATCACATGACACAATTCTTTACAGAACAGGATTTCTCACAGCATATGTAATTTTAGAAAGACAACGTTAGGGAACAGCCATAGCTGTGATTATTCTGGAAGATTTTAGGGTCAGTAATATCAGCCAGGAGAATGGGAGTGAGCAATTGCTGACAGTATATCTTTTCAGCCCATTTCAATAGCTGTCAGGACAGGTTCTGTGACTGCAACCGTGAGGATTATGATGACGCTTGAAAACAGTAATTATTATTATTATTATTAATAATAATAATCTATTTTAAGAAATTATTTTGAGCACAACAAATATAAAACTGTGGGGGTATAAAGGTAAACTTCATGAGGTACACAATTTTTCAGGAAATTAAATTCCATTACTTCAAAGATATAAATGTTTTAAAATAGGAATAAAAGACTGATTGATCTTTAAAGTATGCTTTTATAAACCTAAAAATATAAGTATCATCTTCTTATAACCACACGCTGCCTATGTGTGCCTATATAGAGGATTCTGAAGAGAGATATATTTGTCGAGCTTCAAATTTCAGAGTAGGTGTTAAGTTTTGACTCAGCCCTATTTGAATAACAAGATGTCCTAGCATAAAACAATAATTTGCAGTTTCAAACAGTTAATAGACCATAACTGCCTTTGCAAAAAAGTAATGTTTGTTTCTGTTTGATAAGCTTTGGCATGAGTATACCTAGGCTAACAAAAGCCTAACATATATTATTAAATGAGGCTAAATACTAGCATTCAGATTCGTCAAGGAACTTATCACTTTCTTTATGTAGGCCTCAATCAGCCATTTCTCTATTGCATATGACAGAGGATCCCTTAGAAACAGATCTAAGAAACACTCAGTTCTCATAAAGTCACTGAAGCTTAGCATCCAGCTCTTTTGAAAGTCTAAGTTTCAAACTAGCTTGGAAATCCTGGACATAGCAAACATAGGTTAAAGTTAACTAAATAAGATGAAATCACAACAGTACTTGTTAGGAGTAGAAGTTCACATACTTCATAAACTAATCTCTAGTTTGTAAGAGCAGACCCAAAAAATCACGTAATTTATGTTTATTTTTTCATAAGCTTTACAGAAAAGATATTATAAGTCTGGGATAAGTGCTGCTCTGGCAGATACACACAGAAAGCTCTCACCATGTTTGGCACAAAGAGGGTACAAACCTGAATTTCTGAAGCTGATGTTTCCTAGTCTTCAGTGGAGTACATTTGACAATCGTTTTTTCTACAGTAAGTATGGATGGCAGGAGCTCATGCTTAGTCTGTATTCCAAAAGGTTGCTTTAAGATCTTTCAATGGTTTTTAATTAACCATAGGATATAAAAGAACCTAAATGAAAAGCTACCAGTCAATTGCTGACTAAGTGTTCACCAGCCTGTTATTGAACTTACTTCATTTATTTATTCCTTAATTCATCCATAGTCTCCTAGAGATGTCATTAATATGCTCAAAGTTAATTTATTATCATCTATGGCTTCTATTCAAGCTCATGTTAACAGAATAAATTCATCAAAAATGATCAGACTTGAAAAGGCAGATTTGGATTCTGACAGAGAATAATTTATCATGGCTGGGAAAAAGCCTCCCACCAACTGGGCTGCTTGAATGCTGGGAGATGAAATTGTAATGACTGCAGAACTTCTGCAGAAAAGGACATTAAAGTCTCAAGGGGAAAACAAACAAACAAAAAAACCCCCTAGAGCCTAACTCCCAAAACACGTAGGTTCCTGACACTGACTCTTTTTTATTTTCACACTCACAGGTCCTTTCTCTCACCCTCTCTGCTGCCTTGAGGCAGAAGTAATCATTAAGGCTCTGCTTGCCATCATTTGCATACCGCAGAGCCTGGAGATGCAGAGGGGCTGCATCACACAAGTAAAAGGAGTGACAGTGACATTCAAAGCTGTACAGAAACGGTACTGATTCTCAGAGGGTCACAAACTGTTAATCAACAGACCCATGCAGCAAAGCGTTTCATAGTAATGCTGCATAATGTAATACTAATTTCTTTTATATACAATTTGTTGTAATTACCCCTTCTATAACAGTAATTAATAGATATTGGGTAATCTACTACTTTAAGTATTATAACACACTTTGTAAGTATCTATAAATTATTTGAATTCCAGGAACAGCTGGATATAACAGCATTTATAACATGTTTCAGATGCTATTACAATGG
Organism: Anarhynchus alexandrinus; assembly: GCA_008711295.1. Classification (NCBI taxonomy): domain Eukaryota; kingdom Metazoa; phylum Chordata; class Aves; order Charadriiformes; family Charadriidae; genus Anarhynchus; species Anarhynchus alexandrinus. The sequence continues at coordinate 6,162,002 of VUYV01000006.1, read as the reverse complement.
AAAAAAAAAAATCAATTTTTTTTTTTGCCATTTTAAGTCCATTACACAGTAGAATTGGAAAGCATTGTGATACTGTCATGAATGTGGTACCAATGCAAGCGTAATATTGGTTGTGGAGATTTATTTTAAAGCCTGGAAATACTTGATTAATTGCCACATTATAGTCGGTATTCTAGCTGCTGTTGTTTCACCCAATTATTGTTCTATCCCCAGCTGCAGCACAGGGAGAATTCCCCCTCCACTGTACTTAAAACTGATGTATACTGGACACGGCCACCTCCCCAAGGGACTGTTACTCCATTTATCCCTCAATTCATACACTCCTATTCTAATTCTGTACATACTGGAGCCATTTCCCTGCTCCTTGTCTTGTTACGCTGAGTAATTATGCAGCTTCAAGACTTGAGTAACTAAATTTCCCCAGGGAAGGGGGAGGAAAAATACCCAACCATGAGTACTCCAGACCTGCCCAAAACTCACCAGGTTCTGCCTAAATATTTTACAGAGGATCTTAAATATGACTATAAACACAAATAATCATAAATATCAGTGCTTAAATACGTGTGAATATGTAAGGTTATCTGGCTGACTCAATCAGAACGTACATCCTAGCTCCCTTTCCCCCGTTCCGTCTATCATATTCCGGAACCCAACAGAATTGTGCTGCCAAGTGCACTGCTATCATCATTTGGTGCTTCCGATTGAAGATCTATACTCACTTTATTATATGAATGCCTTGAATCTAAGAAATTCAGCGAGGTGAATATGCCAAGTGTCTGATCAGTACATTATGTCACACTGAAGAACTACTATATTAAAAAAGAGTTAACATTTCCCAGTGAAACACTGAAAAGTTAGGAAGTGCAAATTCTGCAATATTAATTCAGCTCCCTTGTGTATATGTGTTTTGATGCAAACTTTAATTAAATTATCATATACTATTTTTCTCATAGGACCCTTGGGCCCAATTCAGAGAGTAAGTAGTTATTCAATATTTCTCTTTATCTACTCTAATCAGCATGTGGCCATACACCTTTTTAATTAATACTTTCAAAGCCTTGTGTTGAATGCAGATTTATTCATTTCCTTGTGTAGTTTTTTTGTTGTTTTCACAGTGCAATCAAAAGCTTCATGAACATGAATAATATCCCACTTGTATTATTTGCTTTACTGAGGCTGTTTGCATCTGGGAAACTGAGGCATAAAGAAATTAAGCAAAATTACGCAGTCTCCATTATTTCCGGGTGCCTCAACTTGAGATATCTTAAACCAGATTTTTGCACACTTGAGCATTTGATATTATACTAAGCTTTCAAAGCATATCTGTTAGAGTAGTCAGTGATGCCCTTGGCATCCAAAGAAACCTGAAGGGCGCCACATATTAGCAAAAATTCATTATTCTCTCTCCACCAAAGGCTGTGGTGTACATTTTGAAATTTACAACAAAAAATAGACATATTAATGATTTACCTTTCACTGTCATTAGTAGATCTAACCAAATACAGCATCAGAAAACCATATACACACTTTAAATAGTCCTCCTGTGATGAAGAGGTCAGTATTTTAATAAACCACTAAAAATCCCAGGATTATATGTGCTTTGATATGGTATCAAATCTTTCCAAAAGACATATCTTAAGATTTATCATTAACTCTAACTTAATAAAATTTAACGATTTCATAAAATTTTACATGCTAAACCAATTTCTAGAAATTCCTCAAAGTGCTTCTCGGAATTAAATTTTAATTCTTTTGTAAAATAGATTGGACTATAGTTACAACTATTTCCATAGTAAAATCTCTGTTTTTTGTATGTAAATTAAAAGTAGATTTGGCCTTATGTAATTAAAAATAGACACATACATCAATATTTCTCAGAACTACTGTGCTGTTATCTCTAACTGCTGAGTATTTTATTTTGAAGATTTTTTTTCCTGTACGTTTCTGACATGGGTTGTAACCTTTCATTCCTAACCAGTATAGACAGGCTACAGTTTCTACACAGTGAAGTTAAATACTTATTTCCTTAGGGAAAAAGGGAAATACAAAGACAGATAATGAAGAGAAGGGAAGGAGACATATGCAGAAGAAAGCATAAAATACTTTTGATAGCGGGAAGTCTGCTCTCCCTTTCTAGTTCCAATACAATCATCATCTGTGGAAAAGTAAATCTTACAAATTGTTATCATACAGATGGCAGAAAGTTAAGAATTAATTCAGAAGGGCTATGTACAGCTACGTACAGTAACACAGAGGTCTATTATGCAGTCAGCACAATATGCTCAGCTCAATTAGTTATACCCAAGTCAGCTCAGGCATAACTACCATTATGGCTACAGCAACAGGGAACTCAGGGTAGCAACTGTGCAGCTTTTCTGTGCCTGTATAGAAGCATTTAAGCTACATCCAGGTTACTGCAATGCAACACTCGAATCTTCTTGAATAAGCTTGCACCCCTTTTTGCTAGAAAGACTATGCTGCAGATACAAGGAACTAGGAACTAAGAAGCGTATAAAAATGTTAGTATAAATTATATCAACATAATTATGTAACAGTGTGTAAATGGGCTTGAAGACAGCTACAAAGGAGGAGGGAGAGGAAAGGGTATCTAGGTCTTATCACATAACAAAAGAGGTTCACATTGGGCACCTATACCTATGTCAATTTGAAGAATGAAAGATCTGAACAGTCATATTCTTGTAATCCAAAGAAAAGAAGAAAAACAGCAGATATGACTAACTTTCCTTTCATGAAAGAAAAAAGCAAATTGGGGAAAGCAAGATCTACTCAAAAAGAGTTCTGGTCTATCAGGTTTTCATGCCAGACTTTTCATTACAAGGTTTCGTCTTCACAAGCGACAATTCACTGGCCACACGAGAGGTCTGTAACTATTTTCTAATTTGAGCCTTAAGTACCTACTAGAAAGGCCATTTGTCCAAAGATTTTTAGATACAGTTGGGCTTCAGAAATTCCACAGGTTCACAGTGAGTATCTTGAATGTAAGCTTCTCTCTTCCTCCAGCACAAAAACCAGTGTTACAAAATCTTCATAACTTAAACACAGCTAAAGTTAGGGCTCATAACTTTTGCTGCTCCTGCCAAATAGCCTTAAATGGTATTGCACACATGTAGACATGCCTAAAAGAGAAAATAAATATTAAAAAAAAATAATAATGCCTGGAGCGTATAGTTTCAAGTATATATTCAAATTAAAGCTATAGCTGCTGTATTCCATTCAAATAACAGACTGTTATAAGAAACTCTTGAAACAGAATATAAATGTCTGATGTAGCCTAAGAGTACAAGCAACTGTGAAATGATACATTAAAGGACAACTAAGCTGTTTCAATAACTGCATTTTGTCTGTCCACTGACCCTGTATGATATCAGAACTTGGCACGTTCATATATCGCTAACCATGTGATTCATTACTTTCTTCTCTGAAATATACACCATTTTCTGTCACTCACCAGTCACGCATTGTTTACTAGATCCATTTTTTCTGACTTATTGTATGCACAGCTCATCATATTACCCAAAACGGATGAAGGGAAACATTTGGCTTGCTGAAGAGGAGGCACAGAAAAGCATTGCTTAAATTTAGATTTTTTAAATGGCCCTGAAACCTTGAACGGGATTGTGTGAGCTCTTAAGAACATGTTACTTTCTGTAAATCACTGGCCTAGGGTTCTTCATCTCCTGAAGAATCATCTTCCCTTACATTAGTTACTGCTTTAGCTTGTTCATCAAAAAGAAACAGAGGAACAAAAAACCATAGGACACCTAAAACATATCTTGTTGAGGCAAGAAGTTTCATCAACCTCCTTTAAGCAAAGGCTTGATCTTTTTCTTTCTTCCACTTCATTACAAAGCTAGGTAATACACTGAGAAATCTTTGTTATATTCTCGACAGACAAGCCTTTATGAATCAGATAATACTAAAATATTACCTTGTTCAATGGTATGCCATTACCATAATACCACATTAAATCTTTGATATTAGCATGTTATTTCCATGCTAAATGATCAATACAAAATTAGCGATCATGCTAAATGGCTAGTGAAGTAGATCTTCTGAGAGAACATACTTGATTTTCAGTCAGCCAAATGTGACCTTCTTCTCATATATTAGATAAAAAACTAGAAAAGTCATCTTTATATCCAAAGAATTCAAACTACTCTCACACTTTTCTAAAATTGGGTCAAAATCTCAGATCCTGAAGTATATTTGAATTCAAGTGCTTCTGTACATGAATCCCAGTGACAGTTCATGCCAATCATTCTGTGCAACTTCTGTCATAAAACATGGTGAATAACTCACAAATTATGTTGGGATAGATGAAGAAAAAGGTGAAATGAAAAAAATCCCTTGAAATCAGTGTTTTGAATTTGACATATTTTTTTTAGTACAGACAGCTGAGATGATCAACTAAAAGTTGTTTTAGGTATGTACATTATGTTATCATAATTTTCAGAAGATCTGTAAGCATCGTTGGAGATGCTGGTGACAAGATGCAAGAAAAGTGGATAAAGGAATAAAAATAAACCCATGGAAAGTGATTGGGATGTTTCCTTTAGCTACATTTTACTGATATTGTTATGGTAGGTAAGCCTGCAATATGCAAGAGAAAACTTTTTGAGTATTTTTGAGTCTATTTAAAGTGAAGACTTTTCAGACTAATTTTCATAAACCCAGCAGAACTGATAAAGGATTGTTTTAATTTCTTTTTTTTTTGTCTCTAAAGAAGATGAAATAGTATTTTAAGTGGTGATTGATTACAGAATGTAGCGAACAAACAAAAAAGTTAAGTTGTATACAGAATGAAAGATTTCAGTTCACAAAAGATTCAATATTTGTCTAATTTATTGCGTGTTTCTTCTTCCCCTCTCTTTCACTTGCCTTTGCCCTGCCTCCTTCCCTCCCTCCCCAAATACCCCATATGGAGCTGGGCCTTTCTGTTTAGTCAATAGCCAGTTACAACTTCTCAGATGCAGTTTTTCATCCCAAGGCAATTCGGTAATCTTACACTGATTAATTAAACTAGGGTATCTAAACAAACTGTTAAAACTCCTATATCCACAGCTTGCATACCTAATCCAGATAACAGGATAAGCAACGTGATTGTCAAAGTTCATGAAGAAATGAAAACAAACACTCTGTATTCATTCTTCTTTGTAGAGTTCCTAAACAAAGAATAAGTTGTACTTCTAGATAGAAAATCTAATCTGCATTTAAATAGAATTTCTCCAAATAATAAACAAAAGCCTGAAGCAACATTTTTACAGCAAGTCTTCCTGCTAGTTCACAGCCTAATCCTTCTATCTCTATCTGTAATCCTTTCTACCCTCGTATATTCATTTCCTTACCAGTTTATCATGGCATCTTGGCAGTTTGAGCTCACAATAACAACAGTAACTTTGCATTTCCTCAAATTTTTTCAAAGCTGAGCCTAAAACTGTTGAAACTTTGGGTGGCCGGCAACTCAAGGCAAACTTGGATAGAACCACCTTGATTAAAACAAGGAGAAATTATTAACTCAAAAAGTGAGAAGAACAACAGATTGAAGGGATGTGCTTTGCACCTGAAACGCTAATCACAACTTAATGGCTTCCAGAGTAGGGCTACAGCATACTATGTGACATTACTGAAAAGCTATGATGCAGTTGAAGTTGGTATTTGCCCAGCTCTAAACAGCTGCCCATACAGATCCTATGGAGAACTACACATCTCCCATGTGATCCAAAATAACCAGAATGCCACACCAGCTGCCACTGAAATCAGCGAGCACGTGCTGATTAACACGGTTAACAGCTAGCCAAATGGCTAGCAATGGTGAAAACTAGCCTTTTGGGACCCTGAGCATGGGCTACATTTTCATTCTCTTTTTCTGACCCTGACTTTGCTTCTCGTTCAGGCTGTAGGGTAGCACCTGTGCTCACTTGAAGAAATCTCAACCAGCAGCAGCACAGTACTCCCCAAATGAGAATTAGATTTAAAATAGGAGGATGCTAAATCCTAGAGGTTACTTTTAAAAATCTTTTGAAATAGAAATAAGTTCAATTTTCAGATGCTACCTTGCTACTCAAAGTACTTTGTTCTTCTGGTTGAAGGCAATAGATTTGATTCTACTTAAAGTACACACCTCTCCTAGTGCTTTCTCTCTGAAAGTAGTATTTACATATTTCAGTGTAGAAATTAAAAGATAACCTGAAAAAAGAGGGCTCTGTCCTAAATTTAAAAACAATGAAGAAATTCATTATGAAATTAAAAGTGTCTCAGAGGAAAAGACAGAAGGATAGAATTAGGATCCTAGATGAGATATACCAAATTCTCAGATATAAAGAAAGCCAGTACCAGATGGGCAATAACTAATTTAATTCAGACAGCTCTGCTTTAATAAAGGTCACTTCTAATTAGACAAATGCCCACTAGATTTTGTCTACCTGATTCCCACTTTAGTCCTAATATTGACAGACCATCAGCACATCAGCCTTTAAAATATTTTCTCATTCTACAGCCCAACAAATTCGACCTGTAACTCTATCGCATTATTAGATGTTGTTCTAAGCTGGCTTGTTCTTTAAAGGGCCAAGGAGACTTGCCGGCCTTTGAACCACTATAGTTTGCAGGCATGGTGATTGTCTTGCTTACAGGACTCAACAATATAGAGAGGTTTTTTTTTTCTGAAAACAGTTATAACTCACAATCTGTGAAAGACTTTTTATTTCAAGAAAGAAAGGTAATTTAGGAATCAGTTCTCTTCCAGACTGTCTGTAGCATTTATTCACATTCAGGGAAGAAAACTAACAATATTAAGGATTCTGTAAAAGGACTTGATAAGCTCTTTGGTAAGCAGGGCGGAAAAAAACCCCACAATTACTCTCTCAAGGAAACATTCTCTATAAGAAACAAAGCTCTGTGCCAATAAATATTTCTTATATTTTAAGTAGAAGACTTGCTCTTCAAGGTCATGTCTCTTAAACCTAAGCAACCAGATGACTTTCAGAAAATCAAATCCAAAGATCAAGCAAAATTTCACATTGAGAGAACATTTTATACAGTTGCATTCACCTGTACCCTTATGATTTTTGCATCTTCAGGATTCATGTTTTGAAGCTTTTTATCTCAATCCACACAGATAAAAGCTTCTTTTCAAAAAGAAACTCTTTCCAGATTCTCAGAAAGCTGAGATCCTGATCAAGTAGCATGAAAACAAAAGGGGAAACTACTAAATAGAACTGAGAATCAGCAATTCAGAGAAATTATAAAACTGTGAGTACAAAAGCTTTTGGCCTACATGTAAAAATGTTTAAATTCTCCAAATTATAATCTCTTAGAAAACAAATTTACCTGCATAATACTCTATTTGAGCAATATTTCCTGTAGGTATTTTGTTATCTTTACTGAAAAAAATCACAATATTATCAGTTTCTCCTTAAGGAGTCATACAATGGAGATAAAGTCAATTAGATGTCAAAAGTAAATAAGTGTTGAATTGATGTAATTAAACTATACAATATAAATGATTAATCCATTGGAGTTCATGGCAAAGGTAAGATGCTGATCTTGCATGTACAGTGCCCCTAATGAAGAACAGATCTAAAACCCCCTCTAATTAGGTGGAATTAGTGGTCACCTCTCCTAATTGGAAGGAAAACAGAATTCAAACTTAAAGAGGAAAAGCTCATGTTTAGTACAGGGACGTAGTTCTCCTCTCCCTCTGGCTCTGTCACTTCCCTGCGCAGTCCCACGCGCTTGGATTTGATCTCTCCCCGTTGCCACATGCCCAGCTGGCTCAGCCACGCTTTGTCCGGCACAGAACGGCCCCGAGCTCAGAGCTCTTACTGCTGCGTCTCTTCAGCCAGAGGAAAAGGTTACTGCTGAAGACGCTGTGCCAGCTCTCCCCATCCTTACACTTCAAGGAAGCGAACACACCGATTTCTTACCAAATTACTGACAGTTCAGCCAGAGGGATGAGATGGAAATAGAAAGGTGTAATCTGTAAATACTGGGCCAGTGGCCACTCCAATGAAACAAGTATTTTGCTGTATTTCTTAGAAGAGGTATTAGCAAACCTGCATCTCCCCTTCATGCAGTTAAATTTTACCTTGAGTCACTGTGACATTTGCTATAGATTCAAAGATCAGGGGAGAGCATTCTGGAGCCACGTAACAGAAAGAAGATCAGGCTGTATTAAACAGTGCCACCTCAGGACCCACGCCCAAATTATTAGCGTATCTCCATGTNGAATTTTAGCCTTACACCAAAAGAAAGAGGTTTCTATTTTTGAGGAACACAACTAAAAATTTACCAGTCACCTCTGATCACTTTTTTTTTTTAAATTCAGTTTGTTGTTAACATAAATCACACTTCCCCTACAATCTTCCTGGTACACATGTGGATACCATAGCAACTATCACAACGTACAAATCCTATGCTCGTAAAACACACAACTGAGTGATGAAAGGATTGCTATCTGTAAATCCACAGATCTGCAATCACCCCTTAGCCATGGCTTAATAGTATAAGTAATTATAGTATGGCTTTTTTTTATACAGGAATCCAGCAATAACAACAACAGAAAATCAAAAATTGCTTTTCCATTTGAGCTGTATCAAGATATCCAGCATTACAACTCTCTTAAGAAACTGAGTAATTAATTACATTACCTTCAATGTTAGCGAATAACTGTCAAGAAGCAAACTTAAAGCTTGGATTCTGTTTTGTGTTATTTATGGGCACAAGTGAGGCTATCAGGTCACTTAATACAAAATAAATTGGACTGTGAATGCTAAAAGAAAAGTAGATTTAAAATAGAGGTAGATTTAAGTAGAAAAAATACTTAAAATAGTTGCTTGAAACCAAAGAAACCAACCTGGCAATCAGAGTAAACACAATAGGAGAAGGAACACAAGGCCAATGTGCAGAGGGAAGTAGGACTACTCTGATCCCTGGTAGTCCAAAACCATATGTCTGAGTTAGTTGGGATAAACCAGGGTCTAAGGTGCTAAAACATCTCTCTATTAAATTTTCAGACTCACCTCACATCCTTTTGAAACAGTCTTAGTCACAAAAAGAGTATACTTAAGAAGATTTTGTAATGAATATAAGCTTGATTTTAAAAACATATACTTCTAGTGTAAGACAGGTGTACACAGCATCAAAAGTTATATTCAGAACTATTCTTGTTTTGTCTGAATTGTCTTTTTTCCTCCATCCAAACTAATTAAAAAATGTTCAGAAGAATGAACTTTCCTCAGCTTTCTTACCAGGGGCAGGGATTTGTTTCTGGGTTACAGGATTGCAGAGGTATTATTCAGATAATAAAAAAGAAGGCCAGAGATTTGTAAACAATGGAAAAACAGCTTAACCATTTGATCTATGCTTTCCTAATGGTCACTATTACAGAACTTAGTTTGTTGTTGTATTCCATTCTTCCAGAAATACCAGGAAAAAATAGATTACCTTACCCTTGAACATTTTAGTTCGTTTTAACAAAACTTAAAGAGTTTCTGAGCATTTATATGCTTAGATCTGTATTCCATAGGACTCAACAATTCCTGAACATCTGAAGCCCTGAAGAAGAATCCCTTGGCTATATATTACCTTTATAAATTCCCAGATGATGCAGTTTACAGTACTTCACTGAACTCCTGACTTTCATGTACAAAGCTCAGAAGAGAACTCGTAGCCAATGCCATGCTATTATGTTAGCCAAAGGATACCCATTTGATTAAGGCTAGTTCTTTATTCTCAAAATTTGAACAGATAGAGTGGGAGTAGCTTTCTCTTCTCTTTCTCCTCAGTTTTGCAGTTTTTTGTTTTCAGTGCAAGCTACTGTCATACAATATTTAGCTAGAAATTGAATAAAAAAATAAATAATATCTTTGTGGTAGGAAAATATAGATTACATATGGAAGGAGATGGAAAAGTACAGAATTAATTTCCAAAGGGCTGTTAAAACTGCATCTGAAATATCTGAAAGCACATAACTTCTATGTATTTAAATACCACTGTGATTAGTGCTTTCAGAAAACAGACGAGCCCCTTAAACTCATCTTTTTTTCTTTGAATATTTAAAATATTTTTTTGCATGTGTTACAGGTTTACTTGTTCAACTCAGCTCTTATAAACACCAGTGGCTACTTGCAAATGTATGATACTTCAGCAGTAAATCTACTGTGCATTCATCTGTAAGCCAGCGGCAATTAAAGAAGCAATAACTAAGGTAATAGTATTTTATTATTGCAGGGACAGAGTAATGAAAATCATCAAGAATCTAATTAATGTTTTTGCTATCATGTGCATGACAACTGCCATTCATCAAAATATACCAACAGTAATACATAAGTACAGGGTGGATCCCAAGTGATTAGAAGTTTAAGATGAACCTGTCTGGACGTGAGCTGTTGCCAACTGCATCTGCCACGTCCTGACACACTCCTCCACCCAGGGTGTTCAACTGCGTAGGGTACAGCAGCCACGATAAAACATTCAGCCTTTCTGTTTGCTGTCCAGTCACACAAAAAATAGCATAAAGGACCAATACAGTGAACTGTGAGCAAGCCAACCAGACAGCATCCATCATAAAGAGTTACAGAAGATTCACCTGGCATGTCAGAGGGATGGTTACTGCATTAACTGGCAACTGCAGTGAATCGTGATTATCGTTGCACTGCAGGGAATCACAGCTGTGTTCTCTTGTTAGTGTAGCACTCTCAACCATGGACTAAATTGAAATCAGTATTGGAAATGCTGACTCAGATGTAACTAGCACGAACTAGCCATACAAAAGCATAAAATGGCTGTCTTTTTCTTTATGTGAGGAATAATGGCAAACCCATCTGTGTTCATTATCTTGAAAACTCTCTTCAGTCCTTCCATTTGGCCAAACCAGAATATGTCTTTCCAGCATTTAACTTTCTCTATGTTTCTGGGAACCTTAGCAAAAAAGAAAAAGTAAAAATCAAACCTTCATGTACTGTTTGTAGCCTGAAGAGAATATAATTATTTTAAGAAAATATCTTTGAGAACTACCATTAGCATGAGATGTTACAATGACAGTAACAAGTTGTTCCAAAAGTATCTCTCACACACACGCATACATAAGTATTCTTTTGCTATTACGTAACTTGAATTTTCAGGGACCCTGAGAAATTCAGGAAGCCTAGAGTAACAATGTTTGGATACCAAGAATATATTAAGGCAATCTTGAACCATGCATGGCAAAAAATGAGTAAGACATGGTTCAAAATAAAGTTAATCTGTTACTGAGGAAAATCATATCCTGATAGATGGTTCACAGGTAAACAAGTTGTGAGAAAATATATGGTCCACAAGATGAACAGGTTATCTGAGAAAATATAATTTGATGGATGTCCAGAGGATGGATACATTAGCAAATTAAAAAAACCCAACAAAACAACAAAAAACCCCAAACAACCAAAAAAAAAACCAAACCAGAAACCCTTTGTGGGAATTAACCCAGCACAGGAACCACACAATTTAAACACGGAGAATCAAAGTTGACCATAACTAATAGCGCAAGTGAAACCACATCTAAATTGTTTAAGTAATACTGCAACAAACCTGTTGTACACATTCAAAGTGTACAAACAAACCTGTTGTACACACACAAACAAAGCTGTACACATTCCCTTTTCTTCAGAGTTGGGTTAAACAGAATTAATCATTCTGATAGCCTGTACCGCACTGTTTCTTTATATACAAATTATTGTCTTATTATTAAAAGGAACTGCATCTTAGGAACTGGTTTAAGGTTACTTGTGTTGTATTTGATGGTCTGGTTATCTTTGAGGACTCACGGCTAAGACTGGATGCAACACCACACAATGAAAACACTGGTGAACAGATGAGCTGTTTTCATTCAAATCGTAATACCTTATCATATGTTAAAATACATTCTGCTGTGCCAGAGTCTGCCAAATGTAATAATTAGGTGCCATGCCCAAGCAATATGACAACCACTAATGAAGAAAGAGTTGAAGGCTATGTGAAAAATAACGAATCAATGGAACAGCTAGAGATTCAACAGAGCAATCCCAGTTTCTACTCTAAATACACTTCTAATGGAATTTGTCTAAGGTCTCAGATCACTTGTAGATGAGACTTTTTGCTTTCTGAATTGTAGAGTTTGGACATTTTGAAAAGATCTAAGTTAGTTCTAATTAATACTATAACACGAACAGCAAATTCACATGTTTGGCCTGAACTTTAAGACACTCATTGCAATCTCCTTGAAGACATGACATGATGAGAACCCCTCACAAATTAGCTCACATAACAGAAAATAAAATTGAGTTTACCCTTTAGTAAGACAGAGTTCACGGTCTTCAGGTTCTGAAAGTAGAAATTGGAGCTGAAAAGAGGCCAAATTGCTTTAACATTTAACCAATTTGGATCAGACGGACTGAAGTCTACGGTCACAATGAACTAAGTGAAATATAAAGGAAACTTGATTCTCCCATTTTGTTCTACTGAAAAATGGGTTTCTGGTAAAGCCCAGTTAATCACAGTGAGGAAATGACATGTCATAGTCATGGCAAAATTGTGACAGCAGTGCTGCTGCTAATTTATGAACTCTGTGACCATTTGTGATTCTCTTCTGCATGTACCAACTCAAATGCTGGTGGACAGAGTATTTCAGGTTTGTATTAGAGTTTGCTTTGACGGTGAGCTTGTGCAGTATATCCTTATAAGGTAAAGATATCTATTATACCTACCATTTTGAAACTTTGGGAAGTAACATATTAGGGTAACTGAACTAGGTATCATTGCATGGCTAAAAAGTTTAGTGGGGAGCCCTTCCATGATTTTTTTGAGTGATTTAAAAAATAAAAATTGCCCTTCCTAGTAAAAAGAACACCAAGAAACAGCACCTAAAGGACAAGAATAATTTTTTCATTATTTGGGATACACTTTGCCTTAATAATGTTTTTATTTTATATTTGCTGTCTAGGAAGTTGCTTACTGAAGAATGGAAATGGACACTGCTGAACAAAAACGTTTCTTGAGAAGTTATTTCACACAGATGAATCGATGCAATGGAGGTATATTGCTACTTCATGTACTGGCTAATGAGAACAGATGTCCCAACTTTTAAATCCAATTCCACTTCAGCTGACCTACAGTTCTTCTCATACAGCGGTAGATGGGAAAAGGTAACAATTCCCACCTGACCCAAAGTTTCAAGACAGTAATAAATTTCAAAGCATTATGCTTCTGTAGGCTGAGCAATCAGAGTATTTCTGAGAAACTGAACAATAAATGTATTTTTGCAGATCTATCCACTCCAATCTGATGGAAATCGGTGCAGGAATTCACACTACCAAAGAATTTTGTGGCCTGGAAACCACAGTTACGTGATTCAAACTGCTAAATTTCATTGTTAATGAGAATGAATAACAGAAGTTTCCCACTCAGTAGTTTATGTTCCAAGCAGAACCCTCCCAGTTTCTGCTTGAGGAAAACAAAAACCATTCTTCAACATGGTGGCAAGCAGCTTAAAAAAAAATAATTCCAACACAAAAGGTGTAACAATGATCACATAAAATTACATCTGGCCTATAGTGGACATGCTGTGACTTAGATGATACCTTAATAAGCAGGAGGAAGAATAATCATGTTTGTTGAAGATGTAAAATAATTTTGAAGAAATTCAAATTGTTGCCTCTGTATGTGGTGGGCTTAAACAATACTTAAGTGGCTATTATTCCACTTTGGAAATCTATTCTGCAGTGTGTTCTACTGAATTAGATAAGAATAAATTCGGATGACGTTAAAGTGCCAGCTCCATCAGCGAGAGTGGAACAGAGATCACACTCAAGTCAGAGGAATAAAAAGAATGATTAAATGAGGTCTACATGCTTTTTGTAAGATGTACGGCTGGAAGCTCTTTTATGTGAATCGAGTTCAAAGCTACCTTGTAAGAGTACATTAAAAATAAAATAGCACCCAGAAAAGATACGAGAGGGCAGAATTTTTACCCTGAAAGTTTCTGCTTTTTGTGGTAAATTATGGATAACACTCATCAGGAGTACTTAAGCCCACTGCTCTTCCAAGAGCTCGACAGTGGCAGCCAAGAATGTGGTGACAGTCCAGCTTCTTTAAGTGGTAAAGAGACAGCCTAGAAACACCCAAGTGACAGGAAGTTAATCTTAAAGGTACAATGATTGTAGGGACAAATCTCTACATGTAGAAGCCATCCACTGCATATACTGTAACAAAGACAACCCTTCCACACAGAGAAGACACTAAAATGTACTTTCTAATCTCAGACACTGACTTTACAGATTGATATTTGTAATTTTACATTCGCCAGCACTTACTGTCATTGGATCCAACCCAATACTATATGTATGCACTGCTTATTTGTTTTATAGTGTCTGATTTTATCCTGATGCCTACACACTTATGAAGCAAAAAAACCCAGAGATGGAGTTAGGTTTTATACTTGTGATGGGAGTACTTGCTGAGATTTTTCAGCCAATATACTATGTCTTTAACAGACATTTAATATTAATTTCATGCCACTGTATTTCCTACATAACATATCTGTGAACCACTTGGATGTTTCAAATCTTTTCTCTCTCCCTCTATCCACTAACTTGCTTTCTCATTACAGAGCTATATCCTCTTCAAGGATGTAGTTGCAGCAAAGTTGCCAGTAGAAGCAACTTTCCTCTTCTGGTCTCATTTCAGGTCATTTCAGTGACCTCTTCTGGTCTCATTTCAGTGGGATGTAGTACCTCAGGTGTCCTCCTCCCTTAACCCTTCTTGTGTCAGTCTCCCATCCACTTTGCCCACGGAGTTCCTCTGCTCTGTGCCCCACCGATGGGAAGAGGAAGGTTCTTGAAGCTGGGGAAAGGAAAGGGGACATGGGCACCCCCAGATCTCCAGTTCCACTGCCAGGTGAGTTGGGAGTTAGACCAGATTCTGCACTCTGATGTAAAGGAGGCACAAAGATACTGCTGTTATACCTGTGCCTACCACCTCTGGTACGGTTTGGTATCACATACATACAGTTGAGCGTTCTGAAAGTATCAATACATAAGAACAGCAAACAGAGGATGTTTAAAATTGCGATATACCAACAGCATTGATATATTATTGCCTATCATCATCAGATATCAGAGACAAACTTCAGCCTACTAACTTCCAGACTGAAAATCTTGATTTGGCTAATAGCTGGGAAACTCTTATACCTCACACTGACTTCTGCTGAAACAGTGAAATAGAGTTTTCTGGTTGAACAGATACATAATACCATGCATGTTCTACCCTTATTTTTAGGCAGGTGTTAATAGCTCCTGATATACAGCAAACGTCTTATTAAATCCAAGAATTTTATACAAATATATGCAGTATATACTGGTTTATATTTTTAAGGCAAGAAAAATAATTTAGAAATCAGTTATTTGTACTTTGTCCATTTTTCACTGAGATATAGTATGTACTAGCAAACTGGGTAGAGTTGGGCTTATAGTGAATAGGTAAATTTTTAGAAATAAAGATGCCCTCATGATGGGTGACAGATGGTTTCAACAGCTACTATGTATTACTTAGCATGTTTTACTGACAAATGCACAATCTGAGTGTTTATAAATGAAATTACTGTCTCAATTAACACAGTGACAACTTCATTCTTGTTAGCATGAAATTTTGGGAGTCTATTTAGAATTCAAGTTAAATTGAAATTAATGAAAGATTTCATCTAATTGCAAAGTGGTAAAAACTATTTTATCATGGATCACAGCATTTTAAACTTTTAATGAACAAGTTATAATGTCTTTTCAGTGAAAAAAAAAAATCCTGTGTGTTATTACTTTACACAGATGTGGTGCTTTATCCAAAAATGGAAGGTAAAGGGTTGTTAAAGCACTAGCAGCCTGGATTTTTATGATGACAATTCAGAATTCTCAGTGTCTGAGTCAACTCAAACTGAAAAGCAATTTTACTCCTACATTTACCTTCAAAAGGTATTCTACAATAGTAACTTGCAATTTATAAGCCAATGTGAACCCATTATTACTTACAAAGCATGACAGCATTTGCTTTAACCCCTTCAGCGCACTAAAGAATTGGTGACCTTTTATACATTCTCTCTCTCTTTGGATCTAAGGTAGGATGTCACTATGACTCCATTTTGGAGAACCAGACCTGTGGAAAGAGCATCCTGCCTTAAGTTGCTGGGTCTAGGAGTCATTTACCTAATGTTTTGCAGAGAAAGAGACAGCAATATCAAATGAGGATTTATTTTACCATTTGCTGTGGACTGATAGCTCACATCATGAGCTGTGAAACTGGGGTAAGAGCTTGATGAAATAAGAACGGAGAACTCTTTCCATAAACAAAGCAAGAAGAAAGCTGTACCATCTACCACTCCCTGCCAACCCCAACTTTAGCCGTGAAAAACATGAGACCCTTCATTATTTTATATTTTACTTATCTTAATTCTATTTGTGAAAAACTGCACCTTTTTGCACAGAGGTTCAGCACTTCTTGATTTTTTTTCCCCACCTCCTGATCTCCTACATATAACCTCTGTGCAAAACCCCTCCACATATGGAAATTAAGCTTGTGATCTCCTAGATCTTTTGATGCATTTTTGTGGCACCTGAGTAAGACTGCACACAATAGAAATACAGGAGATATTCCCCAAAACTAAGCTTTTACTCTTAAACAATAATAAAACATCAAATTAGTCATCTGCTATATTTTTAGATTACTTCACTATTACTTATAATCTATTACTAACTATGGATTGGGGGGGAGTGGAGAAAAAAGTAGAGTATAGGAGGGGAGTACTTACAAAACAGTTCCATTTGTCACTTTTTTAAAACTCCATGAACTTGAAGGCAATTTCCAAAAGAATTTTCTCCCTTACAAGTTAAATCCTTTTTCTCCTCCTCCTGTTCCACTGCTGTTAACAAAAAGCAGCTCATAAATCAAACTTTAATCAAGCTGAAAATCCCAATTTTATTTCTTCACTTCCCTAGGGGGTCAGAGCATTTTGCAGAATCTTTTATTCTCTGAACTTCTCCACTTCAGAACTTCTGTTTGCTGCTTGCTTTCTCTCCTAATAAAATTACTTTCATTTAGGATTACCACCCTCCTCCCCTTCCTGACATTGCACTTGCTTCTTCAGCCTCCTGTGATGAAAGTATTTAAAGCCCTGTAACTTAATTGGAAGAAACATGATTGTAAGGGATTAGCAACCCCTCAATTCAATATACAGAATTATGTTTACACAGCCAAGGAGAGATTAATCTGCTATTTCTCTAATTTTTCTGATGTTTTCCTAGCTTTAGACTTCAAATCTTTATAAACTAACACTAAAACCATATTCAAGCAGGACAACTGACAGAAGCACGGGACATTGTCACTAAGTACTCATGCTGTTAACACTGATTATGCATTGTTCACTTTTTAAATGTTCCAATAATACATACAATTCTTCTTTCTTTAAAATTCCATGCTATATATTTGAAAAATAACAGCCTGAAGTAAAGTTTAACTGACATCGCTGATTTCATGATTCTTGAAGCAATTCCTAGAT
Source organism: Anarhynchus alexandrinus (assembly GCA_008711295.1). NCBI lineage: Eukaryota > Metazoa > Chordata > Aves > Charadriiformes > Charadriidae > Anarhynchus > Anarhynchus alexandrinus. The sequence continues at coordinate 6,144,424 of VUYV01000006.1, read as the reverse complement.
TATTTTATTTCAGAATAATGAAACATGGCTTTTCCTTTTAATCCACAGTTAACAGACAACAAAACATTGATTTAGGACAGATAGGTTCTGCTTTAAAATTTGGACTAGATTATAAACTTTTTACCCCCCATTCTGTGTTATTATTTTAAAGTATATTTTACAATGTTAGATTTGAGGCACCACAAAGCCTTTATAAGGCTTACTTATGAATAGAACAGGGGCAAGAATGAATAAAACTAAGCAAGTTGTCTTTGGATAGCATGATACGAGAAACTCAACCAGAGTAAGCAAATGAAAGGAATGTTTCCTATGAGACTACCTTATGAGATTTCCAGAATGACTAAGATTGTCTTTAAGGTGATAAGCCAAGTTTTATACTGCAGTTTAGGGAATCGCTTCCCAAGAATGAATAGAATTATGCCTATGGCATTTAGTAAAAATCAATGTTGAAGGACAAGAAAGCCCCACAGCTAACACTTATAAAAATCTGCCTCTTTTGCTCCATTCTGTTACCTAGTTGTTTTCTTTTATTATATGATGGATATAGCTCTGAGCTGCAAGATGTGAATAAAAGAGAAAACTTCTTCAAACAGTGAAACTTCCCGATTCAATCTGTAGTAAACCTGGGCATTCCAGATACGGAATTTAATTTCTTTTAAACTTACTGCACTACTCAACAAAAAAGATAAAAACCCTACAAGTGACTAAAGAGAAAGTTTTACACAGGAGGCACCTTCCTTATTTCTTTTAAACAAGGAGCTATTTTCCTCCAAAATAAAAGTTCTGAGTAAAGCAAACTGATACGCCTGCAAAATGCTTCCCTGAATCAAAGTCCCATTCCAAGTACATATTTTAATAGCACAGAATCTGCAACACAAAGCTCGGGATTGCATTTCCTGTCATATGGAAGTGGAAATGTCTGGATTTACATGAGTACTTTTGGAATGGTTTGCTTTAAATGCCATAACTGTATAGAATACTCACATGAATATCAAAGTAGAATACAAGCAATACATGTAAATCAGTGCCAAATCTACTCAAGTGCTACTTGCTTAGAAGTGATACATTGCAGACTGCTTGCTATTCTGTTTCTAAATGTTTAAAGTCTCTCCAGGTAGCTGCTATGTTCAATTGATTATGATGAACAGTTTAATATTTTTGGATTTTGCTGACTACCACTTTTCTATTGACAATTAATAATACTGTAGGAGTTTTGAGCACTAACGCTAAAAGTAATAAACATTGATTGTCAAGAAATCTTCCAGTGTGTTAGCTCTCTTAAGTGGAGATCATCTTCCTAGTATAAGACAAGTAAAAGCCTACAGCAAGGCTGCAATCTACAGATGTAAAAGTACCACTAGACTGTGTCACCAGAAACATTTCTTCTGGTGTACAAAAGTTATTGTAATCAATTTGGATGAAAAATCTTTACACCTGATTTAAGTAGGCTAAACGATTTGGTTTAGTCAGTAATATGAACAAAAACCACTGAACTCCTTATTAAAGTGTTTTCATTTTTTTTTCTTTGGTTTTTGTCTCACTGTTCAAATAGTCTTTCAATAAAGTAACTTCAACTGTGACAAATAATGGATTAATTCTTTGAGGAACTGCTATTAATTCAGCATTGAATGTTATGAGTTTACCCTTCTCCAGAAGTTTTAACTGCTTTTATAAAATTTTGTTATACCCTTAATGGGACTTTGGATAAAATTAATTCTAAGAGTAATTATCCATATTAAGTAGTTGCCTGTCTCTGCTGCAAATGAGAATGTCGAATACATCTGAGCGTGCTACATTTTAGGTGTTATCTAGCTATCTAGTCTTCCTGCGAACAAGATTGCACAGTTCAAATATGATTCAATGAACTGTGTAGATAGTACACTCCATCACTTTCAAAAGTACAGGTAGGAGAATAGGGATTTGCATGAATGTGCTGATGCTTTGGAGAAATGGAGAACTGCTTTAATGTGTCCTTCACACAGCAGATGGTACGTGAAATCTGTTTCATGGTTGGTAAGCTTTGTAAAGGCTTGTAAAGATTTGTTGCCCACTCCTTTAGCCACAAAATGAAGATATATACCCCCACCAAAAGCATCAAAAAATCAATTGTAATAGCACCACCTCATAGAATAATCCATTTTTTTCTTAAATTAAAGAAATACTCAGTTTCAGTTATATCATGGGCTTTGACATGACAATAAGGTATTTTGCATCCAAAAAATGAAACTATGTTCATATTCCTCTGAAGCCATACTTTCCAATAAAAAAGTAGAAACATATATTTACAATATTTAGTAGGATTTAAAACATGCATCACCACCACACTATATAGGATGTACATCTATAAACAATGAATATACCAGTTATCTTACACTGGTGAATCTAAAGTTTCTCAGCTGAGATCAAATCTTAGAGCACCCTTGAAACTCTCTGACATTCACTAATCTATTTTCTCACTCATGTGCCATCTATCAGTTTGCAACTTCTTTTTTAAGACCTTTTTTTTTTTAGTGTAGCACAGTAGAACCTTGAGGCAACACTGTTCTAAATTGTTTACTTACTCTTACCCTATTTTTAGTGTCTTATCAAGTTTCTAATCCAAAGCAATAATTTACCTGACAATTCATGACAACTTCTTTTCTATTAATCTGTCAGAGACTTCAATCTTTTAATATTCCAAGGAATTATTCCAACAGGTTCTAGGGTATCTGTTATTCAATCAACAAACTGAGGAAATTCTAAAGAAGCAAGATGGAGAAACATACTATTACAGAAACTATGCTGGTATAATTTAGTTTTTAGAATTCTTTTCACATTGATGGGAGGATTCAGATCTTTCGAAACATTTTCTCAACAAGTTTTCGCATTTTGAAATGATCCCAGGATAATTTCTAGCATTTTGTAAAAACTAGATACAGCAGCTGCTACCTTCTTCCTTCCACCACTGTTTATTTAGATGCATTTTTGTTAACAGCTTGCTCATGTTAGTACATTCCTTCAAGATTCATACATCAATATAGTCTCTGCGTGATGATTTTTTACACTTCTTCGACATGCTGTGGCATCTCCACTTTTGGCTCAGTTTCTAATGGCACTGGAATAATGCAAGTAAATAACCTTGATTTTTCACAATCTCATGATTCTCAGCTATGTTTTCTGTTTCCTAGTATTCTGACAGACTTACTGATTCTTTTACAGTCTTCATATTTCTGATTGATTCAGTACATAAAATGTTGTCAACTGGCTTCTAGTACTCTGTCTAGTTGTTCTATACTTTCTTATTTAGCTTGTACAATTTTTTATTGACATCATTAGATTAAATTTCCATTTTCTGGTGGAAAGAAACTTATTTCAGACTCTGCTACCAAGACCTTTGAATTTATATAAAAATACACATTCTGATATATGACAACTGCTTTTTCCCCAAAAAAGAAGATCTAAATACAACATGCACATTTTACAGGCCTATCTAACAATGGAAATATACACACAGAATACTTCATAAGGTACACTGAGCTGTAAGTCCTTGTTCTAGTTCATAGCTTGAACTTTCCACATTAAATGGCTTGCAAAGACTCACAAAAGGAAAGCTGAAGGTAGTAGATATGTTTTTCAAATTCTCTTCTGCTGTACACATTTGATTCATTGTCTGAACTTCCCCAAGCTTGCTGAAAGGCCTTGTAAGTGAGTTTTTACACAACTGAACTACTGCTGCAGCTTACTGAAAAATAGAGGAAAAGGTGAACTAGCAGCTAATGGTCATAATGAAATAGAGGAACAAAGCAGGCAGCCTTTATGGCTTCTAAATTTACTCGCTTATAATTTCAACCCATTATTATTGTATTTCTATTCAGAGGAGTTGTCAAATAAGAACCTGTTGTTTACAATACTACAAATATTCAAGTTCCTTGAAGTCTTAGCCATGATTTAAGGATGCTGGCCACGCAAAATAATTCAAGTTTGTTCATAGAATAGTTTGGGTTGGAAGGGACCTTTAAAGATCATCTAGTTCAACACCCCTGCAGTGAGCAGATCAGGTTGCTCAGAGCCCCGTCCAACCTCACCTTGAATGTTTCCAGGGATGGGGCATCTACCACCTCTCTGGGCAATCTGGGCCAGTGTTTCCCCACCCTCATTGTAAAAAATTTCTTCCTTCTCTCTAGTCTAAATCTTCCCTCTCTTAGTTTGAAGCCATTACCCCTTGTCCTATCGCTACACACCCTGATAAAGAGTCCCTCCCCGTCTTTCCTGCAGGCCCCCTTTAGGTACTGGAAGGGGCTATAAGTTCTCCCCGGAGCCTTCTCTTCTCCAGGCTGAACAACCCCAACTGTCTCAGCCTGTCTTCACAGGAGAGGTGCTCCAGCCCTCTGACCATCTTCGTGGCCCTCCTCTGGACCCCTTATTGACTAAGCAGTTACGTTATGATTTAGCTAAGGCTTTAAAAGTGGGTATCAATACCCCATTATTACACATCTAATATACAGATATGTATATATTAGTCATACAATAATTCTACCAGAAAAGTTCCATTTCCGAGAACATACAACATTTTGAAACAGTATTTTTATCTACTGGTCATACCATCACTAGATATTATCAGCTGCTTTCCAAAAACATCACAGATAGTCTAAATCAACTCATATAAACCCCCACAGAGTATAAATATGTAATAACACCTTTTCCGTATCATGACCCACACAAAAGCAATGATCATCAGATGCAGCTATTAGAGAATCAAATATTCTGATACCACAATTCTGTAAGAATTTACTTCAAATGAAAATACTACAGAACAAGAGGCAGTGATATACAAAAGCCTGCATTCCTCATCATTTTCTTTGACAAGGAAAAAAACCCAAACATCTGAAGCCATGTATTTTATTGGGTTTAAATATGAAAAAAAAAATAGTTTGTCTCTCATTAGGGACTTTTCTCTTCCTTGACCTTATTTTCCCAGTGAAGAGATAGGATTTCTTTCTTTAACCATCTCAGCTTTTCTCATACAAGATTTCCAAGAGCTACATTTTGGAAATTGGGTTTCTGCATCATGGCAGGTCTGGCATGTGAGGAAATCAGCTATATGCTGGATTTTTCCCCCAATTCCTGTCCAAAAATACGCAGCACAATTTCCATCCCATCATTTCAGCTAAGAAGAAAATCTGACAATTTATTACAGTCCTCCTGTGCCAGATAATAGTCCAATTGATGGTATGTGACAGAGCAGCTTAACTTCAAGAGCCAGCGCTGTTTCGTATAACTGCTGTCACTTTTGCTTTTCTCAACTTCACCTCAGTAACTGATTTTTTTTTGCTGCTGTTTTAATTTTGATATGTCTTGTTTCCTCAGGAGGCTGCCAAGAGAGTGAATAAAAAATAGGTTGATACAAAATATTCTCTCTAAGATGCATCACTTTCCATCTAATGGATCCACAGAGAAGAATAGGGTGTAGATATTTGCCATAGGTCTGGTGTATAGAGACAAATGCCAAAGTGTTCACTTGGAAACCTGCCAATCTGTCTACACATCTACACTGAGAAACCCTGGTAATTAGTTTAAACCAAGGTCTATGTTGCCAGGGTCAGTCTGCTACTGTACCTAAAATTTGCCCATGCAAAACTAGTTTGGTTGAGTTATTCTGCAGTCACAACTAAGTATTTACAGTAAAGACATATATTAATGTAATTAAGGTGGAAATGACAAACAGAAGACTAAAGTTTTGAAAGTTTTGTGCCAGTTTAGTACAAGGTAAGCACTCTATTTCTGTACATTTTGCCCTATCAGTTTAAGATTTGTTATAAATTTTGCCAATTGTCAAATGTATTTATCATTAATAATACACATATATATCAATGTCAAAGAATTCTCCCTCAGAGAAGCACCTTAACCTTGGTATATAAGAACATTTGCACTGGGTTATGCCAAAAGACCATTTGCCCCAGCATTGTGACTGTGGTGATGACCAAGCAGATGGCTATACTGTCCCAACCTGCTGTAACTTGCAGTTCAGGAACTGTGTGAACCAGTGGAGGAGTGGTGTTCACGAGAACTGGAAATGTACTGAAAATGAGTGTTCATGTTCATTAACTATTGTCGTAGGACTCTACATATACACCCATACACAGTGTTTTAAATGCATAATCACTAACACCTACAGGTTTTTCCCTCTAGTGAAAATAGTCCTTTAGGAATGCCTGATACAACTGTAAAAGATACCTGTGAGAACAATGCAACTGATGTAATTATACTTTACAAGTAACGTAGTATTTTTAATTTATCTATTTGTACAATAAATAACGGTAATAATAACAGTTAATTGTAGAACACAAAGCAGCTGAATCCTTGTCATATCAAGACTGTACTTAACTGGAGACTCTACAGACATAGGATGAAATTAAATCTGAGTTACGAGTTAATACATATACTTAGGCTTTTAACAGGCTTAAGGTATTTACCTTCACAAGGGCCCACGAAATAACACATGGTGATGCCCAACTTTTACATCAGATATTAGAGTATCTTAGATATGAATAAAACAAAAGTTAATTAATTTCTCTCAAGGTTATAAAGAGAGTCCTTGTCAGAAACTGAAATTAAGATTTTTAACTGTTAGCTGTTTGCTTCAAAGACAGAACATTTATTACAGCTGGTTTCTATTTTTAAAGAAACTTTTTTAAACCGAAAACAAGAGTTAGAATCCTTCACTGATGCTTGCTTCTTCCTATAAAGTATCAGAACAGTCTGTATGTTTGAATCATGCTAGCAAATCATGCTGAAATCTATCATTACATTATGTTGAATGAAATGAACAAAGGGAAAAGCGTTAAGCTTACTGGATCAATCAAGTCAATGCAATTTGTGTATGGTGGAACAAGAGAAGAGTAGCTAATTCTGTCAATGTGGATCTTGGATCTTGCCCTGAGGTTCCTGCCAAGACTATGCACATGCAAACTCATTTCCAAAATCTCTTTTGGACTGGAAACAATAGATATCCAACTAGATGAAACCTGGGACTACTCTATGAGCTAGCATAGCAGAGGTTGCACCAGGCATTACTCCTCCCAGCTCAGTCTTCCAAATCGTCTTTCAGAACTACCCTCAAACGCTGTCTGCCTGCTTTACACACCCTAGTGTCCTGCTTCTGAAAATACAGATACAGTTGTCTGTGAATCATGCTGAACATATTATTAAAAAAATAAATTCCTAAATGATCCATATAAAAATTGAATGTTTCAGAAGTACAACATTGAGCCAGGTGCATTACCTTGTGACAGTGTGCCTTATTACTATAACGCTTTACCAGGACTACATGTACTCCTGTGAAAATCTCCTTGGCCACTTTCAGGAATGTAACAGCTTTGTGCTTCTGACTTAGAGCCCTGAAAACCCCTAGTCAAAATAAAAAAGCTCCCAAGCCTCCATTAAGGTTCTACAATGATAGCTGAAAAGGTCCTAGAGAATACAAAGCAGAAAGGATTAGGCATGGTATGTCCACTGGGTTAGAGACTTTGGGGACACAAGCATTTATGGGGCAAATGCCCCCAGCAAGGGACAGCTGTGACAGCCTTCCGGACTGCATGCACCAGACTGCCCTACAAAACGGGGGTCATATGGATGTGAGTATATTCAAAGTTAAAGAGACAGAAGATGACTCCCAAAATTGGATAAAAACAAAGAAACAACTTCAGAATAAAAAACCCAATGTAGGCATAGCCACTGATGCATACAAAAGAACAGATCTCAGGGGAATTTCTTATATGCAACCATGTGAAGAAAGAATCTACTTTTTCTACTCCATTTTTAAAATGTGAAGACACTGACTTCATCATTCCTCCCCACTCCCAGTAAAAATCTTCACCTGTCATTGATAATTGGAAAAGATACTTTTAGCAGAGTCATAGATGCTTACACACTCAGAGTGTTTTTAGAGTTAATGGGAGTTTTAAAAACTAGAGTTTCTGGATCAGCATCTGTCGCAATAGATGATGTGTCCAAATATTTGTAGATCTCCTTCCAGCCTACTGGTTTCAAGGTTCTTCTATGCAATGTCACTAATCCATAATAACTATGATCCAAATTTAACACTTCCCAAAAATACAAAGTATTTTTTCCTGAATTCATACAACCATATACTCTTCTATGAGCTGACATTTTGGGTTACACTTTCCAAGTGAGTTTTAGATAAACTACATTTGTACAGTAGGAGCTGCTTAAACCTTAACTTAAAAATCCTGAGCCAGAATGGTCACAGTTAGGAACTATCAACTACCATACTGTATCACAGGACTCTCTGAAGACTGAAGACTTTGCATACATATGTGCTGTGAAGGTGTCCTAAAGGAAGGGACTTTGTAGTGTTTTGAGGAATTAAAAAAAAAAAAAAAAAGTTTGACCATTCTTTTGTAAAGAGGAGATGTAGGGGAGGACAGTGAGAGAGAGAGAGTGTGTACAAGCATGCACTGTTAGGATTTCCTCCAGTTAATTGAAATAAAAATCACGTCACTTCTAGACAAGAACACACAATCCTATTGTTTCATTACTTGCATAACCATTATTCTGCAATTCTTCAAGTCTGTACTAATTAAACATAGTATTTTCACTAAAATTAATAGCCCAGTTTATGACATTATCTACTTGTCAAAGGCATACTGACCTTCATTAACAATAATAACACTTTTGAATACACGTAAAATGCTAGCATTTGGGGAATAACTTCAGACATCTGCTTATTCCTCTCTCAAACCTTTCTCAATCTAAACAAGGGCATTTCTTTTTCTGTCACTATTAAAGAAATGAAACATAGAAAAGCCAAAATCTTTAGTAGATTATAAAATAATCTGTCATAGATTTTCTGATACCTTCTTAATTACAGTAGCACAGGTAACTCAAACAGAATGAATGGCTCCTTAGCATTTTCATTACTATCAACTACTTCTGAGTAGGTGATAATTTGTCAGTAAGTGTTCACTGCTGCCTAAAGCTTGACTGAAAATCTCAACCCCTCAGAGCACTTTGTCGCATCATGGAGCAACCCTCCATCTCCCAAAACAGCCAGATGATCAAAAATCTTCAAGGCGAAAAGTTTTACTCCTAGAACTCCTTGACTGGAGTGTCAAGAGGAATGGCCAGCACAGATCAAAGCAGTCATCCATCTAATCCCAAATCCTGCCTTGAACATTTTACATGAAAAAAACCCAAACTCTTCATTTAGGAGACAAATCTACCCTGTGAAAAGTGTCCTTTTTAGCACATGCGCCACAAGACCATTTATGCAAGGAAGCATGAAGATTTGTAATCCTTTCAATACTCTGACATATTTTTAAATACTAATCATTTCAAGTAGAGTGTTATTTTATTCTTATTAATGTTCAGTTCAGGATACCATATGGCAATGAGTGATGCAGATTAATCATTACTCCCAAGAGAAAAACAATCTCCCTGTGCTGGTTTTGAACAGGCCAGCTTTCCATTTCTATGCCCTTCCTCCTTAGAACATGAAAAGTTTAGAAAATATGAATCTATCCTCTCCACATCTTCCATAATCTCATACCACAGCTTTACCACATCTCCTCTCCAAAATTACTCCTCTCCCATCTATTAAGAGAGTTCAATGAACAAAAATGAAGACTTGACTAGGTTGCTGAAAATGAACTGGGAATTGTTTTCTTCAGATGTGTACTAGGTTAAATGTTAGGTGAGAATCAGCACTTTGTAGTTTTAAGTGATGGCAGGGAGATAATGAGAAAGAATATGACAGGCAGTAGATGGGAGAACAGACCACCAAATAGCTGGAGAGGTCTCCTACATCTGGAGAACCCTTCTAGTTACTTTTACCTTCTGCATGACCTTACCATTTGTTTCTATCAGTTTTCCCCTATAATAAACTTTGACTTCAAAATTGCTTTTTGAGGTTCAGAAGGATTTTGAAGTACTCAAATACAACATTAATAGGGAACATATACGTACAAATATAAGGATAAACAAACTGGGTCTGTAGTGTTGCAGTGAGTGAGAGCTGTACTATAAAACTAAATGAAACTTAGAAATGATGGAGAGAAGTACAAGCAAACGATACTTTTTTTTTTTTAATGGGGGGAATTTATAGTGATCGAAGAGGAAAAACTGCAGGTTCTTAGTCACATCCTTTCTTCTTATCTGCCTTTTTTTTTGTGTAAGCCCTTTGGCGTCACAGCCAATGTTACGTTTTTGTACAGTGCCTGATATGTCTTGGAGGCTATTATTAATAATATATAATCCAGCCAGACTTGCAAATTATTTTTTTACATGTATTATAACTTCTCAGGCAAGTCTGACAGACTAAAATATTCCCTTAAATGATGCTTCAATTTACCAGAATGTATTGCAGGCCAGTGTATGCCATAACTTAGACTAATACTTTAAGTTAGGCTTCCTAAAGTAGGAGAGGTATTTAATTAAAACACCAAATCTCACTTCATGATAACTTGTAAACACTCGTTAGGAAGTTTATACCTAAACTAATGTTAGGTGTGGGATTTGCTTCTTGGCTACTATATGGCTCATTAAATACCTGGTTTTCTTCTCACCGATGACAGGTGATTAGGGCCATGTCATAATTAAGGACAGCATTAACATCTGTACGAGAGACAAATTTCAGTGAAGCCCAGTCATGCTACGAGACCTAAATTAAGGTGTTCTCTGACCTCAGTAGATATTCTTTAATAAATAAGACAAAATAAACACCCACAGACAGCAATATTACTGCAGTACAGGTATAGACTGACTTTGCAAGATAGTAGCCATTTAGCCAACTAGATACTAGCCATTTTATATTCTGAGTATTTTTGTGGGAAAATGATCATTCTTTGGCATATACATATACTCCCAAGTGGCTTGGACCTGCACAAATTTGTACTACTTAATGTAGTCCTACAGATGACAAAAACCTGAATTATTTGCAAATATAGGTATCAAACATACATAATAAAGTGACTCATACATGATACTTTCTGTATGAATGAGAGAATGTACATGTACATCGATTAACCTAGGAGGGGCTACTCAATAGGGAAATACAGAGATAGAGACAACCCTAAAATACAATAGAAAGGGCCAAAACCTAACCTTGTTTTAAAAAAGAGATCAACTGCAATATGAATACACCTGTTCTGTGCAGAGGAGTTAACAAAAAAAAGAAAGCACGGGACATAAACAGTACTAACTCAAGTCAGTTAGAAAGACTTATGCCTAACGTCATAAATGCTTAAAGGACTGAAGTGCCATGTGCAGGTCTGGAAAATCATCTGAAGAAACACTGCTCTCAAAGTGTGAATTAATCACATAATGACAATGTAAGATGGGTCACGTTTGTGCACATTGTCCTAGCATGGACATAGGGACAATACTAAGGTGCGTTGTTCCGTTCACAATGCTTATACTGTAGTGTCAACTGGTTAAGAACAAGCAATACTGTTATTTTAGGGGAAAGTATGGAGAAGACTAATAATCAATAAAATTTAAAAGTGAACAAACAAAGGCATTTTGTTCTCCCATGTCCTCGTGGACTTGGGAGCAACAGCCAGACTCCCTGATGTAGGAGTTAATTGCACAGATCCTACGCCATACAGGCATACTGGTATGAAAGCCAAAGGGAGACTGTCATAATGGAGACTGTTCCCATTGGAGTTTTCTCTGTCCAAAGGAGAAATCCCTAAAAAAAGGGAAGAGCTATTAGCTCCTTCACTTCTCCTCAGTACTCTGCAGCCTGACTGGAATGATGACCCAGAGCCTAAAAGGGTTCTCATTAGTAATCGTTCACGAACTAAGAGGTCACTGTTACCCTTCTGTCCCAATGAAATCTATATAAATGCTTAGGGGTGCATTTAATCTGTATTTACAGATCAGTCCTCATAAGCTCTTGACAATTAATTTTTGCTGTAAGTAAGAACAAACATGCATTGCATGCAGCTGTTTCCAAGCAGTATTTCCAACTACACTGGACAGATCAAATCCTATTGCATAGCACGTAAGTATTCTTTTTCTTTAGAGTATTACATGTTTATGCATGTTGTAAATTATCTGAGTAAAGAAAGTATACATTACTACAGTTTTGCTCTGCAAAAGTCACTGCAGAAAAAAAGTGTGACTACATATCATGTCAGTTTTTTCTTTACAGAAAAAAGTGATAGGTGCACTGCTTATACAAGTATCATGACAACCACATCAAATAAACTTCATTTTTCATGGAGTAAACTGACAGTGACATTTAATATGGGGAACAGGGGACAGATTTTCAAATCTATGGAAATCTTTGACAGCTTAGATACAAAAGCAGGCTAGGATAACATAGACATGTCAGGTCAGAATAAAATATAATTTTTTCATAGACAATAGACAGGATTTTACAGCTTACATATTTATAGGCTCATTCAATTACTCTACAGCAAAGGGTATAATCACTATATTTTCTCAAATCATTCAATAATTCACATTCGTCGTAACTAGCTACTCTGCTTTAAAAGAGACACTGAACATCCTAGAAGTTCAGGTGCAAGATTTCTCATGGTTTACCTTTAGAACATGCAAGCCATATATACAATGAATTAAAGACAAACATTTTGGTTTGAATAATATTTTATTTTTAGTTTTGTGGGGCAAAGAGAGGATAGCTTTATAAAATCCCTAAAGGGAAATTCTGCCAGATGATAATCAGTTTCTTTACCTCAATCCCTGGAAAGTAATTGGAGAAATACAGATATTCACACACTGAATTAAGAGAAACTTTAGAATTCTGTTGCGCTGTATAGAAGTCAGATTACTCTGGAATCCTAAATGCAAATAGTACTGTTTGCCTATGGCACAACATTATTTTGGTGGTATAAAACAAAACGAGCTTTTCATGGAAATGCAATTTGGAAGTGAAACAGTAAGAAAAACCTATGAATTTCAGAACTTCCTACAGGTTATGCTTTATTCAATAAGAATTTGAACATTTTAACTAAAAATTTCTAGCTCTTCTGTTTTCAAAGACAGACTCTCTACTGCACAAGAATTCATGGCTGTCTTGTTTGTTCACAAGTGAACTGAAACAGTAAGGCACTTACCAAGGCGTGAACAGCCCCCATTTATCTGAATAGAACGTTAACATCCAAATGCAATTTTCACAGATTAAATGTTAATAGGTGTACAGATAGTTTGTTCAAAACAAAAATTTGCTACTACTACATTACATAATACTGCTAATTCAGGATACAACATCTCTGAAAACATAACTATAATAAAGTCTGGCTAACTACAGTTTTCAAAATAACTATGAAAGGCATGTATGGAGGCAGTATAGATTTCAGTTTTGTGACACATAGCTTGTCCCTGAAAAGCTGACACAGGATGTAATTACACAATACATTTTCTTCAGAAGTGGTTTAACGCACAGAGCCCAGACCATCATTCTTGTCACTCACGTTGCTGGCCCTCCATACTGCACCAGTACAGCTATTTGCAGGCCTTTGTTGTAAGTTAAATTAAAAACAACAGTTGAAAAAACCCTCAGTGTTTCTGGCTTTTTTTTTTTCATGTGCATGTTTAGGGTTCATCTAGATCATTTCCAGTGTTCACAAAGAGATGTATCAGTACATCTGGGGTATGGGAGGCAGGAGGACAGAGGTGGCAGCAAACATGATGTAGGAGCGAGAGGAGCAGAGAGAAGCAGGGGAACTGAGCAGGACCTTCTCAAACCAGATCTTCTGCTGAAGAAAACATGTTGTCTAACTATGCTGAAACAAGCACCTCTTGCTCTTGTATGAGCAAATGATTATAAGCATGGTAATGAGTGTTGATAAGAAAACAGTATAAACAAAATAAACAAACACACTGAAAACTAAGGAAGGCTTTTGCAAAAAACTCACACGTTTTTGTGTTTAACGTAACACATGTAATAACCCATTATCTTACAGTATCTTAGTCATACTCTATAATTATTTATGTTAATTTTTGTATCAATAATATCAAGAATATGGTAGCTATCCATACTGAAAACAAAACCCGTTGATCTAGATAACATTCCATATTTCATTCCAAAATTTCATTAGATTTTGTTACATATAAACCCAGAGTTCAAGGTAGGAAAAGTATGTACTGTTCTTATTTTTGCCCTGAGTATTTTCAGCACACCATTTTTTTTCTTTGTTGTGTGCGTGTGAAATAGCTGGATTCAAAGCAGCTGCAGGTACTTATAAGCAAGTGTTAATTTTCACTGAAAGCATGATGGAATAAACCAACTTGTTAGTCACTCAGTTGCAGAGGGGCAGGATACTGCTAAGGAGTTGACCAGAAGGACCCTGCCTCTGAGAAGTAGTAATTTTTGACTCCTATAACCTGCTGAGCCAGCTCAACCAGGAAATACACAATTCTTTAAGATTAAATATATATACAGGACTTGAATTTATTCCTGAAATGACTGTCATTCTTCTAAAAATACAAATAACGAAGTGGATATGATTTTCCTGCTCCGTGCAAGAAATTCCACTTTAGATACTTGGAATACTCTCATTAATCAGGTAATCAAAATGTTCCCATACCATATTCCTAGGCACACTGCAATACTGTATTTTATTCTATTTGCATGTTCATGTCAAAGGTTTGTTTTTTTCCCAAGGAAAAAAATTCAGGTATAGTTTGAATTATTCAGAGAAAGAAGTCAGAAAGGCAGCACTTGGTATAGTGCATAAAAACATGGGTATTTTAATTCTACAAAAAAAGAAAGCACTTGAATTACGTGCTGTCTAAAATAGTAAGTTCAACTCTTCTGTGACAAGTTTCTCTTCCACATGGAAGGAAGATACCTCTAAGATATTACTTTCCTTGTAAAGATATAGACATCTATGATAAATGGGATGACAGAGCGCAAGTTTACCCATGACTTTGGATGTCAGAATGATAACTGATTTTATAGATAAAGAAAATGTGGTAAAACTAACCTATCTAAACCTTAATATTAAGTATTTGACAAATATAGGAAAATATTAGTTAATCTGCAGAAAGTGGTAGCAAAAGAATTGTAAAGATAGATAAGGCACTGCTGAAAGTGTAGGTACCAAAAGAAAAAGGAACAAGTGGGCTGGAAGCTTCTCATCTAATGTTAATGGCTCCCATAAAAAAGCAGGAGGTGTTGGTATGGTTTTCTGGTGGCAAGAAGTTGGAAGCCATCAGCTTTTATCAAACATGAAGAAGTAGATGACCTTGAGAAATTTAACACTATTAAAATTTCAGTGTACTAATAACAGGAAATGTTAGCCCAGGGGGTAGTTAATAGGAAAAGTTACAGGATGAAAATATCTTTTGAACATTAATTAACAGGATGACTATGTCCCAAAATTTTTCAACCCTAGCAACTCCTATTTACTCCCCCATACTTCTTTTTAATGCCTCAATTTTCTCAATGTGTTTTGAAGTATCCCATTCTTCCCTACATTCCATATATTTAAAGAATTACAGGTGTTTCTGACAGGGAGAGAATGGGTCTCTACAGATGCTCCTCTCTCTAAGCATTCCCAGTTAACATGATTATGAAAAAGATAAATGTATTTTGCTTTTCTATACAAGCATTTTTGGTATTTTTCTACAGATATTGGGAGGCATTCATACTCTACTTCAATGCATGAGGGTCTTATCTAGCAGGTTTTACACAATTCTCATAAAGAGCAAGTTAAATTGGCATGGCTGTAGAGAAGAACTACTAAGACTGACTGGTGAATAGTGAACTCTACAACAAAGTAGACTAAAGGATGCTTTGCTTGTTTGCCTAGTAAAATGAATTCCAAAATACAATTATAATTTATCTAAAAAAAAATGGATCAGAAGAATAAAAATTATCAAATTAAAAGAATAACGTTGGTACAAAACAAACGCCATGAATAAACTGGCATGGAAATTAGAAAACTTAAGAACCATTAAAGGAATCTGATAGCTCCAAGCAGTCATAAGAATAATTTTTAAGACAGAGCCTGACATAAAAGACGTTATGTGATATGGTTGGCAGAAACAGAGGCTGAATTTGTTTACCCAGAAGTGTTCTGTGATCATAACTCTGAATTTGGCAAACTGCTTGTGCCTAAAATATGTGACGCACTTTAAACATAGGGATCTTTCTTGATGTATATATAGGAATATTCACATAAGACATTTATGTTAACATATGTATATATTCAGACAGGGTTTAGCCTGAAAGAAACACATTGGATCCTTGCATGAATAATTTTACATAAAAATATTTGTCAGTTGCTATTGTTTTATGAAAAAGAAGCATATCCATTTAAATTATATATATACACACACATATATGTGTGCATGTTTGTGCACAAAACTGTATTTGAAAAATGTACATACTTGGAAAATAGACATCTTTTGGTCTTATTCTGGATCCATTTTTGCAATCAACAAAAGTATTTGTTATTATAACTATGTACATGAAGAGTAGAACTTCAGTGAACCACTAGTTGGTCTATGAATTGCACTGACACCACTTCTTCTAGGAGTGGAGGGTCTGTAAGCTGGAACGCTTTTCTTACATTTTGCAATGGAAGATTACATTTTGCATACGTTCCAGTGGAATGTATTTCTTACATTTTGCAAATTCACTCTACCAAACACACCTTAGCCCCAACTCTTTTTCTTAATAGACAAAATTTTATTTTTAAAAATAAGCCCCATTTTTTCAGATTAAAAAGTAAAACAAAGTGATCTTGATTCTTCTTCTATAATATGCACTAGAAAAGGATGTAGGTGGAAACCCTTTTTGGTTAGTGGTTCTTTTTAGAGGACTTTTTTTCCCTTATTTTACATCCATGGTGTCTCTGTTTCTTAATAGTATTAATAGAGTTTTTTCCATTTTCCTCTCCAAAGGACAGCTACTGCGAATTTCAGAACACCCTCAGCCTCCGAGGCACTTGTCACTTATACAACCAGAAAATAATTCTGTATGTACAGAAACTGCATTACAATATTAGGAGTTTTAACCCACATTTATGGAAACAGGAGTGGTGTAACATAAATCTCTGTAAAACTCTTTATGATTTACATCTGCTTAAACCCCACTGTGAAACAGATATTCATAGCAAAAAAAATTTAGGCTTTATTCTCTGAGCAAAAGTTATGCTAGGCAACAGCTACTCTAAGTCACAAAAATAATTTCTGGAAGCATTAACTATCTCTCAGTGGTGGTCCCAAAATCTGTTTAGACAAATACCCTTAAATCACCACACATAACGAGTGTCTAACACCTCACACATTAGTCTTCTGACTTCCTGCTTTGAAAACACCTCAAACATTACAAACTGCATTAGTTTTGTTAAAGCATCAGTTTAAATGCTTCCAAGTAAGAAAGAAGTTACCCAACACACATTTAAACAACCCAACCCCCGTGTTTTTACTCACAGACTGACTTTGGCGGGTTCGGCCCATGCAGGATGGCAGCTCGCTGTCCTGTGCCCAGGTCTGTGCAATGCAGGGACACTGCCTCACAGGTGCAAACTGTGAGTAAACTCAGTAATTATTTTAATTCACACCACCTGCTCCAAAGAGAGTGACTTTAAACCCCTCAGATGTTACTAGTGCGGGCAGAACGGGTGGGCTCTGATGGAGGAAGCCCAGGTGTTCCTGCCTCAGCCCCCCCTCTCCCTGAGGGAGGTAGTGAGGCTGCGCTGTGGTATCTGATGTGGGTTTTGGTGGTGGTGTTTTTTTTTTTTTGTTCGTGCTCTGTCAGTCATGTACCCTTTCTCTAAGAAGTGACCAGCTCAAGAAGAGCCCTCCGGAGTGAGGTAAAGCCGGTCAGCGCTTCGGGGACAGCTGGAAGCCCTGAGAGAGGAGCAGGAAGGAGGATATGGGTGCAGGCCCCGGGCTGCCGCCATCTCCCACACAGCCGGGCCTTCTGCTGCTCCTGACACTCGCTCAGGCCCGCGTCTGTGGCATTTTTTTTGTTTAAGCTTAAAAGAAAGAAGCCTCCTAGGGACACTAAAAGAAGGTATGATATCTGATGCAACTTATACATAATGGTTCTGAAATTTAAGAATGTTATTTGTTAAGTGACTGCTTGTGTGAGCTTATTAACCCTGCGAATGGGTCTCACAGCGCTGTAAGATCAAACCAGTATGGAAAAAAATAATTAGGATGCTAAATATATATGGTCCCATAAAGAAAATGTTTTAAGCAAAGATTAATTCTTAAAAAGATGGCTTCATACTATTTATATATAGTTCAAGTACTCCCTTATTATATGCAAATAATAAATGTTTATTTCTTTGGATGGCTTTTCAGTATATGTCAGTTTAATTTTTATGACAAAATATGAGCACAAAGCCTCAGTAGATCAGGCCCCTTGTGTTTTAACACATTTAGTGCTCATGGTTTTATCTCAGTAACTCTGTACATGAAAAAATGCATATTATTATTTCTAATTGATAAGATTACACTTAAGGGATCCTGGTGTGTTAAGAGTGATGTGTGCCCCACAGGTTACTGAATTTTTTTTCCTCCTATTTCCAGATCCTCGTTTATTTTTGTTTTTAACAGAATTTAAAATTAAGATTTTTTTAGAGCAGATAAAACAGCCAAGTGCTTACTGATGCTTTTAGGAAAATCCCTCTTTTGAATGCAAAAGCTGTTGCAGTTCCCGCTATCCATAGCAGATCACACAGGAAAGTCTAACAAGCTTCTGCTGAAGCAGTGAGCTTTTTTTATTATTATTATTCCAGTCAGTCAACTGACAACAGCTCCAACCTAGTTAGAAATCCTTTAAACTGCACTTCAGAAATCAACATCACAATTGCTACTAATTGGCACTTTTGCTGGCAGCCTCAGGAAAAGAAAGAAGCCAGAGACTGAAGGGGCCATGGGGAAGGAGCTCCCCGTCCCCTGCCAGCCCTCCTGCCCACCCCAGCAGCGGGGACTGAAAAACACAACCAAACCGCCTCTCGCCCGCTCCATCTTGGCTGTTTCTCACTGGGCAACATCACCCTCTGGACTGGCAATCGAAAGTGTTCCAGGGATCCTAAGAATCATTTAGGAAAGGTTGTTAAAATATTTTTTTAAAGGGTTATTCTTTAGGCATGCTGTTGCAGGTTGTCTTTTCGTTTTTTTTTCTAGCTTACTATGTAAAAGGAAACAAATTGTCTGAGGCTGGATGAAAGAAAGCTATGAGCTAGGCTGTGCCCTGTGAAATCAGAGCTGAGAGAAGATTAGAAAACAGAATGAATGCATTTAAAATTTTAGAAACTTTCTTTCTCATTTTTAATGAAACTATTAAGCCACTGTGCTTTGATTGCAGTCCATACATAACCAACCTCAGCCCACTTTCTCTGGCACAAACCTGTTTTACACAGATCGTGTGTAGTAAGGCTCTTAACTGAAAATCCACAACAACTGTTTTTCATAAACTAGTATTTCCATGACTTGCTTTCACTTATTTTTGATACCTAGTTATACGTTAGGACCATAAAAACATCCCCTAGGTTTTGTTAGGAGCTTTTTGTAGACCATTTAACTTAAGGGAGACCAGGCCTTAACTCACCTTAAGGCAAAAGCTTGTTCATGTGTGTGAAATCTGCAGAAGTGATGTAAATTACCTAAGTGATTAACCTATTGATTCTTTGATAAAATGGCTTTCCTAATGTGTGGCAATTAAAGGACTGTGGCTTTTGTTTCTTGAAAGGCACATTATTGCAAGGCAGCCAAATACAAAGATTTAGGTTTGTGCTTTACTTGGAAGTCCCATTGCACAGCTGGATACACACTACATACCCCTGTAACTATGGAATTGCTGACAGGGTTAGGCTTGCTAAGCATATAATTAGCATAAATTAAGTCAACCTGTCCACAAAGTTCAAGGAACACAGAAGAAATTATTACACTTATTTCACATATTAATGGACAAACACCATTTTCCCATTTGAGCATGTCTTTTTCTGCTGAAAGCTTCTCAATGTCAGATGTGCACTAGCTAGAGGACACTTTTGCAGTAAGACTAGGACTTGGGCCTACTGCTTAGAATTCCTTCCTATTTTTCCAAATGATGGTTTAGTAAGACTAAAGTCTATACAGTGCAAAGTTCACCTTATGCTGAACAGGTGGAGAATTGTAGATAATACATCATCAGTTCATTGCCTCTGTACGGTTAAAAAAAGATCTCTTCAGTCTCTATAAAGGAGCTGTTTTTTTCAAACTACTGATCCTAGGTTGTATCGCTGCACAGAAGAGGAAACAACCTGCGCTTGCAAATCCTGCTCAGGACCAGGACAATAGGTCTGCTGTGCAGTATAGAATGACTTGGATGTTTCCTTGGATCCATCCTACTTGGATGAAACATCTAATTTACCTCTGCAATGAGGACAGTGAAACAGTGGAAGTTTAATGCAGTTACTTCAGCTGCTCTAAAACCATATTGAAATAGCCCAATCTAAAAATTAGCTCTTTGTTAACGTAGACACCAGAACTGTTAAAAAACTTAACAAAAAAACACAACCAACCCAAAACTTCCTGGCATTTCAGGTTAATTACGTAATAATTGAACTCTTCTGGTTATTAAAGGTTAAAATGTTCTTGTCAATATACAATATACATTGTGCAAATATTATGGAATATAACAGTTTTATGCCAGTTTAGTGTGAACCAGCAAACAATTGTTTTTTTAGATATTCAGAAAACAAACTTTAAATCACTTTTATTTTTCCTTACAATGGAAGCAGTTGCTAGCAGTATTAAATATTTTTTTCTACTTACTGTTTTATTTATCATTTTGTCAAGCTAAGAACATTTGAAGTACTTTTGGGCTAAATATATTCAACTTATCAAAAATCATGTACAGAATGAGAGGTGCCAGAATAAAATTAGCAGGATTCTTTTTCAGTGTAAGTCATAACAAACAAAGCTTTATATTTGGTGCAGTGTAATCTTTGCTTTAAAGTCAAAGTTTAACCTTTAAAATAAACTGCAGAATTAAAAAGTGGAATCCTGTTTTTCTGAGGAGGAATTTAGAAACAATATGTTGTTATGCATATAATTTTAATTAATGGAAATTACTGCACAACAGTAATTATGAGGCCTGCATTTGATTGACACCTGATATTCAAGTGGAAAAATGAGTAATTATGTGTTTTTTGGAAAAGAAAGGGGCATAATTTTTTGTTCAACATGTTAGTCAACTGCAATAAGAATGTGGAGCATGAGAATTAACACCCACAAGTTTTTTTTTTAAAAAAAATACTCTACTATTCAACTGCCAAATGAAAAAGAGGAAATGACTCCAAAATATTAACAGAAAAAACTTTCACCAAACTGAGTTCCTATGGGAAGGTGACTTTTATCAGACCGAAATGGACTTTGTAGCATGACTTTTAATATGCTAGTTAAGACTTCTCTGAGCAAAATGGTAATACTGACAGATACTTTACAGAGGCAGGTCATTAAAATGTACTCTCTTGGAGTTATCAGTTAATTACAGAGAGCTAGACTATACCTGATATCCAGTATGTCTGATTTTTCACAAATGCCAGCTATTACAAAATACCTTTGAGATTATCATTTGCTACCTATTATCTCGAGTAAGAAGTAGCCATAAGTGCAAGTTCAGTTTTAGTAGCAGTTGCTGGTAGCTAGTGCTGGGGAGAGTTATAGATCGTATTACAAATTTTTCCAGAAACTTGCTACACAGTCATGTCAGATAAGCAAGAAACAAATAGTGTTTGATTGTTATGGTTAAAAGTCTCAAGTGGAAAGTATGGTAGACTTTTGTTATAATGAATGACTGAAATAAGCTAAAATTGAGATCGTATCACATCATCGTGACAGACTCTGCCTTTCATGGACATTAGCCCTTATGCCAGACAGATATGACAGTAGTAGTAGTGTATATAGCAACCCAAGTTACCATGGAATAACCTAACACTGCAATCTTTCAGTCTATATGATTTGGTTAATTCTTCCACTTTGATTAAGCTGGCAGCAAAATGTTTGGGGACGTTTGTTTTTTGTTCTATCTGAGCAGTGTTGCATCCTGAACTCGAACATTACTTTTACAGGTACAAGAATATTGGAAGGACTTGCACCAGCACTGACTCCATTTCAACTATGAGTGAAACCATGTAGTACTCCTCAGGTGAGTGTTCCATGGCTTGAGCTATATGCCTCCATGTAAGTCCTAAAATCAGGATAATACAGAAGTGGAAAAGTAACTATAATAATATATCTTTCAGCTGGTAGAGTAGACCCCTTTTTTGGAAATAAAGATGATCTTACAGACACTTAAAGATGCATTTTAAGAAGGACAACACTGTACTTGATCTGTATGCCTAATTTGCAGTGCAAAGATAAGAAATCAGCTACTTGTTCTTGCCTCATATTTTCAATGAGCTTG
The DNA here is from genome assembly GCA_008711295.1 of Anarhynchus alexandrinus. Classification (NCBI taxonomy): domain Eukaryota; kingdom Metazoa; phylum Chordata; class Aves; order Charadriiformes; family Charadriidae; genus Anarhynchus; species Anarhynchus alexandrinus. The sequence goes on along the minus strand of VUYV01000006.1, from coordinate 6,122,046 downwards.
TTATTTGCTCTGCTCAGTGTTTGTGCAAGAAAAATTGCTCATTGGAAAGTAAAGTAGAAAAGAACAAAGAAAAACATTTTTAGCTTAATTTTAATTTGTGCATGCTGGGTAAACAGCATGCATTTTCTTGTAAAAATTGTGTTGAAATTGGAGCCATTGAGCTAGGGAGTGTTCAATCTCAGTTTTACTTGTTTAACCAGTTCTTGATTTCTATGCAAGTGACTCGAATGCAGTATGGCTTGGGGATGTTTCTTACTGTATTTCATTACAGCTGCTGAGAATTTAAAGCAATTAGCTTTTCACATTTCTCTGTTTCTTTTTGTGTAGTGTTCCCTATCATGGGATTGCTCATATTATCTTGTATGTTAAAGCTCATCAAATTTGTATCCTTGTTTGTCAGGCAAAAATTAGCTATGAACTATATGAGCTGAGCTTGAGTTATGTTATGTACATGTTTCTTGATTTTTACAATATGCTTCTGTTTGAAGATCAACTCGTAGATTACTGGTATGCCTTAGGGCTTAAGCAGATGCGCTCAGTTTTATTTAGTTCATACGAACTTGGACACCAAGCACTTCCTAACGCAGGTGTCCTCCTTGTTGTCGAAGTTATTTGAAGAAACTGCCATGCTGTATAGTAGATATGGATTCTAACTGCTGAGTTATGGTTCTGAAAGAGAGATTGTACGATACTCATTTTATTTTGCACAAATGGAGTGATTTTTAAAATTTGTATAAAGCTATTCTAGATCCTGATTGTCCCTGTATTTTGTGACCTTTTTTGATAGTCATTCAGATTTTAACTTACCCAAAAGTGCACGCAGCTCCCAGAAACTGAGATAGGCATTTAGTTAGTTTAAAACAAACTCCCAAAATCTCTAGCAAAGTTTCCTCAGCATATATGAGATTTTTTTTTTCCTGTTTTTCAAGCTGCAAACTAGAGTAGGGAAACCTATTTAAAATGCTAAAAGTGGTAAGAAATTGCTGTTTCATTAGTCCCAGGAGTGCTGCCAGTGTGCTGCAATAATATCTCAACAATGCAGTGCTTATTTCAATGTTTTAAGCTTGATATGATGCAAGACTACAATTCAGTCAGTCTTTCAGAGGCTGGATGTGTGTAGATTTTCTGTTTATAATGAGGACTGTAGACAAAAGGGCTTTCAAATGCAAAAGCCAAGTTTGGTCAGAACACACCTGGAGCTATTAACTTCTTCAATAGTTCAATGTCAAGATGAGACAATAAAACCAAAAGACTTATGAACAGGCCACCCTCTTTGTCACTGTGTCTTTACAGGCCATCGAAAGGGCCTTTCTTTCAGCCTTGCTCTCAGTCTAGCAACTCTGACATCGTTACAAGCTCTATTTCGTTCTGCTCTAAGTCCCTAAGATGTTTCTGTCTGCTGCCTCTCAGGCCTGCACATCTGTCTGCATGTCAGCTCCCTGCTGTTTGTCTCTCACTCTCAATCCTTTCTCCCTTTCTTACCTTATGCCAAAGCAACTTGAGAGTTGGATTAGTTGCCCTCTTAAATTAAGAGGAGATATGGAAGAATTACTGCTCTCTACCCTTCTCACTAGGCGACCCAGTTTGCAGCCAGCAGGCCAAGACAAACAGCAGCCTATACCCAGGCTTTTTTAACAGAACACTGCAAAATAAAATGCAAACAAATAAACACCTTGCAAAATAAGTCATGCTTGTGCATAATGGGAAAATGATCACAAAATCCCTGGCAGAAAAACTAACAGGTGTGAAGCTCGCACAGCCTATTTTGTTCAAACTAGCAGCCTCAAAAAAACAGAGAAGAAAGGGGGGAAAAACCCCAGCCAACTAAGACTTTAAAATTTTTATGAAAAACACTGAACTAGTTGAAAGTTTATTCTGAAAATTTAAAAGTGGCTTAAAAATAGAAAAATTGACCTTTCTCCGCAATGGACTATGGCCCTATTCAGAATCCCCTGTCTGTGGCACTCCAACACTGTGCACTTGACGTCAAGTGTACAAGGGACACCAACACAGTATCATAATCTCTGGATAGCTGGATAGGACAGTCTATGCAACCATACATTTCATAGGGATATATCTTTCCAGACACTTTAATAGTTCACAGCCTTGGTGTTGATGAGCAGTAAGCTTGTACTTGAATGTCATTCTTGTTTTCTACCACTTTCTGGATGTACAAAAATATATAGGCAAGAAAACTAGCATTTGATGAAAAAGCATAAGTCCTCTAGTTGTAAGCATTTCTATTTAATTCATGTTGAAGACATGACAAGCATAGCCTGACAGATGTTTCCAAAATTGAAAACTGTCTCTATGCTATTCAATTTTTGCTCTATCTGCAACAGTTAACAATAAGCAAGTTAACTATGGTGCTCTTCTTGTTACAGAGTTTTTTTCCTGTAGAAATAAGTTAAGTCCTCTTTAATCAGAATGTGCTGTAGACAAATGAAGCCTACATAATAATAAAAGTACTACTTCAACCTTCTGAATGTAAGAGAAACTCAATCTTGCCATCCGAGGAAAAACCCCTGTAACCAGTCCTAGGTTGTTTTTTTTTTTTCCTGTAAATGGTAATGTGTGGGAATGGGGACCTTTCTGACTGCAGAGGCTGCCTTAACCCTAACCCCACCTTGCTGAGGGAGCAGTTATAGTGGGCACAGTTCTCTGAAGCTCTGGCATAAACAAGATAGCGCAGCTACATCTGCTCCTTTCCCTGTTTTGTTAGTAATTAGAATGGACCCCATTCTTTGCGCTCTCCTTTCTTGAAGACTCTGGTCCCTCCACTCCTCCCCAAAGTTGAAGATAGTATCCAAGACATTTTCTTTCATCTTTCATATTTTGCTTCATGCATTCTATTTCTTTTAGGTTGGGGGTGGGTTTTGGGTCCTTTTCTTAAAAATGTCATATGGTTAAAAATGAAAGCCTTTTTTTTGTGGAATATAGTTAGTACTTTACATCTAAACCTCTGTTCTGCATTTTGACAGTAAGCTTGAATCTGGTAATCTAACAGAAGGAAAAAGCAGTCTCAGCAGACATGCTCCAACCTTGTGTTCGACCATATTAAGAATTAATACTTAGTCTTGCTGTACAACCCAGCTTTAATAAAGCTACCTAAATCCTCTTGGCTGCTGCTTTGGCAGGGCAGCATCAATCAGAGCACTCAACTTTTGTATTTGCTAATTCAATAGGCAGCCTGACAAGGCTTTCAGATCTGCGTTTATGGGATAATGAGGCTTTTTACATAGTTTCAATTTTTGCTATGTTGACAGAAAAAAAGCATTTTTGAGAATGATGGATTTAGAAAAAATTTTCATAATAAATGCTTCCTGCATATTGAATGCTTCTGATAGGGCTAACCATTTGAACTTTCTTTCAAAATGTTTAGTACATCTTCAGCAACCTGGGACTTGGGATATGCCTCCTTTTTGTAACTTCACTGGCCATTTTTGACAGAGGAGAAGCCCTAAATCATCATTAGTTTAGAGTGAATATAAATCTAAGATTTGAAAATGGGAGAACAGGCTTATGTCTTTTTTTCTTGCATTTTATATAACTTCTTCTCTAGAGTAATACTGCTACCTGTTTTGGCACTTTCAATCACCTTTTAATATTGTAAAAGCACAAACATGTATGTTTAGCTGAAGATTTGTGCATCTGACTGGAAATTTAGAAGATGGCTTACTGTCCATCTAGTTAAACATGCCATCGCCCAAAAGAATTTTGTCTCAAATCTGCCTGCATATAGCTCTTAGTTAAACCTTGCGGTGCAGCAGAACAGCTTATCTGTATGTTGGCCTGCTCTGGTTCATTGGAAGGGGAGTGCTGTATAAACAGCAATTTACTGGTCTTTTTAAGACATGTTATGAGAGTGAAAGGACTCTGTGCTTTGAGCAATTCTAAAGTAGATTTATAAACTGACACACAGAAAGCTAAATGTTGGCAGCAACAATGCATTGTGGCAGGTACAGACAAGACTCACAAATTCTGACTTGACTACCGTATCCTGTCTTTAATTGATAGAATAGAATAAAATCTGTTTAGGTAAGTAGAACTGGTCAAATGACTTCTTTACTCTTTCAGCTCAAATAAATTGTCAATGTGCATTTTTGCAGATAAAATCCAGAGTCAGTGTGTCAAGGACAAAATTCGTACTGATTTGACAATGCCAAAATTTTATTTATCATTGGGGAAGATAATTTCCAAATAGAGTTCTTTAAGTAAGCTTTTTTTCGCACTCTGGGTGCTCTAATCTAAGGTCTCTTCTCTTGTATCTTTGGAAGCTTTTGTACTGTTCCATTTGATTTTCTTGTTTATGGAGTTCTTCTGTTCACTTCTTTTTCAGTACATATTTAATTATGTTTGGATCTTGATTGGGAATTTTGAACTCTGAAGTGTTTCAGTTTTAAAAATACCTGTAGTGATCAAAATAGTTCTGTTTTAAAACTCATTAACATTGAATATTTAAAATCAAGAGTCTGTCAAGCCTAACTTCAATCAGCAGTTAGGGACTATGGTAAAACTGTTGACTTTGGGGTATCCATCCCTTGTATGAGTGTAGATCTACCAGTATATGCATGTTCTCCTGAATGCTGCTGTACTTTTCTACTAGGGTTAGATGATAAATAAGTATAGCATATATGCAGATAATGGACAAATAAGCCATGTTACTGGGATTTGCTTACTTACGACTTAATCAGAACTACTCATCTAAATAGGTGATATTACGTATCAGCAACACCATCTTTTGACATATTAGTACTTCTCTAGCAATCAGTGTTTTTAACGTGCTGTATGAACATCAGTTCAGCTTTTTATCTATTATCGTCAAGGTAAGCTTGACTCGAGCTTCTATAAACTATGCATACTTCAATCATTATGCTCACAAAGATGTTGAGGTGGTTCCCCTGTGACTCTGTACTTTGACACTTATATAGAACAATATTTAACAGGGATTAATTTTGATGAAACATCGTTTCACCCTTTTGTCATCTCTGCAACCAGTTGATGTTTGGGACTGCACAGAACAGCATTTATTTCACAAAAAATCCCTAACAACAGAGTTAGGAACTTTTAAATTACAATGGAAATTGAAAGTGTATGAATATACAGCCTCTTCTTTCACTGGATTTTTTTTCCTCACCCTGCTTGCAGAGACTTTGCGTCTGTAACCTGATAATTTAGTTGTTTCAAGCTCTGCATCTTTTGACATTTACTAAGGCCCTTCATTGATTTATCTTAGTTAAGTACATTCATATGTTGACAGCTCTTGATAGTTTATTCTTATCTGCCCAATCGTGGCTGTACAACCCAATCTCTCTCAATCTTCATGGAAAGAAATTACCACAAATCAAAGCCCTTAGGTAACAAACCAGAAAACTTAGTGGGCAAACTTTGCAAGCTGAATCTCCTGTTACCTTTCTAAAGCAGGTCCTTACTTCTTCCTCGGTTTTCAAACCAACCTGAAGAGAGCCCTGAATAGATTTACTACTTAATAAGATTCAGTCATTTTACTAGCTCTATTTATGAGGTTGACTTGTGGAAAAACTTCTATAAACAGATGAATTTGACACCTTGCTGTTTAAGAGCCATCCTTGCTACTTGCTGAAGTCATGAATGGTAGTGCTGACATCGTCAGGGAGTTAGTCTCCTCTAATACCCAGGTGAACTTAGATGCCTGTTCACATTAAAAATCATTCCTCATGCAATATACAGCATTGCTCAAAATGTGAGTTTGTCCCCTGCTGCTGCTGAGCCATCCCTTCACTTCACATGCTTCTTTTGCCCAGGGGCATGCTGGTTTCTATTCATAAAGGCTTCACATCAGTGTCCCACTGCTGCCTAATTGCAGCTCGGAACTCAAAAGAGCAATACTGTGGCTTTTTCTAATGGGTTGTGGTTTGAAATTTCCATGCATAATATGCTGTGGCAGGATATCAGATTCCTGTCACACAACAAAATTCTAGTCAGCCATTTGAGTTGTAATTGTGTTAACAGCAAATTGGCGGTTGCTGAATTCTTTTTGCCCAGTAACAATTTGTAAAACTATCACAGAGTTTTCAAAGTAGAAGAATAATTGTATTTTAACTAAATGTGTCTATATCTTTTCCGTACCCTGGAAGTACTGTATGCATTGCCATTTCTAAGCCTCATAATTCAGCGAGTTACTGACTCCTGTACTCTCACCATGACTGTAGGTCAGAGATGGTGATGTTTTTGCAGTCTTGAAAAACCTCACTGATCTTTGAAGCCCTGTAATGACAGCAGATTTAGACAATTATCAGCATTTTTAGCTCCAGTCACTATGGGGTCTATGACTCAGTCATAAAAATAATCATGCAATGCTGAAACCTGACATACGAGCTCTAACTTGTACAGCTATTAATATTGGGTTATGCATTTTACAAGGAAGTCAACAAAATGTTTTTCACATCATAAGTGTATGACAAAGAACAAATCAGTGTGGAAGCTACTATTATTACACCCTTTTATTGTCAGATCTGTTTCCAAAGAAGGTATTTGACAAGGTGAAGCAATACTGATGACTGCTGGTTATTTAATGCAGTATTGTTGGTTTGTTATGTACCTACACCTCCAAGCACAATGAAGCTTTGACTGTCCTTGCATTACATACAATCATTAAATAAAACAAAAAATAGAGTACTTAAAACCAAATGTTATACTTTGAACTTTGCCTCTTATTCATCGGATTTCCAAAAGAAGCTGACTTAAAGGCATAATATTGCTTTATACCAGTCTAACTAGTGGCTTAATAAACAGGAGAGATGATGTAAGAAATGATGACTACATAGATTATTAAAAAATTTTAAAATTTTCTGTATTATAATAACAACACAATATCTTGCTATAATTGAATAAATTAGTGTTAACTAAGAGTACAAGTTCTTGTAATATCAGTAAGTGGAAGCTACACCAGCATTGTCCTTTTTAAAGAAGCTAATGTCACTAGATAAAACAACAGAGTTACAGATAGATTTATTACAGGCTTTTATGTTTATAGGTTTTTTTTTAAGTTTAAAATTTAGAGGCGAATCAGATTTTTTAACAATTTTAATATAATCCAAGAGGATTTCCTAAAAGTATACGTGACCACCGAAGGTGTATTTTTCATGCACTAGAAAGCTTCTATGTTAAGATCTTTTTTCTCTTCTGTCTGCAACAATTGTTTGCTTATGGCCAAAAAGCATTAGACATACCATATATAGCAGGAAAATCTAATACAATTAACATCTGTATATAATTCACTGAGATAATATTCAATTATGCCCATTTTCACATTTTGGAGTCCAAATTTGAATGTATGCATTTATCCATTCTATATCCACCTCCACTTGTAGTGTGAATAGTCTTCATCTGATACCAAGAGTCCAGAATCTTACCTAGTGAAACTATCCACTTCTAAAAAAAGACCTTATTTTAAAAATAATTTACTGTTTTGCATTTTGACTGCTGAATTCAATAGATACGAACACATTCATAGCCATTTCAAAGGAAGTACTTCTCCATCAAAATACATGGTTAAGTGGGACCAATCAATATAAAATATACAGCAGGGATATAAAAATAAGAAAGTTCAGGTCAGATACTTCAAGAGCTATAAAATGTCATAGTTAATTTTTCATTCATCTAGACTGGAGACGGACTAATGAATTATCTATGAAAGTGAACTAACTTTGATAATTTGACATCAATGCTACATAACATTATCAAAAAAAGTACAGCCACTCCATTATTTACTGTCTTACATGCAATAACTAATGTATATATACACACAAAGAATCAGTGAGCCTTCCAAATTACAATATTATAGTACAATATTAATTTTGGGAAACAGAGAAGAAAAGGTAAATGGTGGATCCAAAGGATCTGTGTACATTTATGCTGTCTTTTTCTCTCTCTCTCATAACATGTATGTAATGTGGCAGCCATGCAAAACTAGTTGTATGCTGAGACTAGTTTGGCCCATTGCAAATTAAATTATTGTTTTCTACAATGTTAATCTTCATCAACTTATTGAAATAAACCTCTGCAAACAGCACTTCCTCTGAACTTTATTCTGCTTACTCAATTGCCAAACTCTTTTCCTCAGGTTCAATTGTTCAAGTGACTGTTCTTTAAAAAAAAAAAAAAAGGGGCCTCACTTGTTAAAAGTCCTTTGAAAGGCTTTCTCCTGGCTTTGTTCATCTCAAGTATTCAGCTTCAGGCTTTTCCAAGCCAAATAAAAATAATTACTAGCCCGTGGTAATGGCTACTCTCACACTGAAATTGCAAACACTTACGCAAATTTCCTGTCCATCAACTTTAAATAAGACAGGTCTGTAACTCACAATGCAAAAAAATTTTTAACTATTAGACAATCTTTTGCTGTCTTACACCCTACACTAGTGATATTTTCTCCTTTGTTTTTACTGAGTAGTTTCTCTAACTTGTCTTGGTGGTAACTATGGTGACAGTGATGTCAACGAAGAACAGATGAAAATATATCAGATAAGACAGAAATTACGAGACACAGAAATGTATGGAGATTGTGTGATTCTTGGTATGTTAATGTGTATTTAATAATTAATCAATCAAATTAGGATTTCGCTTATAGATATACAAAAATACTGGTACCGAATTGGCAACCATCAACTTTCTGCAGCCCTGAAAATGAATTCAGGATTGGGTTACACAAAAAAATTAAAAAAAGCATCAGTCATACTAAGCACCCATCTGGAAATTAAATGTCAGAGATAAATGCAAGAGAGGGGAAAAAAATCAAATCAGAAAGTCAGTGTGCTTACAGGAAGACACAGACTGTTCTGAACAAAATTACCAAAGAAATTAGATATTTGCTGAATGCCAAATACTTCCTTTGATTCTTCTTTTTTTTAATAGTATGACCACCTAAGTGTCTTTTAAAANTCTCAAACAAAAACTATTCCTGTGCCACTTTTGAGAGGAATTCGGCTCAGGAAAAAAGTACACTTGCACTTCCATTTTACAGCTTACAGATTGCAATTTATTGACACACAAGGAAAAAATCTTAATCATTATATCTACACATGGATACGTTCTTTTCCTTGTTTTTTGAGTGGATTTCTCCCTTCCACATGTATCTTTTAAGTGATTACCATTACGAAAGGGCCACATTGTAAAATGCAAGACTTCTATATGCTTTTATGGCATGTAGCAAATTACAGATTTATATGTGAAATACTAGGAAGCCCATAGATAAACAGATCTGAAAAATGGCTAGATAGACCTATAGCTCCATTTTCTTGAAACTTCAAGGCAAAGTAAGGGTTCTTCACTGCATAACTTCGAACAGACTTTTTTAATTTCCGTCACAACTATTGACAATCTTCATAATTATATATGCGGAGATATTCAAACTTCTGTTGGAAGAAATCACCAGAGCCAGCACATGGGTGGTTGCACAAAACCTGAGCATTAAGGAGGCTGTTGAAAGAGAAGTTCTGGCAGGTCTTCCCGTGATAATCTAAGGAGTTACCAGCTGCTCCTGCAGTGCTTCTCCTGGAAGTTATCACACACAAAGGAGTCAGCGGAAGAACGGTGAGAACAGCTGGTGGCTCCATAGATTCTCACACCCACAGCAGTCGACAAAAGGAAACGTCTGCGTGCATCTTCAGTAATTCAGTGCAAAGTCTGAAAACTGAACTTAAATCAACCTAGCAGTGAGATTCATCAGAGCTTACTTATTAATACCCTCTGTCACCTGCTGGTATTTTGGTAATGTGAGATCACCTTTCTTACTGAGCTGGTATGAGGAAACCAACATTTTGCCTGAGAAACAGGGCTAAAATCCGCTCTCTCAAACATACTTTGTTTCACAGCATGTACAGACATATGTCTTAATTTTGACAGACTTTATCAGTTGTTAGGCCACTTCTCATTTGTCTCAGATATGAAGCTGTGAAATCTTGAAAAATTCACTTCAAATTCAGTTTTGGGATCTTAATCACGTTTGTTGCTTCATGTAGGGGGCTGATTCCACTTTTGTCAGTTTTTGTATCAGGGTTAGAGATGTATGAAACCAAAGTAATGGGAAATATATAGTTATGAAACCATGAATATGTCCTAAAACATATGTTTATTACTGTAGTCCTCATTTCATTACAAAGTAAATCTTGATAGCATGAATGGTGCTGCTAACAGCGCTGCAATAACTTTGATGATACCTTCCTAAATCTGCAAGTATAAACAAGGTGAAAGTGTCATTGAATTTTATCACACACAAACATCAGAGGATATAACACAATGACTAACCTGAACACTCCCTTATTTAGATTAGGTGCTCATTAATGAGTGATTCAGACATTATATGTCAGATTTGAACTTTTGGGAAATAATCCTTTAATCTGAAAAAAATTCTAGTATTTGACACAAATTCAACCATTTTGTACCTTATTGGTTTGCCCCTCTGCACAGAGCTAAGCCACCTCCTTTTTGTCCTGAGAATTTTTCTCACTTGAGAGAAAATTACTGCAATATCGAATGCAGTCATTTTTATTTCTTGATGGTAGCTGTGACTCAAATGTAAGCTAGCTTAGTTAGCCTTGATCCAGTCTGGCCCTTTTTTCCATACAGCAAGGAAACATTCTTACAAAAACACTGTACTTTGCGGATGAGAATTTGGTAATTCAGTTAATTTCTTGAAAAAAATTGAAGAAAATATGGCTGACCCTATTTTGAAAAACAAATAGTAAAAACCATAAGTAAGGGTATGCAATTTCTCTGAAACTTTTAGGACAATGCTCATAGATGTTATAGTACAAAGGTGAAGTTCAGATTGTTTTTGCTTTAAGTTACAATGTAGGAAAGAAAAGAAATTTGCTAATTAACGAGTAGGAAACATCCTGAGATAGCCATTTGGGAGTAATCTCTATGAAAGCACTACCATAATCAATTAGCAGGGATGCATTCTTAATTAAGTTTAAGCAATGGGAATGGTATATGCTGCAATGCTAGTATTGAATTAATAATTTGAAAATAAGACTGTGGGTAGAAACTGCAATGTACAATTCTTATGAAGAATCCACTCTAAAAGCAATTACACATTATATTTACTTTAAATTTGGCATTTTATGACCTTTAACCTGAACTAATTAAACTCAATAATAAGATTAGAAAACACAGTGTCTGCCCAGTATAGAAGCACTTAAAAAATTACCTCTGCTATAGAAGTGACCACCCAAAATCATTAACACGAAGAACAAGACCAATAACTAGAAATAAGTATTTATGCAATTTCTGCTGCAAAAATGAAAACACTTTTAAAATGATTTTGAGCACATACAGGGAACTACTAGAAATATAAACATATTTATCATGCTTTTTCTTGAAGCACGCAATTCCAGCATTCATCAGCATCCATATGATGTTCACTAACAGTACCTTTTCATAAATAACATTACTGAGTATGACATTTTATTAAAGTTTCACTGCTCTCAAAGTCTTTCTCCAGGAAAATATAGTTTCTAATCTAAGAATTAGATTCTTTTTAAGATTCTTTCTTACAGGTACAATAGAGCAGCTAAGAGCAAGGAGTGACCTATATGACTCCTATAGACATTGGCTTCAATAGCGATATTGCTGGGCATCCACTACTTTGGCTTCTCCACAAAGCACTTACATAGCTTGCCCTTTCCAGGTTGTAGTTAAGACAGCCTTTCCTGTGGCATACAAAAGTACTTATTACTTTTCTCATTCTGCTAGGAAGAAGAACAAGATTTGTCCTGGATTTCCTATATAAATAAAGATCAAGAATAAAATCTTTACTTACAAATAGTTTTGTGCTGCTTTTCCAGTGGCATTTCAATTTTCACTCTAGGTGACCTCCAGAGGTTCTTTCCAACCTACATGTTTCTTTGGTTCTAGTATTATATTTGCAATATTTCCTCCAGTACTGGAGAAGTTTTACATGCTGGTCATAAACTATAATACAATGATGTGAGAGTAGAGCTATTGAAAGTGGTGCTAGCTTGTTAGCGCATAAGCATAAATGAAACCATAAAAAGAATTTTCTACAACTCTTGACTACTTTTTATCCAGAGCCATGTCATCTTGGAGAAGAGGGAGAATGAAATTTTAATGTTAGATTTGTAGCTATTATCACATATCCAATGACACATATGCAGATGAGTTTTCATATGCTGGGTAAGTGGTGTGCAAGGAAGCCATTAGTGTATATCGCTTGCTTTTACTGGCACATCCTGAAATTGAAAGATGACTCCTGCCTCAGGGTTTATTTATATTATAGTACAACTGAAATAACTAAATAATCACACATTACCATCAAGAAAGTTATTATTTAGCCAAATCAAGCTATATGAAAATAAGAATTTCTTTACTCTGCAATACCCATGCCTGTTAGGATCACAGAGTAATAAGGTGATAAAGCACGTCAGTAAGCCACTCTCAAGAGTACCTACACTTTGGGCCTACACCCAGTTACTTCTTGGCTCATGCTTGAGACTTGGCATTTCCTGGGTGAGAACTTTTCAACGTTGTTTTCTCTGACTCTGTGAGAAACAGCTCTTAAAATATGTATTGGTCTGTAGTTCTGCCAGTATGGCACGACTCACATTTTCTGCATACAAATTTGTAGCTGTCATCACAGTTCTGGCATAGCTCTGTTTGGGTGTCTGTATGTCCCAGTTAGATTTGTGGTGTACGTGACATGCAAACATTCCTGGCAAACACAACAAATCTGATGTGTCCAACATCAGGTTTACTTTGCATGCACAACTTGTCTGCATGGAAAACGTGCACTTTCTCTGAAAATCTGATGCTGGGCTGGTGGGTCTTGAGGATTCCTTCACTCCAGAGGTTTCAGGCCCTGAGCAGAGACCATACAAACCCAGAATATAAGTAACTGCAGTTCTAATTTTCTTTGCATTTTTATGATTAATCTTGGATTCCTTCATGTTAACCATGAATTAAGTGGGAGAAAAAAAGAGATTGCTCTGAGGCACCTGTAACTTTTGGCTCACAATCACAGTTTATCTACCGATGTAGCAGTGTGCATTTCCAGGAAGAGGAATATGATTATCAATTCACTTATTTTTGGAAGAGGAAGTGCCTTCAGCAGTAAATAGCAGCTACTAGGCTACAACTCCACTCATTGCCGAGTGCCTGACAAGGGACGCGAGAAAAGGTGGATCCCAGGCCGGATGCTTTTGGCAAGATACTGCTTCTTTCTTCCCATAGTTCATGAGGAGGCAGACTGGCAATTTGACAGAATTAGGACCTAATTTTATTTTAGCTTTTAGTCATCTGTTCATTCTGATCAGCTGAAGAACATGACAAGTTACCAAAAATGACCCAAATACGTAGAACATTTTTTACTAAATTCAGCCTTAGATCCTTTCTCTCTCACATTGTTTTTTCAGCATATTCTATTAAGAAACTTAAATTTAATGGTGGCCCTCAACAGTGAAGAAATGCATACTTACATGTTAATTTTGAAGTGTCTTATTCATTTAATGAAAAATTGTATATGGTATATTGGATATACCTTACCCAAAGGCATATCTATCCTTAGAACATGCCTTGTTAACTTTCCAAGGAAATGGGATCCAAAGATATTACCATAGATGAAGCATCTAGTGACGGAGTCATTTTTCGAAATGCCTTTGATTGAACTGCATTGCTACAGCAGGTATGCAAGAGTGCACGCTGAATGCATTTTCAAAGTGACCCTGTCAAACTCATAGTGACTCTATCTTCTCTCTCTGAACTTTTGATAAAATGCTCATGATTACATGCTGATTTTGTCAGAAACTCCATCCAGGCATGAACGGTGTATCTACTGGCAGCAAGGTCATGATACAGCAAGTTTCCATCCCACAAAATAACCTACTATTAAGAACTCATTTTTACCAATTTATTGCCAAAGCTCCTGTGGAATGTATAGATGTTTTCCTTTTATACACAGCTTAGCAGATGATCTGGTATCCAGTGAATTCTAACAACTCAGAGAAGTGCAAAGAAATGCTACTTGTATACAGCCTGTGTTAAAAAAGTATCCGGATAGCACATACGGCACTGAAACAGGAAGCGTTTTCAAGCATTGCTGGTAGTTCAGTTTCTCACACCTCTAGCATTTTAACTATCCATATTATCACTGACTGCATTTATCTTATAAAAATCAAAATGGTGACAAACCAACTTCCATATATTTTTATCACTTCTACACATTGATTTGTTGGAATGCAAATATCTGCTATTAACAGGGCATCATCTTGTATTCAAATTTGATATTCCCTGTTAAGCCTAGTTCTTTTTTTGGCTTGTTTTTCTACCCCTTCTGCTTTGTTTTTATTCTAGCTCAAACAGAATAGGAGAAATGGGATAATTTCATTGTATTAAACAGATTTATGACAGTGAGAGATATTTTTGAGACATACTATATTTTGCTTCACTTTTGTTCCTTCTTAGAATCTAAGTGCTTATTCTTTCTCCACTGGAATACTTCCCTTTAACTTCTGTTTCATCTCTCTTTGGAAAATAAATGAAAAAAGTAAAACCAGATTTCTGTTTCAGTCTGGTAGTACTTCAAATTCATCATCAGAAACCACAAAAACAAATTATCACCCCTTGTGAAAGTTGCAACAATTTCTAAATCACCATACATTCTCTCTGACCAGATTTTAAGATGTTTCCCACAAAAGTTCCAATAAATTTGTTCTCTGGAACAGGGTTTGGGTAGTTTTTTGGTTTGGGTCTGTTATTTTTTTCCTCCAAGTTATAAGTCCTCCCTTCTTTTTCTTCATAGCACTGTCCTAATCCATTATACTATTCATTGTTCTTCATAAAAATGTAATTGCATAACATAAGTGGAATTGCTTGATACAGATGTCAAGAAATGTATAACGTATTTTTCACAGAACATACTGTAGTCCTGAACTGATTAAAACCGGCAAAAATGGCAAGAAAGGATGAAAAATAGCTCATTTGTTTGTCTGTTGATGGATTTGAACCACACCACCACCATACGATCTTTTTAGCTTTATCTTAGATTTATGATCTATAGCAGAAACTAGCCTTTACCTATTGAGGCACAGATGAAAACTGCTACTTGCATTATTTCATAACTGTGTAGTCTACATTTCTTTTTGAACAACTGGCAGTTTCTATGGGCCTACTGAATGCTGATATCTAGAATTTGCACTTGAACAATCTACCTCTAAGCTCTGTGTCACAGAGCTCTTCAGCCCCACAGTTTTCCCTATTTCTTCACGCTAAGTCAGAAGACCATATATGAAAAAGGTTGAACAGAACATTATAGGAAATTAGTAAAGACTGAAGGGAAACACTTCAAGTTGTCATCACATTTTCTTTAAATTGCATTTTTCATTCTCTTTTACTGTTTGTCTCTTGCTTCTGTTTCCTGAATTTAATCTAATTTTAGCAGTGTTCTATTTTCTACAGTCTAAATAGTCATTTCTCCTTGACACTTAGGTAGTTTTACCTGGCAGAGCATTAGGGGGTAAATGCTTTAATGAAACTCCTTCACCTGTGCCGTATATTATTTTAACTTGCTTCTCTCTCCCCAGGGAAGAAAGAGTTGTGTGCCCTACAGGGTGTCTCTTGGTTTACTATTGAGCCTCTTTTGCATAACAACAGGCACCTGAGTACAGTAAGAAAAAAGTACTTATGCCATTACTGAGATTTAATACTGTGTTTATGAAGAGTCCTATCGCTATTTTAGGAAGAAGGTACAAAGGATTTGTTAAAAATAGAAACAAAACTCATTAGGTAGTAAAGGCACTGACACTATGCTTTGATCATTTCACAGAATCCCTTGCATCCTGAAGGGGTTGTTGATAGAGCAGCCTAGTGCAACTATTTAATAGAATTGCTACAGTTTGGAAAGTGTTCAGTGTTTAGCTGCGTAAAGTCAGTAAACTTCTGACAGATGAGTTTCCTTGAGACAAATTTTATGAAATACTTAAGAAACCAGTTCTGACTGAGTCATTGAGACCTGAGGAAATATTTAATAAATACTGAGCTTTTTAAAGTCTTCCCCCTTGGCCCTCCTGTCTTCTCAGAGGAAAATAATTGCTTAAAATTATTTACTTCATAACTTCTCAATCCCACCACAATATACAGTGTAATCACATCAATTTATACTTATACACTGATTTTGCCGCACTACATAAGCTGAGATAAAACTTTTCTGTACATTCTGAGTATTATAGATTGACAGAACTGTTATAATGATATTTGTCAGGACAGGCCAGATTTGATACAAACATGAATCCTTGCACAGTAGTTGACTTGAAGGCTTGGTACTGAATTAGAAATCTATTTTATATAACGTGTTTGATGTACTAAAATATGACATGGGTGACAACATCACTAGTGGAACCAACCAAAGTATGTTAAAATAGCTACTTAGTCATTTCAGAAGTGTGCCCTGACATATGTCTTGTAGTATTGCCAAGGAATCTTTCTGCCATTTCTTGGCCACCTCCAGCACTGACTTTAAGTCAGAAAGCTTTCATACTGCTGCAGCTGTCAGCCTCCTATTTCTGCAATAAGGTCATTCTTGAGTTTTCTCAACCTTGAGGCTTTCCAAGGGAAAAGCATCTGATCTTTAAATCTCTAGTGACCTCTTGCTCATCGCAGATTTGAGAGTAACACAGACCTTTGTTTTAAAATTGAGATTCCGCGTAATCATTACAATTGTGAAACATCACAGTCTGGAAATTGGTTTATAGATTCTTCCAAGAGCTGTTCTCTTTTCATCCCTTGGTTGGAATTACTAATACTTTTTGTTCCTTCAAATGGTATGTATTAACTCTTACTGTGTTATCTTTTAGCCTAGTGGCATGGACAATGACAAATGCAAGAAAACAGTTTTTTCACATGTCTGTACTGGTCAGAGCTGAACTATCTGACCTGCACCAAACAATAAGCTTCTTATCAGTATGACAATAATACCATCAGTCTTAATTTATCCTTGGCCTACCTGCTAAAAAGTGACTTTATAATGCTGCTTTATGTCCTGGATTGTAGGAACTGCATGGCATCCTTAATTTGCGAAATCCAACCCAACAGTGCTTATTATTGTTGTTCAAATAGCTGAACCTCCCTTAATGGCTATGTGAGTCAAGTTCAGTGTTCAATTACAAAGCACAAGTTTTTTACAGATCCTGCTAAAGATCTTTAGGATTTGCTACATAATTAAGCTTATTTAAAATATTATCAAGGTTTCTGTTTCAGAGAAGACATTAGTATTCCATATATATGTGTGTGTACGTATGTGATATATATTGTGTAACTCTTTGTTACTTTAGTAATATCCTTTATCATTCTAACTCATTTAAATTCTGACCTGTCTGAATTTTTTTTGTAGCATTTTGCCTTTTTTACTTCCTGTCTCCCATTCCATCTGGAGAAGATACGTGATAGTGTTATTAATTAACAGCCACGCTTTGTGGTATGCTTTTACGTTCAATGAAGCTATTTGATTTTATTTCTATCTATATAACTTTTATATTTTGCAGAATCAGGGGTTTTTTTTGTAATTTAAAGCAAACAGTACTTGAGTAGTATTTCTTCATGCAACCTAATAAAACTTTGATAACACAAGCTTAGAATGAAATATTTTTTTGCTTATTTAAGGGTTGGTGTCTCTCAAATAGTGGTGTTATAATGCTATGAATCTGATATGCAACAAAATGAACAGAAAGTGTCTCAGGTTTTCATGCCATTGACAGTGATAAGTTCATTAGCATGCGCAGGGGTTCAGCTAGCATTTGCCACTTTCCCAACAATATATGTTATTCTGCAGTACTATCTCAGAAAGCAGTATCCATTATAATTGTCCTACTCCAGCGTTCGCTTGCTTTTTGAGGTGTTATGCTAACTGTGAGAATATTCACAACTTCGTGGGGCTACAGGGAAGTATTACTGCATACAAGTACATTTTAAGGTATACCACATACTCCTCAAATACAAACATTTAAATATCATTATATAAAGAGTACAAATAAAAATATAGTGCTGATACATTTAATAACACACAGATAGAATACCAAAGAACAAGTCTAAGAAAAAATAAAAATAAACTGAGCTTTTTTTCTATTCTTATGAACATATTTATCTTTCAGAAAATTATATATGGTACATTTGAATAATAAAATACCTGGAAAAATGAGAACTATTTTATTAATTTATTTTTCCCCCCATTTTCTGCCTCAGCTGGCAGCAGGTGTATCTGACTCTGCTGTATATTGAATTTCTGCCTTATGGTAAATTTAATCGCACTGAACAAATTGAAACGTATTTCAATAACCAAAAATTTGTCTGAATTAGAAACATTAAAACTGGTTCCTGAGAAGCAATGACAAGACTCATGAACCTTCCATTTCAGGCTTTACAACAGAACATCCTCTTGTGCATACTTCTACTATTAAAAACCAAGCCTAGTTTTTGTCATAGTATCACACAATAATTGGTGGGTATTTTTTGTGCATGCTAGATTTGTGAAGGAGTTAGAAGCCTGCCAGAATTACAATCACGTGTAAAAAAGTTTTATAATAAGCAGAGTATTGGGCACAGTTAATGAAGAGACAGAACTATTATATGGACTTACATAATAGATAGGAAAGTATTTTCCATTTTATAATATGTTTTTAATGCAGAAATTGATAAGAGTTATTTCCTCATGTCATTATCAAAGTAATAGGTCAAACACACACGAATAAAAATAGAGAAATTGCTTGAAAACACAGAATATTAGCAAAAAATGGGGAACTGATTTTCTTTAAACTTATTATTTTTCAGTGACAATGATTAAACACTCCAAAACTTACACTTTAAGTTGCATAGGGTTTTTTGGTAGATAAGTACTGAATTTAGAATATGTGCCAAAGTACAGGAGGTTTTTGTATATTTACATAGGTCAAGAACGAATTTCTTTTGGTCACATTTTTCTAGTGCTTATTTTTTGGCTGACTCCTACCCATAAAAAGTTTCAAATTAAAGAGGCACTGTTTTGACACATTGTCTGCAATAGTGCCTCCGAACACAGCGATTTGCTCAGTATTGACTTAAAGTGCAATTTATTCAATGAGAAGACTCTAAGGAAAACTAGGATGCTTCAGGAATAGCATGAAGTATTGACCTAATCCAACCTTGCTTAGACAAACTGGCAATATCAGAATTGAAATAGTACATCTGGAGGCAAGAAGAAAAAAGTCTGGTGCCTCTACAGTTTACATATTCTTCCAAGTAGCAGTATAAAATAAAGCCTGAACTGCTTCTGCAAAGCAAACCTTCTGGCTATGTGCAAATTTCTGCATAAAATTCTGGTAGCAGATCCTGAGCTGACACAGACTTCAGACACAGTAATTTACATCAGCAGATGATCTAGCTCTGCTTGGTTTTTTATGCTGCAGTGGGATAGAAAGATCTGGAACTGCATTTCAAACAACCAGCTTATGAAAACCATTTCCCACATAGCTCACTGACCACAGGAAGATCAGTGCATGATCTGTAATTACTGGCCCCTGGTGCAAATTTTCACAAGCATAAAAAGACCTAAGGCAATAAGAGGGATTCTTATTTCTCTGTAAAATGTAAATCATTGCAGATGCCATATTTGCAAAACAACATTATGATCTCCGCTAAAGATAAATTACACTGTCCCTGATGACAACCTCAGAACAATCCATTTCTCCTACTGACACAAACTATGGTGCAGGAGAACATTCATTGAGTCTGAAATACTAAAATGCCCATTCAAAACAAGAACAGAAGAAAATCCAGAAACTCTGCCTTGTTAGAAATTTTATTTCACCTCAATTACAAATGAAACACAGACACTTCCTAATATTGTTAGTACATACATTTTAGGATTTAAAAAAAAATTAGTAAGTGTCAAAATATTTTCCATAAATACTTTGCTACTTTTGAAACCAACGTGGTTTGCTTCATTTTCATTCAGCTCATTGTTTCGTGATTGTTTGATATTAAAGAGCATTTCTGATAGGTGTAGTGCTTCATAAGAGCTACAGAAAGCTTGGTATCCCCATTCTTTGAAGACCTTTTGCTGACTATGTCTCCCATTTGTAGTATTCTCTCACCTAAAGAGCATTTTTTATGGTTTTATTTTTAAGTTTTAAAACACACTGCAGTTTATGCTGTAAAAGAGTAATTTTGTTTTAAGAGAAATTGTAGTCTCTCTGTTGCCAACCCACAGAAAATATAACCTCAACTGCAGCTTCTCACAGCTGATGAGAGAAGTGAGCTAATAAACAGCTTCACATTCTTGAGAACTGATTAAAAAGTGTTTGAAGTTCAAAATAAATTGCATCAAACTGACATGAAAATTATTTTTTCGTATTTTATTGATTTAAAAATTCGGGTTTTTAGCAGTAAAGCCCTTCCTATTTTCATGTTACAGCAACCTAATTTCCTGCAATGAAACCATGCCTGTAGAAAATCCTGAGAATAAATCAAATGGGAAACCCAAGAAGTGCATGCATTATTTGGTGCCAGCCTGAAGGGACACCTGATGACAGTCTTACAGTAGTGTCTTGATTCTGCATTTTTTAATGAGGAGTGGTATTTTGTAACACTAGTACATATTCTTGAAATAAGAAAAGATTAACAAAAATCACACACAAAACAACGGTTTCTACCTCCAAGTTTACCCTGACTTGGTACTGCAACATCATTCACCTTGTCATGTGGAAGGGCTGGAGCAGAAAACACACAAAAATATACACAGAGCTCTGAACAGTTCTAATTTACTTAACCCAATCATAAAGTGAAAGGTAGTACTTTCCAAATGATTACTGAAGCTGCAATAGCAATCTGTGCTGAACAGCAAATCAAATACCACCACTGCAGATAAGCAGATGTGGTGTCCTTAACAGCAGAGACAGGGTTGGAGCCTGGCATTTCTTTCTGTTCTTCCTCCATTTGTGTGTTTTGTAAGGGCTGCACATCTTTTTTTTTTTTTCCCCTCCAATACACCATTTTTACCTCCTTTTCACC
Source organism: Anarhynchus alexandrinus (assembly GCA_008711295.1). NCBI lineage: Eukaryota > Metazoa > Chordata > Aves > Charadriiformes > Charadriidae > Anarhynchus > Anarhynchus alexandrinus. Next base: position 6,101,016 of record VUYV01000006.1, on the reverse strand, counting down.
ATAAGATATTTACAACATGTTTGGCATGCATATGTGTTCTTTGTTATGCCTTAAAACCAGTTGCACCCAGCTTTCATTTCTTTAGTGAATAGTAACTGGCCATTTCTGATCTGGATTTATAGGTTTAGGATATCTAGTGACTGTTCTTTCCATGCATCTGCTGTCCTCCTTCACTTGTACCCTTAGGGACCCTTGCTACACAGTAAACCACAATATTTAGTTACCTGTTTTTTCAAAGTGTGACCTTTGCTGTTGTTGTTCTAGCTCTGTATGCCATATTTTCATGTGTGTAGCCAATTGCTATTTTTTCAAAGCTGATTCAGCAGCAGTTTGGGTCATATATAAGTAAAGGTAATGAAAGTAGAATTGTATCACAGAGCCTATACTCCCCCCCGCCCCATCATGAGAAGACAACCTTTGTCCTATAACCCACAATGTCCCTAACCTCTCCTAAGGCCGGGGAACGGATTGGGCCAGAAAGTGCCTTGCAATGGGAGAGTCACATCACCCACCCCAGCTCACAGCTTGCTGTCCCGAGCTCCCTTTCTGGCCCACAAGCCCCTGCATACAATTCCCTCCTGCATGTTCCTGTCATAGAAGAGATGTTCTTGAAAGAGAAACAGAGTGAAATAATATTCTTTAATAAAGTTTTGAAGGAACAAAATGTTAAAAAAGTATTGCTTATATTTGCTTGTATTTTATTACAAGTGCTTATTGCACTTGTAATAAAACAGGTTTTTCTTCATTGTTCTTGTTACTCCTCTAGATCACTGTGAATCTTTTTTTTTCTGAGGAAAGAGCTTTTCTTTCTGTTTTCATTTCTAAATCAGTATTAGCTGTGAAAGAAGATAATTGGTTGGTTTGTATCTAAGGTTAAAAAAAAGTAAATTATTGACTATTTTCTACCTGAGGTCACATGAAAAACACAATATTCGAGATCACAGATTCATGAGTTTAATCATAGACCCCAAGTTCTCAAGCACTGGAACAGGCTGCCCAGGGAAGTGGTTGAGTTGCCATCCCTGGAGGTATTTAAAAGACATGTTGATGCGGTCCTGAGGGATGTGGTTTAATGTTAGGTTAATGGTTGGACTTGATGATCTTAAAGGCCTCTTCCAACCAAAACGATTCTATGATTCTATGCTAAAATGCTACTGAATCATATATGGAAAATAATAATCAAGATTGCATAAATGATTAATTGGTGTTTCAGGGCATTCTCATTGAAAAGTTGAATTACTTTGATGCAATAATCCTACACTTTAGAGTGAGCTTTATGGATACAGTTTTATGAGTATGTATTGCATAGCATTTTTTTTTTCTAACTTTATATAAAAAAAATCTCAAATGCTAATTCCCACTGCAGAGAATCTCTGATAAGCCCTGAATTTACTTCTAAATTATGCTTTCCTTTATTGTGGACTAACCTTACAACACTTTTTCTCAATATTCAAGAACAAAATTTACTGTACTAAAGGTCAAATTATGTGGAAAAGTCAAAATAAAACCCAGCACACTTGGAATATGCAATGCCATAATGATCCAGTATCTGTTTTTCCTGTAAATAATATTGATTTTAATAAAATTCTAAGACTAATATCAGGTGCAAAAATAGTCAGTCTTTCCTGATGTATATTTTGGGTGATTCTGCGTACAAAATTCATACGCGGGTTATCTTTTACTCAAGTTGGTGGTTTCAATCAAAACTTGTAAAGACTACATCAAGTCTCCAGTTGTAGGTTCTGGAAATACTAGTTTCAAAATCTTATCGTAAACTAGAATGTTTTGAAGACTGTGGTCACCTAAAAGTTTCATGTGCACACATTAAAAATGAGATACCTACCTACCTACTTTGGCTGCAATGCCAGCGGATTTTAAGCTGACCTCTCCGATTAGCTACAAATTGCAACTCTGTCTGCTCTAATGCTGTTTCACTGAAAACCATAGAATTGCAGCATGTTGTTCTCATTAAAACAGCTTAATCTACTCAACAGCAGAAGCTGATGTTTTACAAGCCATTTCATTCCTCTCATGTCATGAAGTGTTTCAGAAACATATTGTTTACACAATGAGATTCTGTTGTATACGGATTGTATGATATTCCATGGTAGTTTTTCAAAGATGTATGCTGGATTTTGGTGAACAATTCTCAAAGGTATTGGTGAAAAATATCCATAGACTTCACGTAGTTTTAAAAATCTTGGATTTCCACCTATGGACTTTGACATAAGTGAATGCTTGGGTTTTTTTACAAAGTCACTGAAAAATGCAACATAATTACTTGGAATTACTTGCTATAGAATACAGTGTAGGATGACGTATTGTGTTTTGGTTTATTTTTCCTCTCCCATTTTTGCTTATGTGATGCAACACACTAGTATAATAAGAAGGTAATGTAGCATTGTAATTACCGGATAAAATACTTACATTGCCTCCAGGTAGGTGTGATTATTACCTTACAGCTAGCCCTAATTTACAGTACTTTATACGCCACTTACTACTTGGAAACGTTACTTAGCTTTACACTTTCAGATAATGTCCTAAAATTGTTAATGCTAGTGCCATGTTTCATTTTAACCATTTTAGTTCTATAAGACATTTCTGTACATGTTCTCAAATTTCTTTTCTTACTTAAACTTTACTAGCTTCTTTGAATTAAACAATATGATTTAAGAAAAAGCTAAGGTAATTTAAAATTTTATGATTTGTATTATTACAAAAATAGAAGCCCAAATTATGAAATAAAGAGCTGTGTGCTCTTAAAGAACAAAATACAGTAAGACAAATGGAAGAAAGATGCAGACAAATTGCATAATAGAATGGAATAAATAAACACAAGGAATGACAAGATATCAAAAAAAAAAGAGCATGGCTGACTGGTAAAAGCATCTGATAGCTCAGGTAAGATGAGAATTACTTACAGCTAAAAATGTGTGATTAAAAAGTTTGGTAACAATAGTTTTAGGTGAGTGCAGAAGCTGGAGTGGGGTAAGACTGAGAGGAAAAGGGCTCCAGACAACCTTAATTAAAATACTGCATAAGCCAAAAGAAAATGGAGAGAAGAGCAGAAGCAGTGTTTCAGGTGTTTGGGTTTTTTTAAAGGTTGGAAGGCTTAAGGCTTAATCATGTTTTTATTGTCAAGGGAAATAAAAGGAACAGTGCAAGAAATGTAAGGAAATGTGATGGGACAAGCAGAACAGTTAGAAGAGGAAATAGATGAGAAACTTGAGCTTTTTTGTAACAAAGGATGTTTGTGATGGAGAAAAGAATGTCAAACCAATGGAAGGCATAGATAAACACCTCATTTTGACAATTTTTTCCAGAGGAAAGCAACAAGATATTATGCAGTGATATAAAAATAAATGGAAGCAAGGGAAGAATAAGAAGGGAGCACAGATTTGAGAGAATTTTAAAACAAGTCCAAAAAATGTAGGGTGCTACATGCAGGAAAAAGCTGTTGGCAGTATTGAACAAGACATCTGCTGCAAAGGAGAAACAACAACATCCCTCAAAGAAAGAAGAGTGTTCAATAAAATAGTAAAGAAAAGCTATTTTGGTGCAGAGAGGTGTTGTAGTTGGGCTGTAGATTAAATGAAAATGCGAACAAGGAAATACAGAGCTCAAAAGAAATTGGTCATTAGCCTGTAAGCTGAAGCATCCAGAATGAGTGTAGGATATTGCAAGGAGGAAAACAGAGAACCAGGTGGAAATCTGCTGCTGCTAATGGGAAGACCTGATTGAAGAGTAAATGTCAGTAAGGGACAGAAAAGCTGTTTGCAGTATCGCTCTGGGGAAGAGAAACCATGTGAAGAGAGCAAACTTGCTGGAAAATAAAGTAAAATTTATTTCAGGTGAGGTGTGTGAACATAACCTGTCCAATATAATCTGATTACATTTAAACTTTTTTAAAAAAATAGATCATTGGTTATTTTAGAACATATCCCAGAAGAAAACCATTTCCAAGAAAGTTGTTCTCTGCTCTCATTCTGGAGACAGATGCCACAAGCGCTCCTGTTCATCTACATTACTATATTAGAGATAGGCTGTTCATAGGAATTTACCAAAGTGAAGATACTCAAGAAGGTTAATTGGCATTAACTAAAATGTATGAACTTTGAAGTGGATTAATTACATTATCCTAAGTCCTTGTGTAGATATTCTTATTTAAAATTAAAATGATCTTAATTTAGTTTATCTTATTTCACTCCTAAACTAAAGATAAAATGAATTAAGATCATTTTAGAACTCATTTGCATTAATTTTCCTGTGTACACATGTGTAAACAAGCACTGAGATCCTAAAACTTAAAACCTCATTCAGTTTCATTAAGCATATCAATAATGCATCAGAACTCTAAGATTGGTTTTCAGACATGAGCTCTTTATGATGACATCATTTAGGGTGATCACAATATCCGGAATAACAGAGACCACAAATCTGTCAGCTCTGTAACGTTTTAAAATCCTGTAGAAACAGAAATTCCTTTAACATAAAGTCCTTTTTATGCAATTGTACTAAAAAGTGGGTGAGAGCAAATGGAAAATTTTATAAACATCCTGATTTATACATATTTCATCTTTGAATAACATCCTAAAGACAGAAGAAGTTTGCAAAAGTACTTCACAAAAACCAATATATGCTGTGATTGCCATTGCTTTAAAGGCCAGTGAGCATAAAACACTTGAGAAAATGTGGAATTCTGTAACATACAATTAAGATCAAATAAATTTTTCAGCAGTCCTTCTGATTGAAGGCAGACTGTTTGTTGCGGTTATTCAGCAAATGGATGTTGAAAAAGGAATTCTAATGAAATCTAAGGATGTAACTCAGGTATTCTCAATAAGATGGTAGAAATAAGTCAGAATGTCTTAGGCAGTTTATTGGCAAAAAGCACAATTGTCTAACAATTACAATAAAAAGAGCCCTAAAAATATATTTAAGGATATTGCTTCCAGTGAAAATGCCTTATATTTCTTTATCAAAACTGAGGAAGATGTAGATTGGCAAAATTGTATTCACATGAGAGGACTGTTGGAATGTTTGTTGTGTGACAAAATGTTCCAGTGAAAACAACCAGAGATCATAATAATACAATAGGTAAATGAAATCTTACTTAGTGAATAACACTACTAAAAGAGCAGTGCACTGAATGCCCAGAACCACTATGCAGTAATTAGGAGGCTTTTCATCAGTAAAATAATTTAAAATTGCATTGTATCTGCCTAATGGCTGAATTTTAAAAATTATGGATACATAAATTGGAAGAGATGAGCTATATATTTAGTACTACTGTTAGACTGATAAAGAATAATATTTCTTAAATATAAAACATTTGCTACATTAGTTTTTGCTAGAGAAAAGTTGAGATGAATGTGATTTAATGGAGTTCTCACTGTATTTTATCCTGTGCGAGGACAAAACTTACTGAATACTATTATGAAGAAGTGGTATAAAATACGGCAACAATGTAAATACCAGGTAAGGAACAGGAATCAGGGGAGGCAGTTGCTATTTCTAAATCTACCACTGTATCTTGTGTGACCTCAGGTATCTAAACTCTATCTCAGGTTCTCCATTTTTCAACTGAAAACAGTATTTGTTAGTATATCTTTATGATACATAAAACTAAAAAGAGATCTAGGAAAATATCATTCAGCTGAATAAGAAATTTATTATTGTTAGCCTAATTAAAAGAAATACTTTCAAAGCTGGTGTGCTCACCATAGCACTCAGTTACTCTCTCAAGAAATGGGAGAACGCCTGAAAAAATCTGTAGTCCTTCCTGAAAAATGAATTTGTAGAAAACGCTGGAGTCACACTAGCCTGGATTTAAAAGACAGTTTTGAAAAGAATCAGAATGTAAGGCTTTCCTTTAGATCTCCGTCAGACTAGATGTTCTTCCTGCTATGTTTTGCATCTTATAACCACTCACAATTTGTACTGTAGTTTTGAACTACCATTATTCTTCCTCATCTTAGGCACACTGCTTTGGCAGGGTATTTGCTGCTTTTCCACCACAATCAGAGCACTTAGAGAATAAAGAATAACATTAGTTTAGATTGTTGCTGGTCTGGCTGCAATTAGAAAACAGAACTATGCCTGGTTTGTGTTCATTAAATAGGAAGGTCACAGGTATCTTTGAACTGACACTCATTCTTTGTGTGCAAACACATTCTCTTTCATGTACTTAGCCCCCCGCTTTCATACTATCCAATGTGAATTTTTTGACACTTCTTAGAATATTTTAAAAAGAACTTATTTAAAAATTGGAAAACTCAACTCATTAAATAACACATTTGTAGTAAGAACCTTTTATCTTCCACTGAAGGCAATAACAACAGTCTCTCTGAAAATTTTCAACAGACAACAAACAGCCTCTTTGAGTTTAGTGTTTACTGAAGTGACTGATCCTGACTTTTTCAGAAAGGTATTTTGTATATAGAAGCATCGCAAAAAAGGAAAGCATACTAAATTACATTTACTAGAAGTTATACCTTTTTACATCTTCAGATTTATTAGGAAGACAAAAGGTATTTTTTGAAAGTCATATGGCTTTCCTATTATTTCCTTTATTTATGATGGCTTCATTAAAAACTAAATTCGCTTCTGGACAAACTGCACACTAACCATGAACCAGCAGGATCTCTGCTAAAGACAATATGTAATCTGCACACTCAAGTGATGCAGCTAATAGACATCTCTGTTAATAAATGCACAAGTAAATTCCCATTTGGATGAATCTGTGTGGAATCTTCCTTAGACTTTTTTTAAACATTATTCACAGTAAGATCTATCCAACATTAACTGTTAATTACATTACTTAGCAGTAAACACATGTTGTTGATTCTATCGTGGATGTACACAGAATAATGCAAGAAACTGAGATTCCACTATGTAATCACCAAAGAATAATTGCTAACCTGCAGGTCAAGAATTCAACAAGAAGTTGAGTTGGGAGCAATATGGTAAGTGAAAATTCTTTCCTCTGCAATCCTATCTAAGATACAATTGTGGTATACCTGCTGTGCTTACAGATGTGTCTAAGATGTTTGTACATTATCTGAGGTGTCTCATACATCAGAAAGAATAGAAGGTGAAACTGCCATATAAAGTAGAGTATTTCGGCATATCCAGATTGCCTGTAGGTCTTCCGCGTTCTTTGTAAGTTTAATTTTGGTTTAGGTCTTTTTTGTTTCCTATTAGTAATGTTTACATTTTACAGAATAACTAAATTGCAATTCTTTCTTTCATTCCTTTCTATTTAGGTGGAGAACAGAGAGAGAGAGATGTCTTGAACATGTTCTTATTTGAACTTCCTAGTTCTGAACTGCTCAGCCAGGAATGCAAATCACAAATCCATGGTGATCCTGTAAATTATATCACTCTAATGCTCCTCACACCTCAGTAGACTCAAACTTTTTGATACCATCATACGCAGAACCAGAGAAGCACTTTAAATACACGCAGTTCTAACCCAGTAAAGAACGAAAAGGAATAAATTTTTCGTGTCAGTCTTTTCTGTATCTCACACTGAAACTATTTCTAAAAAGAGCAGAGATTTTTGCTCATTTAAAAATGAGTTATGTGATGATTACCTCAAGGAATATTAAGAAAAACATGAGGATAATTCCATCAAGGCTTTTAAAAATCTTGTATGCAATTTGTCTTTCTTTACTGAGGGTTAAGAATCTAAACTGCAATGGCAGAAACAACCATTTATCTGCCATTGTTGATTCCCAAGAGTTATTCATAAGCACCACATTAGTTTTCAGAGGGAGTTAACTACCTCAACTTTTATTCAGAACATGTACTGTCTGCACTGTTCATTGGTTGGGTCATACACAATTTACTCTTTTATGCATTCTCTTCTCATTTTTGCTTTCTTATTTAAATGCAGTGTTATTTATTGTGGTGTAAAAAGAAAACAGCCTCAATCCAAGGTGATTGCTAAGGCAAAAAAAGCGTTAAGTAGCTTTTGTCATTACTGCCCACATAAGTGTCATTTTTCTACATGCTTGTGCCTAAAGTTGGGAGAGCGGGATGGTGTTGGAGGTTTTTCCAGGTCTTTATTTCTAAGATAGTTCTCAAACTTAGTTTAATTTTAGAGATGTCAGTAGCACACAGAAATCTAGGTAATGAAGAACCAGAGTCATAAGCACGCTACAACAGTGTATGATGTTGGCAGAATGGACTTAATTGCTATTGTTGTCACTTCTTGCTCTTTTTATTTCTTGCGAGTTTTAAAAAAATACTTAAAAATTACTAGTTGTGATATGTACAGTTTCCCATATGCTGTAGAAATGTGTAAGGTTTGTCCAATCAGTAGGAAACGTGTGCACGCACATCTTCCCTCACACACTAATTTCAGACAGAACACTGTTAAGATTGAAAAAGTCAAGTACTCAAAGAGACGAGATGCCTGAATTAAGCTTGTGTTTGCAACCTCTGAGGCCTCTGTATGTAAGCAGTTTGATATAGTTTTTGATTATATGGTCTTGGACGCAGGGTTTTTATTTAACACATAGTTCATTTTGTTGGTACGTCTTCAGTAATGTGACTTGTTTAATTTTTACTGCACATGTCAAACTCAGCTCTCAGTACAGATCTATTCACCTCTTGATGGGAGAATTATTCATCTCCTTACTACCACTTTTTAACATTCATCACTGAGGTATCTGCCTTTTCACTAATAATAATGAATCTACTTTCATGGAGTCTTTGTGAGATGATATATGTGACCGACAAGAGCTAAAGGAATTAAGGTGGAGAGAAATTAAGATTAAAGGTACTCACAAATTTTTGATGGGCAGCTTGAGGCAGTTAGGGCCCAGTAGTTCAGAATACTTTGGCACTTTACAACAAAGCTTGTCAGAAAAATTCTACAGAAAAGTTTTAGTTTGGAATTTATTGATTTAACAAAATTGTAACATATACTGAGAAATATACTGTTTCATTGATGTAATTGAACCTGGTCTGGGCTTCATGTTTAAGTAAAGAAATAACAGAAAACTGAATCACAACCTGCTATCTATCCACCCTTATAAAAGATTATGTAAATCATCTTTATACCCAAATGCTATTAATCCTCCATGAGAAGTATTGCAGTCTGCACCTTCATCCCACAGATGGTCCATAGTGTGCTAACATAACATTGCACTCTAAGTCTATGCATTAGAAGAATTAAGTAGCCTTAGTCCCCATGTTGTTAAAATAGAAACTCAGCAATTGAGAAACACATAAATGAATCCAATAGTGTTAAAAAGAAATAAAAATAAATGCAGTATTGGTAAGAAGAAAATAATATTAGAATAAGGAAAGGAAAAAGACAATTGTGATTAATGTGTATTCATGTTATCTGCTTTGCACAATATATTTCTCACTTAAACTCTTAAAAGAAAAGGTATAGAAAAACATGGTTATACTCAGGCAGTCTTTAAGAAGTTGGCCAGAATAGATGCCAGTCATTCTATCAAATTCTGCTTTCTCATTACATACTTCACTTTAGCATTTCCACATGCATGGCAGCCATTCTACTCATTTCTTGAAAGCCTTATTTCTATTTCACTTCCTTCAGGACAGCATTGTATATTATCTGTTAAGGAGGATGATACATAACCTAAGTTAGACTGTGTTCACATTGGACTACAAGGAGGCATTGCTATAGATACTCCACCCAGTTATGAGAAGGTATGGGGCAAGACAGTCCTTTTCTGGATCTAGAATTATTTTCCATTAAGCTGCCTAATGACCCTAGGATATTGGTGAGTCCTAGCCATTTCTTAATAATAGATATTATGACTCATCCATCCATCCTGCCTTACTTTTCAATGCACCATTGAAAAGATAGGAAGCCATTTTAGTAACATACCCTAATACATCATAGCAATTTAACTTCTAATAGATTTTATTATTGCTTTTAATTCTTTTTTCTTTCAAGGATATTGATTTTGAGAGTACACTATTCTTGCAATTAGATACAACCGGTTTTTCAGTATGTAATCATTTTTGGTTTGTAACTTTTGCAGGAGACAAACTGCCTTAATGTAACCTCTGATCTCTCTAAGTCATGTACAGATGTTAAAATAACAAGGATGTAAACATGATACACAACTTAGAGAATACAAAACAAGACTGTACCTATAATACCTTAAAGAAATCGCTCTATTGTCTGACTTGTCAACACACTAAAACCGAAACATACTTGCACAAACATGGCACTAACAAAGCAGCCCAAAGTAACAGCTGGGTAACATGAAATGCTCGTGTTTTTTTTTTTTTTTTAAAGAGTTATTACAAATAGCCTACCACGAAATGCAGCAGGCATCTCCACTGCAGTCTCAGACATCCATTTCTCAGCAAGCGCATACTCCATCCTCTGCACAAGTATTCTATAGAGAACATATTTCATGGTCTGTTTCTCTGTGAAAATTTACATAAAACCAGCAAGCTTCTTCAGTTAGAAGGTGGTGCTTTACAAGACTAGATCACTGTTTGTTCTATCAATAGTACTTGTTTAAGCATTACACTGTGAGCTGCTTCTCTTCTATTAACAATTTTGCTGCTGTTCTGCTCATATTAAGAAGCTTCCCTAGTGATGCAGAAACGAGGCATTAAACCATGACAAGAAACGTTATTCTAATATTATCACAAAAATATATTATATTTACTATTCACAGGAGGAGAATCAGTATTGAAGTTTAGTTCTTTTGGAGAAAAAAGTGTTAAAAAGCACATAGAATTTTATCAGTACCTTTTTCCACAATTAATGCTGAGTGCTATATGTATAACCTAGTCTAAATTTCTGCTTTATTGTCATAATTTATGTCACCCAGTCATAGATCTTTTATTTTTAATTCCAAATTATCTTTTATTTTTGGTGTACTTAGAGCAAGAAATTGACGTTTCCTTTAGACAGCAGCAGGGTGGTACCAGTCCTTTCTTTGATGATCTACATGAAAACATGGTCATTATTGTAATATGGAGTTTGTTTTTAGTACACACAGAATTCTCCCCATGGTGTCCTTCAAACTGTAACTTCTAATTATCAATGCCAGAGTAAATAGCAACTTTCTGCCAAAGAATATATGAAATGAAGCACAGCTACTGGTTAGTGATCCAGAAAAGAAATAGTAATTTCTCGTGATTCCGGCAAAATCAAGTAGGACTTAAATGACACAAAGATGACAGGCATAATTCAGGGACCAAGCTGCCTTATTTTAGGTACCTTCAATGTGCACACCAACTCTGTAGTCAACACTGCCTCAAAACCTTTTTTAAGCAATAGTAGAAATTACCATTAAAACTTCCATATTTTGAAGTGGTCATGGTCTTTTTCTGTCTGTGATTTAGATTAGCACCTTTTTTGAGAAAGCACTAGCAAAGCTGGGTCACAAAGAGCTACTCAAACCAACCCCAAACACCTTTGGAACAAAACAGAAATCACTGTGCTCCTAGTCACCAAGAGCTGTCATGAAACAAACCACCTATTCCTATGAGTGACCTAAAAACTAGTAAGAACAAATTCAGTAATTAGCCATTTTGTTTCTCTTTTTAGTCACTGGAACACTGACATTTTTCTGCATTTATATCTTTTTGTGCTTCCAAGAGAAATAATAGCTTATAGTGTATATAGCATTTAAGACACCAAATACAGACCTTCTTTCCTCAGAAACAACAAGCTTCTGCACGAGCATGGATATCTGAAATATTTAAAACTATAAAACTGTCCAAGACCATTATTGATTTTACCGTCTGAAGCATTAGACAGCAAACATTCCTAGTCATAAACATTACAAGGTATCTCTGTATCTTCAGCAAATACATAATGCTGTTGTTAATATAGCAGATCATTTGCTTTCGAATCGGAGTCCTGGAAGCGTCCTTGGTGTCCGCTTCCACATACTTCAGCGGCAATGACAATCAGAAGGGCAAGGCTACTACTACTTGTTAGGGCATAATGCCATGTTAAGCACATACCTGAATAGTCATCTTGCTGGGGACTTATCCTTGTAATTGCAGCTGCAAATCTGTCATACCTGGAAGCCTCTGGAACTTTTTGTAGCCTTATTAGATGTGAGAGAGCCAAGCAAGCTCAGTGGAACTGTGGTCATCAAAAGCAGCCCAAAACAACTTAACTGGCCATATCATCTGTTTTACACTTATGGCTTTTCAAATTCTAATTTAAAAAAACCCAAAACACAAACCAGCCACAAACCACTCAAAAGTGTAATGGCTTTGTTTTAAATCACACACTGTACTGGGATTAGAAAACAATTATTATTCCTCTTTTAGGTAAGCAGATTATCATTCCACTAATTATTCTCAACAGAATAGAAGAGATGAGAAAATAATCTAAAACTTTTCCTGATGGAACTAAACTCATGACTAGGCTTAATAGGCTCATTATAATTATCAACAATTTTTGCCTCGCTAGTTCCAGAAAGAATTGTTACTAGGATAACATTTGAAGCTGACTTTCCATATACAAAAATTCTGTCGGCTGCCTAAACTATTGCACAAATAAAGATGGAACAATCTCTCTGTAATACTTTGGAAAGAAAGTTCATTTTAAAAAATTTTGTTATGATTTAATGGTAGCATGTACATAATTTGGGACAGTTTAGAAGCACCTAACCTGGGCAAAGAGATATCTGGGCAAATTTGGGTAATGGAGCAGGTTACCCATATACGCGGGCAAGGGTAATAACATTCTCAATGTCCCAGCTAGCATGGCAGCTCCGTACAGCTCAATGCTGTTTCACTGAAGGCATCCTTTGCAGCTGGTGCTTCAGCGGCACAGAGCTTTGCATCTGCTACGCTGCCATCTAAAGGATAAGGAAAAAAGGGGGAGAGATTAGATTTTCCATGTGCTCTGTGGGAATTATGAACGAACTGGCACTTGACTATCCAAATTCTAGGTTTTAATTCGAACTGCACTTGAAACCTGAGGGGTAATTGTAAGTGTTGACTCAGTGTAGTGGACTGGATCACCACCAGCAGTAATGTAATACTTGTACTTTTATAAGATTTTGTTACATGGGAATGATTGAACCAGTCTATATAGTTAGAGAGGAGGAGTTAGAAATTATTTATGGACTGCATTACAATTTACAGCTCAGAAAAATTAACACAGGTGGCAGATAGCCATATAAACAAGAGCCTCAAGATATCTTTTCCCATTCTATGACTAAGCAGCCATATCAAAGTCCTCTGTAGTCTACGTCTGCAAAGACTTGAAATGAAACTGGAACTTGGTAGTAGAAATTAATGAAGTACAAGATCTTACTCACCAGGTGGGTTTTCCCAAGAAACCTACAATGCTAATTATAAAACTTAATTAATAACATTATATTTTTTTGTAATTTATCACAGTTCTATGTTTATAGTTTGCTATCAGGTTTTTTTAAAAAAAATTGTATTTTTTGCAACTACATTTTAATCTGCATGTAACAAACAAACAACAAAAAAGAAAACAATAGTTTAATTGTAGTTTAACTCCCATTAATGGTTTAAGTCCCATTAAGTTTGCAAAGCTCATACTTAGGTTTATGGCTAGAATACCAGTAATAAAGACAAGCTGTTAAAAAAAATAAATAGAAAGAAGTAGTTATAAGTAATTAAAAGAGCTTTTGTTTAAAGAAGAAATATGAATCAAAGCAAAATAGGGACTGTTAAATGAAGTAAAACTTCCTATTACGAGATTGTTTAAACTGTTTAACTATGGAGTTACCATAATCATTACGCATTGAATCAGTCAAAACCAGTCAGAATAGTATGAACAGTCTGGTGATTAAAGAACTGGAGTACAGTAAGGACAATTTCCTGTCTATCACAGAGTTTCTAGATGATGAAAGTTTTTTATGAAGCCTTCTTCTGCCTGTGTTTCCAGCTTTAAAATGGAATCTGATCGCAACCCACACAAGAAGCTTTATGGAGATAAACGAAAGAAGTACTTGGATAATGTAAAGAAAAAGGTCAAGAAGAAAACTGATCAAGCCTTTTTTTGAATAAGTATTTCTTTAAACAAGCTAATTCACTGCACTATGATTACAATAATAAAAACCACCAACACGACGTTGAATGCCTTTAAGAAGGCATTCCTGCCTTCTTAAAATCAACAAGATCTGTGGCTCTGAATCTGCACATTTGTCTTCCTAAAGATAAAAATTAAACATATCCATCTAGAAACTTAGAAAAGTATACTTAAAATTGAGACTGTATAAGCAAAGATTAGAGAAAATTTCCCAGTCACTGTTACCAGTGGACATGACATGGAGCAGAAAATTCAGGAAATGATGATGTTTTACTATTTGATGTTATTTGACCTACAGCTGTAACTGTGCAAGCTCCTGACAGAAGTTTAGTATTTTTCCCCACAGATAGCAAATAGTACCTACTGAACCATAACCACTTGACGTCAGATATCCAAATCTCATTAGCTACTATGAGGCTGTCAATTCTGCTCAGCCAGATTCCTGCAAATGAGAAGGTTTTATAAGGTACATTGTATGTAGTCAAGTGCTGAAAATAGTACGTATTTTCAGCAAAATATGCCAAAATTCACAGTGACTATTTCATTCATTCTATGGCTTATATTCTGCAGCAGAAATGAACTTTAAAGTACCTAAACCAAAAGCATCGATTTCCCTAGCATATTAATAGAAAAAGTACTCGTAGAGAGGTTTGTACCTGGAGGACAATGAAATGTGAAATATTCAATTCAGTTTTGTACTTTAAGAGTAACCAAAGGTGACCTTAATCCACATTTATGTACGCCACAGCATGAATTAACCAGCTGCCTTCCTCACAAGTGGGCAGAAGATGTTAAAGCAACCAGAAACATGGTTTGATTTATACTTTCTCCTGTAGTCATATTGAATACTATCTATACTGCCATGCACTGGGCTAGGATCCCTGCCACATGTCCTGTCTGAAAACAGACTATTGACCTAAAGAAAAATCATCCTTGTTCTTTTCCACTCATTTTAGGAGAGCTTTGATTTTTTTTTTTTAGCTGGAATTATATTTACTCAAATTATAAAAAAAATACATCCATTTCATTGATTGTATGCAATTGTTTGTGAAAAAGAAAACACCCTGAAAAGATCGAAGACTTTGAAATTTAAATAACAAAATATTTACTTAAATAATTTAAAAATCTATCTTCATTATATTTTTTTAGATTAAACAATTTAATTTGAAAATACAACAACAAATTATGTGATTTCATGCAAAAGCAGTATTTTAATTTAATTTTACAGAGCCAAATTTCCAGTGTTTTTTTAAAACAATTTTATAGAATTGTTCTTTAACTAAATCTAAGCTATTTGAACACCTCAAGTCCTTTTTCGGCAGGTCTTACCTGGATTAGAAAAATATGAGTTACAAATAAACAGCTCATCAGAGTAGTTGAGAGCGCATGAATAAGGATTGATGCATGTTTCGGTTTGTAGTATTAATTGAATAAGAGTACTTCCGGAGTTTTCAGTACTGGGTTTGGTGAGGATAATTTCAAAGGAATGCTTACTTTATTAAAAAGTATCAAACATTTAAAAATATTAATACAAATTAGTACTTGTCTGTCACCAGTTAAGAGTAATAAAAAGTAATAAAATACTTTAGAATAAAAGTCTAATTGAAAATTAGACTTCCTTAAACAGTCAAGTTGAAAAGAATCACCGTACTTATCTTGTGCAAAATCCAAGTAAAACCTTTGTGGTTGGAAGCTGTAATTACAAAGGCCAAATACATCTTTTCAGACAACCATGTGCATCCACATCTTGCATGCACACATTTTATTCATTAAGTAGACGTTTAGAGCTCTCTTTCCACTGTAGGACTGTTGCTTATCTCACTGCATAAGAAGCAAACCAACACTGCAGACTAGACACGGCAGGAAA
This sequence comes from Anarhynchus alexandrinus, assembly GCA_008711295.1. Lineage (NCBI taxonomy): Eukaryota > Metazoa > Chordata > Aves > Charadriiformes > Charadriidae > Anarhynchus > Anarhynchus alexandrinus. The sequence continues at coordinate 6,085,117 of VUYV01000006.1, read as the reverse complement.
GCTGCAATGAATCGTAAGTCAACAGAGCTCATTTGCCGAGGTCTTAAGAATAGCCTAGTTTGTGGCCAGCTACTTTGTTCCTGTATTATTTTGTTTTGGAGGAATTCTCTCCTGGCTTGTTGCAGGCTTTTACAATAAATAGGATATGCAAGGAAGAAGTTAGATAAGTTTACCCTGAAAACTGGGTCAAAAGATAACTCTTTTAAGGAATGTTTAAAAAAACCCACCCTACACAAATGCACAATGCATTACCCAGGGCAAGGGGAAATATGGAGAACCTTATCTTGTGTTAAATAAACTAAACTGGTTAGAGCAGCAACACTCTGGAATTATTTATTAGGTGGAAATTATTGCCTGGTTGCAAAAATAATGTACTTTAAATGTTGTGGAGTTTCTCAGAGAGAAGAAAACACATAAACTCAGAGGTATGATGTTTCTTTTTATGTGAATGTGATCACTCTGCTATTTCAAATGCAGGATGTTATCATATATGATATAAAGTTTGTACCTCCCTATTAAGTAGTATAAAAAGGTCAGGTTGCATTCCCCTAACAACACTGCAACAAGGAATGTGACTTGGACATGCTGGCCAGAAAGTGAAAAAGGCTCATTTCAAAATTATTGGGAAATTCACAGCTATTTATATAAAAAGATGACTCCAAGGCATGAGCAAATAAGGAAATTCAAGCACATTTCTACCATACCAGCTGTAAGCAGATGGGAGAGAATTAATTATCAAAAAGAGTTAAGTGTAAGATAGATTTTTGTTCCTGCAAAGGAACATCACATAAATTACCAGGGCAACACATGAAGTTTTCTAGGGTAAATGAATTTAAAACAGTGCACTGTTTGGATAAAATTAGGCTGTCTCAGAGTTTAAGATGGTATTTTTCTAAGGTTTATGAGTAATCAGTTGAAGAATGTTGGTGAGTCCGCTTGCCTCCAGTTTCTTCTTAGCCTCTACGGATCATTGCACCTGAGAGTTTATCTCCCTTGGGAACTTATTATGCGGTAAACAAGGCTGTAAATTTATAGGGGACTCTGCACTTACTCCACTTGTGGACACAGTTAATGTGCCATAAGAATCCTCTGTAAGAGCTCACTCTCTTTTTTCAAAAGTGAACAACACTGAGCATAGAGAATCTACACGGAGAATCAGTACGGATCACTGAATGCGATGTGACTTCCCATCTACATTTACTTCCTTGCAAACACAAACTTGCCTATGTAGAAAGAACAGTAGACTTCAATCTGCCTGTGCCAGAGCACTTGCGGCAGACAGTCCTTACCTATGCTCGGGTTTCCCAAACCCTGGAGCCTCCGCTAATCACTGCCATGGCTAAAATGATTAGCTTGCACTCTACTGTAGATGTCAGAATTGTCCCTCCTTATTAAAGAACTGAAACAAATATAAATCAATATAGAAGTAAATATAAGCATAAATAATAGGAACGATTGCAAAATAGAAAATATTGCCCTCAGAGCTATATTATGTTGTGCTTCAATGTTTTAGAAAACACTGTGTACAGACTACATTGCCACTTCCAGTACCTTTATATATGATTTGTACTGAATATTAATAGTAATAATGATAAATGCACCAAAGTTTTAAGAGCTAAAGCATGGAATGTGAACTTAGTTGTGAGTGCTGTCACCGCTGAAGTTTCTAAGTTCCACTGGTGCTTGAAGCATACAAGAGAAGATTTTATTTCTTTTCAGCAGCAAGTTGAACATTTGCAAATATTACAACTTAGCAGACTTCTGTGGTCTTATCCAAAGCAAATATTGCAGCTAGAAATTGAAGGCAGATATTTAATAAATAAAGTTAATGAAATTAAATTAACAAAAAAAATTAAATTAATTAACAAAAAATTAATAGCTGCTTTTCTTGTGTTGCAGTGAAGAAAATTTTTCTTAGCATTCCTATCAGAACTTCAGCTGGTATGGTATGTTATAGACCATAACACAGCCTGAATAAGCCTTTGAATCTTGCATTCCTTGCTCTTATACAATTCATTTCTTTTATTAAAGCATCAGCTTGCAAATGCATTATAGAATTTCATTTTCTGTGGTGAGAAAAACAAAGCAGCAGGAAGAGTTCCAAACCCAACATTGCTTCTATCATTTCTGGCTGCAGAGAAAAATACCCCAGAAAATGTAACGAGTTTCAGAAGAACAAATGGAAAATTATCCAAAGCAAGCCATCCCCAAAATTCAATATTAATACAAAAAAAGAGCCTCATGATTCTTTCTAGAGCGCCCTTCAATAAATTTGAATACACAGGAATGACATTACCAAGAGCACATTCTTCTTTTGTATGTGTTGCAAGTGACCGAATTGTGGAATCAGAGCCAGGAGTCAGTTGGTTGGTTTTTTTCATTAATGTCAGGAAAAGCAGAATAGAGAAAACAAACCCCCCCACAGAAATAGAAAAAAACAAAGCAGTACCATGTTAGCACTCCCTAATCTATATGACTTCATAACTTTAATAGTGATACCTGACCTTAAATTAAAAGATTTTTTTCTGAGTATTTCAATATGCTGTATCAGTCTGAAAACAGAAAACGATAACCCTCTGCACTGTGAAATAGGTACACACACATCTACATGAGCTGAATTATTTGAGGATAATTCAACTCATCACATTATTTGTAACATTTCATAAAGCAGGATGTGAATATATTCAGCTGAAGGCTTTCCAATACAAGTTATGAGAATTGGATATATTTTTCCTTTTATAATACACACTCCATCACTTCTCCAAAGCTATTGCCATTCTGTAATGAATATTTCTGATTATTTATAACAGAGTAAGGGTCAGGGAGCATTAGAAATTGAACTCAGGCAGAAGAGAGCTGCATCCCAAGATACAGTGCTAGCAGGCAAAGTCTGAGATTTCTTTCACTCTGTTGTTCGTGACCTCAGTCCTGACCCGTCTGTAAATGTGAGAGGTAAATATGTCTGCTTCCAGCACAGTCCAAGGTCTTCGACAACCAAATATCAGGTAGCTGTACGTGACTGAGTATGTCCATCTGCTGAGTCTGCTTTAAACCGCTATCCATAAACCTGTCGTCTTGAATTTGAAGAGTATTATTTTTCTCCCCCATCCCCAGAAATGATGGAATTTATTTTATCTTTGTTACTTTACGTTAATCTTGCCTGTTACTGATCAAACAATTATCTATTTCAAAATTGGTTACAGAATGCAAAATAAATTCTGTGAATTGAGCAATCAATTCCAGTAGTAGCTAACAACATATACAACCTCCGATAACATCCACTGTAATAATGATCTTACTCCAAAGTAATGGGATAAGTGCAATAGTTATATATTTCTCAATATGATGTGGTATCTGTTAGTATCTGCAATAAATTTTTACCTCAGGTCCACTTGCAAAGGGAAATTAAGTAGATATTGTTTTCTTTCGGATTGAAAAAAGGACTAAGCCGAACACCAACAAACAGAAAAAGCCTAAAAAAAATGTGGTCGGTGCACATACACATTTCCTGTGACTTCTGCTTTGCAGCTGATCATTCATAACCTCAGTAGGTACACACACAGTCAAAGAAAATAAGACAGACAACACTAATAAAAAGAAAATTTGTTGTAAATGATTGGAATTTGTAAAAGCAAAAGAGTAGATGGTTATAGGTTATTTTATAAGAGCTATTTTCTAGGGTATTTTGTACAGTAGTAGGGTGATTTACAATTAGCAAATCCTGATTGTTTTCACTCTGTTGTTTCAAGATAAGCGTCTGAAAAAACTTTTTTTCCCCCCATCGGTACTATTTTGATTGAAATTAAAAAAAAAATCTGCATTTGAGATTTTAAAATAGGTCTATTTTAAAATGATAAATTTTCTTTCACTTCAGATGGCACTGAAGTATTGGATTCGTGGATTTAAAAATATGGCAAATATACTGAAAGTATATTAAACAACACAAGTAAACATTTTTCCAAAACGCTTTCCAAACTTTTGAGGAAGTTTTTTGATATAGTATGAATTGTATAAAATACTTGCATGATGTCTAATCAATGTAAGTGTCAACATATATTTCTCATTCCCTATTTTAGCTAACAATTCCCTCTCCTTTTTTAAAAAAGTCTTTGACAAATTAAAAAACAGCATCATTAATAAAGGGAATTGATAATACAAGTGTTAAATATATATTGATACACATATAGATATACTATTATATATACACAATACACATACAACCTATTCTAATAAGTTCTATCTGAAAGAAATTCCTAGAAATTCCCAGTCTTGAAACAAAGACAAAAGCACTAAGATGATGTATTATTACTCTTTAGATGTGTGTTTGGTGCAGGGAAGCCTAATAATTTATTCGAATTCATGTAGTAAGCAAAGTTGCATTCTAGTGTTAAACTGATTAATGTAAAACTATAATCAAAACTGTAAAACAAACAAAAAGGCTGTTCAGCTATATAGTCCTGTTCCGTTCTATTCATGACCACCTCTGTAAGTCCTAATGAACTAATCCTTCACCTGCAAATCTTTTGCTACTGTGACAACATTCAGACTATCACCTATGGAGTTAGATAAAGGGTACCTGGGGTGTCACACTCAACTGAGATACAAAAAAAACCCCAGTAAAACACCTACAGATTTAAATAAAAGACTTCTGCAGATTATTTCTTTTACTATTCAGAGAAAAAGAAAAGCTACTTCCTCCCATTCTCAAAATTTTTCAAGATGAGCAAAATTTCTATTGGCAAAAAGGTTAAGTCAGAAAAACATAGTTTTATTTAATCATCATAAAAAACAGTTTTCTTTGCAGAGATACACAACTGTCAGATATATTACTGAGCCTTCCATATTGCAGACAATGTAATTTTAAAATTACAAGCTCTGAAATCAGTCAGATCTTCCAAAAACACCGAGTACTCAAAACAAAGACTGAAATTAGCTCTACAAAGAAAAGCCATATACAAAACACTTTGTAATAGTAGACCCTATAAATGCTTTATGAGGAACCTGTAAAATAACCCACAGGAAACTCCGGGTCACTGCAAAAAACATACAATGCTGCATTCACCCTTTGAGTTCACACTGTGGTATCGATTCGAGTTTGATATTTACAATTTCTTTCTGTAATTCCTTATCATACATAATAATTTGAGAGACCAGAATTTGCAGTGGTCCCAACATCTTCCTGCCTGTCTAGACATTGACTGGAGAACTTCTAAATCTTATGATTAAGTCTCTTGGCAAAAGTTGGAACTGATGCAAAAATTGCCATCTATCCTATTAATTTTGATATTTCTATAGCTAGGAAAGTTTATCTATGCTTGTATGTTCAGATAGGAAACAGCTCCTCATGAGCATTTTGATTTTAAATTATTTGGCTATTTCAAAATTAGTGAATGCATTCTCCTATATATAAAAAGCATAATTAATGCTACAAGCATAGTACACAAGGAAAGGATTAGACTCAGATCATGGGAGTCTTCAGAGATTTATCATAGTTATCAGATCTTGTGAGTTACAAAGTATTAGGAACTAAATCCATAACATACATGGGTTTGCCCTGAGCGTTTTTAATGGGTTAAAGGACATTTCACAGACAAAAGCAATTAGTGACTATGTTCAGAAATTGGTAATACCATCTTGATATGGAGCTGAAGATGCCAGAGGGTTCAATTTGAATCTTTTTGATGTTCCGAATTTTAGTTAATGATAAATCTCTTTCTGCGGGAGTTCTGCATCTATCTATATACAGACAGTAAAATTATGTCCTCTTCAAACACCCCCCACCCCTTCTTTCTAAGCATTATGGATAGTTACTAAGATTAGGAAATACAATTTTTAAAATGGTAATGATAAACATGACAGAAAAGTATATTAATTCTGTGCTAAGGTCCAGAGAATGAACAGCCCATAGAGAAAGTGAAAAGTGTAAATGTTCGTACATAGACATATCTTTAAGCTATTGAGGGGAAGTTCTGGAATGAAGCATGCAATTTTGTATTCAAACCTTGTCTCATCATATGTTAAGCCTTTCTTAAGCCACGCAGCCTTTCTAGATTATAAAAAGCAGTCTATTGAATAGAAGATAAACAGTATAATATTTGTTCTTTCCTATATTCCCTGAAAATTGATGACATTCTTCATGATAATTTAAAAATAGAAATTTATATATGTATGCATATAATACATACATTTTTTTTATATAAAATGTCTTTAAAACATTAAGCTATTAAGAAAAATAGCACACCTTTGCAGAACGTGCATTCAGTTGGTATAAAACTGAGCTATTTGAAAACTCTTGCCAGCACGAGGCAGTCGGGAGGAAGGAAGGAAGCTTGCTGTGTTTGCAGTCACTTCCCACTTTGTCCTCAGCACAGGCTGGATGGTGGGCAAAGGCTCTTGGCCAGCAGGACTGGAGGGCCACAGCTCCAGAACTTCCAGCATAGAAACCTTTGCAGTCAAAGTGGTTGAAAGCCATTTTTCTAATGTGGGACCTGGCAAAGGAGTTGTGCTCATTACAGGCAACCTGCTAAAATCAGTAGTTCCAGCAAATGGCAATTTGATATTAAAATTTGGAGGTAATTTATTTGTTAAACTACAACGTGAAGGGAGTAGAATGTAATAAAAACAAGCAATCAGAACAAGCAGAAACTCCGTCCATGTGTAGTATGAAGCACGTGTGTGTGTCTGTCTGTCACTCAAACTGCTGTGTAAATGATGTTTTAGTTAGAATTTGAAAAATCTTCTACATCTCACTATTAAGAAATAAAATCAGAAAAAGGAGTCCACAAGGCCCTGTCTCTTGCATGACTTCCTTGAGTGAAGTTTCTCCATAATAAACTATAATAATATTATAGATGTAAATAGCAGACATACATGCTTTTAAGTAAGGAAATTCCGTGATAAAGTTCTCTGTATATAAACACAGACAAAACTCAGAAAGGGATACTCTCTGTATGCTTCATAATTACGTATGTGTACCCAAGTAACCTGCTAAACTGGGACTTTAGAATGGGGGGAGAAAAGCAGGAAATATTTGTGAAGAGCACACGCCTGAAGACCTCAGAAAAATAGTTTGAAGAGACTAAATTCTGTTATTTTCAACAAAAATGCCAGTGCCAGTCTCAAGCAAGCTTTTAAACTTTCCTTCCAGGATTGCACACTAAAAAGGCAAATAGCGTTTTGGTTTCTATCTGTAAAAAAAACAAATACAATAGAGAAAAAGGCAACTTCATACTTCATTGTACCAAACTCCAGAAACCATAATGAACAGCTTCTTTGTAAAAAGGTTAGTGCTTGCAGTGATTACATCCTCTATTGCTGGTATACGAATCTTTGAATATTAAATGATTTTTGTCTATCAGGCCATTCCTTGCAACCAAATTATTAAAGTTATGACTGCAAGTGGATTAGGCAATGACACGCAGGACCTTGTGTCTGCATGGATTATACAGGTATATCCGCCAATGCCTTTTCACAGTACTGTCTTTAGTTTAATGTTCAGATATACAAATATAATTCACTGAGCTATCATTTTTTGGTAAACTGCACTTTGCAGACAGTGCAGAGCGATTTGATGTCTCTCAAGGTGGATAATAGCATGAATAATTCATTAAGCTCACTGGAGTTAATGTTGTTGTACTCAAGGTTAAGTATTCCCCCATCTCCATATAAGGAATTACTTGATTGCTTACCTTAAAAATGAACTTTCTTTAAAAAAGCCATTGTACAAACAATAGGATATGTGTGACCGCCATAATTTTTAAGCTAATCCATCAAGGTACCGGCAAATAACGATACGCTGAATAAGCTTACGATTTTTTTTAGTTATCTTACAACTCTTTATAACAAACACACCCATAGAGTAAAAATGTCTTTGTTCTGAGACATTTTTTGTTCCTTACAGTACCTCTGCCAATGATAAAGGTGATTTTATTTATTAAGGACTATAATAAAAAATCAAGGGACTATGTCCAGATTGGTCATGAGCTTAATAAAGATTAATAAAACTACCAAGAGTAAAGCAATGTGCTATTTAGTCAAAATCACAAATAAGCTGTAGCATTCAGATTATCCTTGGACAAACTGTGGGTAAAAAAAAACCCTCTAAGAAACAAGGCCATGGAAACAAGCCAAGCTGTTTGGCTGGTAGTCGATTTAATTAAAAGCAGCAGCCAGACAGCTAGCCACGTTCAACTGCAGCTAAGTAAATGGTTTCACCGTGTCCTCTATGAGCAAGTCCTTCTGCATGGCAAGATCAAATCCTGCAGAACAAAAAGTACTTTCTGACAAGTGCAGCCTTCACCTCTAGCTACTAACTCGGTGATCAAACTCCGATTGAACCCTGCAGGAAACAAGGACTATGTTGAACCACTCTGAAGGGACTCAGCATCTTAACGATAGATACCTTGGCCTGTCCACGTGATAATACAATGCAGATTATTTGGAAGAGGACATTTCCACAGGACACTGTAAGAAACTCACTTCAGTATTGCATGGACACTAGTTACCTCAGACTCTCAGATTCTTCAGAAACTCCCAGTCTGGAGCACGTATTAAAAGATTGTTTATGTATGTGTTTAATTACTTGACTGGCTATAAGAGCTTGTTCAGATGAACAGTTGAGGACGAAACTCCTGCTTCTGCTGCTGCAAGACGAGGCTTCGTATGTGTGCCTACACTACAGCATGCTCCATTTCAGAATATGGATGCTCTCCCTAATCACACTGACAGAACAAACATAACTTGATAGCACCACTGAATGTTTATCTCTTACTAATGCACTGAAGGTGGTAAACGATTATGAGAAACTATTTCAGTTTTATTGCATTCTCCCAGTATATTTTGAGGGTTGACTGTAAGTGATAGTTACTGGGTTTCTACACACCAGAGGGCTGTGCTGCCATACAGCGAGACCTGGACAGGCTATAGAGCTGGGCAGAGAGGAACCTAATGAAGTTCAACAAGGGCAAGCATAGGGTCCTGCACCTAGGGAGGAATAACCTCATGCACCAGTAGAGGTTGACCTGCTGGAAAGCAGCTCTGCAGAGAGGGACCTGGGAGTCCTGGTGGACAACAAGTTACCATGAACCAGCAATGTGTCCTTCTGGCCAAGAAGGCCAATGGTATCCTGGGGTGCATTAAAAAACTGTGTCCAGCAGGTCGAGGGAGGTTATCCTCCCCCTCTACTCTGCCCTGGTGAGGCCACATGTGGAGTACTGTGTCCAGTTCTGGGCTCCCTAGCTCAAGAAAGCCAAGGAACTACTGGAGAGAGTTCAGCAGATGCTCCAGGGGACCGGAGCACCTCTCTTATGAGGAAAGGCGGAGAAACCTGGGTCTCCTTAGCCTGGAGAAGAGGAGGCTGAGAGGGGATCTCATCAATGCTTATCAATATCTAAAGGGCAGGTGTCAATAGAATGGGGCCAGACTCTTTTCAGTGGTGCTCAGCGACAGGATGAGGGGCAACAGGCACAAGCTGGAACACAGGAAATTCTGTCTGAACACAAGGAGAAACTTCTTTACTTTGCGGGTGACAGAGCACTGGCACAGGCTGCCCAGAGAGGTTGTGGAGTCTCCTTCTCTGGAGATATTCAAAACCTGCCAGGATGTAATCCTGTGCAGCCTGTTCTAGGTGACCCTGCTGTGGCAGGGGGGTTGGACTAGATGGTCTCCGAAGGTCCCTTCCAACCTCTACCGTTCTGTGATTCTACCATTGCAGCAGTCCTGCCTATTTAGCTGACTTCCAGCTCTCTTATTTCTTGCTTCAACAAATGATAACAAATTACTAATTTGTCTGCAGATGACATTTACTCACAGCATAAAGCAGAAAGCTACACTAAAGAAAATGGTAATACAATAGCTTAAACATGCCTAAGTGCCAGCCACCAGGCACTGTCATCGGTAAAATAAATTAGCGAGATTTCTGTTCTGCTGATGAAATAATAGTCCATGCTATGAAAACTGTACTCATAAAGCGATACCGAACTCCAAAGAAAGCTTCGCTTAACAAGTCTAGGGAGCTGAAAACATAAACAATCACCAATTATCCTTTATTCATATTTAACAAATAGTAAATTCCTTGCGGGGAACCGTAGCAGGAGAGTACAATTTCCTAACGTTAGCAAAGGCACAGGACACATGTCTAACTGAGGATTTCACTGCATTCAGATGAAAAAGAAAAACTGTAAAAATTTGTTATTATGGGAGACAGATAATGACTTCTCTAAAAACTGTTAACCAACAAAGTTGGGAACTCTTCCTTTTCAACATGCGTATGCAGATTCTTTTTTTTTCCCCACAAAACATGCATATGGTCTGAACGCTATAGAAATTTTGGAAGAATGAACTGGAAATTACATATACCTGTTTCAGAATTCCAGCAGGCAGACTTAAAAGTAACAGGTTACATTTATTTCATCTTGAATCACAAATATAAAGTAATAATCACAGATTAACTTAAATCCTTATGTATGTACCTAACACATCAACTGTTGCATGGACACGAAACCCATTAAAAGAGACAACAGATTTGCATCTCTTGACTTCCATTCAGAGACCTTACCTAGAATTTCTTATAACCAAAACTAATTACCCAGGCTGAATGAATAACAGCATTTTCTCATACTGAAATCAGATGAATATACATCTGTGTTTTCCACATTATTTCAGGACCATTTTAATTGCAAGTATGAGATAGAGTACAGCATCATGTGCTTGTCTCTGTGAGCGTACCGGAGAGAATGTCACTGTAATTTCACAAGTAGGAAGGTACTTGCATGCCGTAATAAAACTAAGCCAAAACCAAACCAAGCAAATTTAGATTTATAGGACAATAGTGGCTATGGGTCCCTGGCAAGCCATATCGCTTTCAACTCCAATTTCCATTGTCACCTTTACTACTCAGATTGCACAGCAAATCATTTTATAATGTTGGCAGTAATGTTGTGTCTAGCTAACATTTGCAGTTGGACACTAAGTTCAGTCAATCACTATTGTTTCTTGCCAAAACCCAGGAAAACGCTCTCCATGGCTGTTATTCCAGAAACGTTCTGAACCATTTCATATGAGTGGGTTTGATGACTTTTCTGACTGATTTTTTTATGAAATGCATCTTTTCCACCTATAAATCCTACATTTATAACTTCTTCTTAAAATTATTTTGGTCTCAGACATCAGCGATAGCATGTAGCAATCACACCAGGAAGTTTATGAAGACAGAGATGCCATTGCTGGATTAATGTTTCAGAATAATGAGAATGACTGATGTCAAACAACAGATTGGCAAAATGAAAAATGTCAGCATAGCTTTGAAAAATACATGTGAAGAATTATTTCTTTATTCATTTCTATTTGTAGGACTATTCATAGTGTTTTCTTATGTTCTGCTATTGGAATTGCAGGTTTAATCTTACTTCAAATCTCCATCTCTTCCATAATTTCATTTGAAAATTTAGTTATTGAGTGTAGACTGGCAGAAAGCTGTGTTTATTTCATTAATGAATTACTTAATATTTGCTTCTAAAACAAAATGTCTCTTAAAAAATAATTATCTTTTCATAACTGCTATGGAAATTCCAACTCTTAAATATGTCAACAACAGAAATTGAATAAAGCTCCTTAAAATTTAATAACCTTTTCTTACATTACCTTGATATAAACATAATTTGAAGTTGGCTATCTAGGAAATTATTTAATTACAATAAACATTTATGATGAATGTTTAAAAATATGAACATGAAGAAAATATTTGAGAAAAATATACATATTGACCTCTCAAATTTATTTCTGAAAATTGCTGTCATTTTCACTGCTTGACAACCCTCCTATAAATAACTAGCTGACAATTTTCCCGTGATGTAACACCGTTTTCATACTTTCGTAACTCATTTATCAGACTGCAACTTAGCATTACCAGGTTTTATTGTATTTTATGATATTTTATTAGTGTCTCATAAAAGCAAATGAAAACATATTAAACTATTTTTAACTTTCTAAGCAAAACCAGTATTTTTTTTTCTCATTTGAGACAGTATGGAAAAAAATCTGAAACCGCACCAAGGACAAACCAGTGACACTATTTTTTCTTACCTGCCCCATCCTGAAAAAGAGATCTTGTTTTAAGTTATCATTCATATTGATTAATATCTTGCGGAAGGCTATGTGTCCTGCCTACAGACAGAGAAGGCAGGAAAGTGTCTACTCTATTTTCTCATACACAACCCAACATATCTCTCTGTATTACATCAAGATACATGGCTAAATGGGCATTTACAATAAAGTGAAGACACGGTATCAAACTTCATGTAATGGGGAAAACTTTCATATATCCTTCCATAATATCCTTATTTATAAATATAGATCAGATATGAAGGACATGGGCTAAATAAAGTTCTCAGAGATGCTGACAGCATGTCATCCTGCCCATTTTTGCAGTCTAGTTTATTTTCTGGAAAAATAAATAATTTTGCACTTCCTTGCCTAATCCTGCTGAAAACCATTTCATTGTCACATTATGCAGGATTTATGAATATTTCTAATATGACGAGACTACAGATTCTTTCATTACTGCTTTTTAGCTATCTGGAAGGCTTGTCGCAGTCTTGCCAGGTTTTCAGATACTGTTCTTCATTTAGCATGTGTAGCCTGCTTATCATATTTCTTAGCCACAATGTTGCTATTTCTCTATTAGGTGAAACAACTATCAGATAATACCTACATACTTTTACTATTTTGAATGTGGAATGGAAGTATCTCACATCAATACATCTCATTTCTATCAACACATTAATATTTCCTTTAACTTAGATTATTATCCGTATCTAATACCTATCTCATAGTTGGTGCAGAGACAGGTTTTAAATTTCCAGTTCTCACAAGATCAATAGTTATTCAGTCAGCTTCATATAGAAATAGTTTTATCTATATCCTTTTTTAATACCTTCCCTCATTTGGCTTATTAGTGTTTCCTAATCTTTAAAGAAAAACAAAACCATCACCACCCCCAAAACCTCCAACGATTCAAATGTCTTAAAAACATTTTACATTTTCAGAGAAAACTAACTGAAAATGCAAATAAGCACAAAGAATAGAAGAAGATCACTTTCACCTCCACGCATGAGACATATGTATGGTATCTATTGCACTTAATGCATAATAATACCTCCATATGAATAAATGAAATCTCCGCAATGATTATGTGTTATTCATAAGCACATAATTTATAATATTCTGCAGAGATACTGTGAAAGTTTTTCACATTTAGGGTCTCTAATCTCAGTCCCTCTTCCTTTTTCTTCTAATTTCATGGATCGTACAGAGCCAAAAGAGGTGGCTTGAGAAACCACGTCTCTCTGTGGACATTTGTGCTGTTATTTCAAAGTCAGACAACTCCAAGCCTGTATTTGCCAAAAGCAGCAGAGACCTGAGATTGTGACTGTGCTGCTACTGGAGTAAACCAGCCTAAGAGAAACAGTTGGTATGATCTATCGTCTGGAACAAGGATGACTACTATTAAGTGCTGTTAGAGTATATGTACTATGACACATTTTGAAAGTCTTGATATATAATGCAGGTCTGTAAAATACCTCTTTTTCAAGACAACTCAACCTCTATGTTCCTTAAAATATATATACATATACATAAACTTAAGTGTATGTGTAGTAGACAAACAGATTTAAGTTTTATACATTAAGTTTACATTTAAATTTATGAAACATATTCTACAGAGACTGAGAAACTATTATGCATTACTAATGCAAAAAAAAAAGGTGAACAAAGGTCAGTTAGAAGAGATGAAAAGTTTTGGGTTTTCTTATCTTTAATCCATCTGCTGTCCTCTGGCAGATAAAAATATTTAATCAAAGACAACGAGACTATTAACGTTTGTTACAGGGAGAAACTAAACTCTAGCTCCACAGTGACATGTCCTATAGTGGACTGCTAAGATAGCTACTGAGTTTATAAATTACTGGTAGCAGGGGAAAAAACAAGGTTCTTTAAAAAAAAATATCTAAATTTTAACCCAGTATTTTCCTCTTAATTTTGTTCCTGGTATTATTATTAAAGAGTTGTTACATTTTTAACAAACTTCTCTATTTAAAACAAACTTCCTTTCTGTGGCTTTACACTTGTTCCTTTGTGATATTTCCACCTAGAAGCGCAGTTAAAACACAAACATTTCCTGTGCAAGTTCACTGGACAGATTGAATGTAGTGGGGTCAAAAGATTCATCTGCAACACGTTTTCTAATTTTTTTCATCAGTTGCTGAACTTGTTTCTCTTTGTTTTTTGCTTAAAGTAGAACACTGCATTATTAGATTGGCACAGGAAAAAGATATATGCACAAACTATATATAATGGATGTTTACAGTGTACTTCCTTTCAGCTCTCCTATCTTGAAAGCAGTACAGTCTCAAGTGAAACATGAATATCTTACAAGTGAAGCACTGAGATTGCATTTATTATTAACCAACCTTTCCTTCAGGTTTTCAGTATTTTTATCAGACATGTTTCATTGTTGAAATGCTTGATTGTTATTTTATGACTAGACTTAAAAATTGCAGAATTCAAATTTTTGACTTGTATTTTAAAATACATCAGAAAGACTAAGTTTTTTTCATATGAAGTTATTTATATAGTGGCAAAGATGTGATATGACAGCGTGATCAAAAACCAGCAGGCAATGGATCATGCCCTGTCAACCCTGCACAGGAGAGGTTATCTTCATCCCGCATAACACCACGCGGAAGTCTCACCTCATTAAGTCTGGCAAGGGAGAATACCCAAACAGGTGTTTTCTTCCCTGTTTTTAAAGAAGTCATGCAAAAATATCTACTCCCGAGGTGCATAAATTTTTCATCATTACAGTATGTGGACAGGGATGCCAGTATCAGTACTGCATCTGGGACAGAGAGCCCAGCCATGCTGGATGAGCAGTCCTCATTCATTAGGAAGAGGAAAGGGATTCCAGCTCTTGGCATTTAATGAAAAAAAACACTGGATCACTTTTAGCCTTCCTTGCTGGAGGTTCTTGCCAAGATATTTGAACTAAAGAATCCATTCACTGAATGACGCAGAGTATGAGTGCTGTAAAAACAAGAATCTTTGTAACAGAAACGTCTCAAATGTTTTGTCACAAAAATTAACAACTTGCTTACAATTCTCTTCTGGGCTCTCTTTTCCGCTCAATGAAAATGAACAGAAGTTATGAAAGGAATAATCTGAAGAAAAATTCATCCAATTCTTAGAAATGAACCCCCAGATTAATGACCTGATTTATGAAAGACATCATCAGAAAAAATCATCACAGACTTAGAACGGTTGTCACAGAGTTGGTAACATTTAGGCTCCTTAACAGTATCTGGTATAAGAAAAGGAGGGAAAATATTTAGCATGGTATCAGCCTTTCTTCTGTGACAACAATTAAGCCAAAGACAATATTAAAGAGATTTACTGCAGAACAGTGCACTACTCTCTGAACAGAAATTGGGTGCACCCAGCTTTCGAGCTACAATGCCAACCTGAAGTTCGGCAGACTTTTTTGAGGGTAAATATTTTAATGATTCTTACACAAGGGAAAAAAAAGATCAGACAAAAAGCATAAGACAACTTGGTTTTATAAAAGGAATTTATCTATATACTATCCAGAGCAGGCTGCGAAACTATATGGCCAAGTAATAAAATTTTCAGTGACTTTTTGCTACAAATGAAGAATAAACAACTTATTAGTTTCAGTAACTATACAGTTAAAATTGGGAAGATAACTTTGTTGGGCAGATGCCGCAGGTTGGTATCGTCTCAGAGACACCAGCCCGTGCTACCACGCAGCTCCTGTAGCCACCGCAGGCACAGCAGCTCCGTGGCACTGTCTCTCTCCTGTCTCTGCTCTGTTGCTGCAAAGCCAAATCATGGTGCAAACTCCATGTAGCCTCTACATACCCGTCAGGCTGACATTACAGATAACTTTTCTGAATATTCACTGTATACATTATGCAGAGTATTATAATTATATCCTTATAGCTGCTGGATAGGCATGGATAAGAGTTTCTGCAAGATTGCTTTCCCATTTGTATACAGAAAAATATTGTCACAACTGTACTGTTAAAAATAGTTCAATTATAAAGATCTAGCAAACAAAAGTTCTTGGCTAAACACATATAAACAGGCATTACAATTCAGTATAATAGAGGTTGTTTACAGAATTTATTTTAAAAAGGTGTTAGGGAATTGGGATTTAGGTCAGTAAAAAAGCAATGTGTGTAACTGTCATGAAATGTATTCCATTTTTTAAACTTTTTCAGACTGGATTTCAATCATCATTTCAACAAAATTCAGTGACTAAAACCAGGGCAACCACCCATTTGTATTTACCCCTTTCTATGGCTGTTTATACTGGGAAAATTAAGCCTCACAAAAGAAGCCTGAAAACGTGACTCTGGTGTTTGTTCTGTTAGATACTATCTATGGACAAAGCTTTGCTTATCTCCAGGTCTCCTCTGCTCTTCTGATTGCAATCTCATTTCACTTGTCCTTGGCATCCCATGTCTGCTGCGACCTCCAGCTTGTTAAATATTCAGCAGAAAGTTTATGGACTTTCCCATAACCTTGATTAAAAGCCTATGGGGAACCTGAATGCTGAAAAAAAAAGCCCTTTATTTGAAAAGAAACTTGAGTACACTGTGCTGATTTCTGTTTCGCTAATAGTATTTATAATCAGCAGTCACTGGCACAGAGTCGAGGCCAGAGGAAAAAATGATGATTCAATCTCACCTGTATAATAATTATTGTATTATCATGCCAAATCGGGATTTTATAGTAGAGCTTAATTTAACTAAGTGGAATTTGTGGGAGCAGTGCTGAGAGGGAGTGGAAAGTAAATGCTATAAAAAATTGGTCTCTCAGAGAAAACAGTCTTTACAGAGCTTCATCTCTTTGCCCCCCTTCAAGGAGGGGGGGCCCTATCACTACTTTGAAGATGTGAGTCTTGGGTAACTCCATCTCTTAACCCAAAGGCTGGTTGCAGTCCTGCTCTCTCTGGCAATCCAGGCCAGTGTCCAGGCTGGTGGCTTGCCAAGTCATATCCATGACTTGGATATGTTTCCACACCTCAAACTCTGCAGGCACTTTGGGTCCACCACTTTTTTTTTTTCTTTTCAGGGAAACATTACGGGAAAACGAGCAGACACCCCAATTTTCTAGGGGCTTTTCAGTATTTTCTTCCTGTTAGAACAATTGCAATACAAAGCCAGATGAAAAGAAGCTCAACATACTCCAGGAAATAGCTGTTTCCCCATTACTATTCAGCATCTTTAGGCACTCGTAAGAGTTTTTAGATACTACAAGAGACCCCCACCCCCTCAATAATTTACTTTGTCATTGTCTCTATTTCTATTCTTGGTCTTTTGTTCCTCTTCCAATAATGGACAGAGATCTTTTCTTTTATAATTGTCGGGTGATTAAAGACCCATCAGGTAATTTTGTGCTTAACTATTATATCCTTCCTGCTTTAGGCTTCAAAATAATTTGTTCTGAGTGATAGTCCTATTTCTGATCAAGACACACTCGCTAAATGGAAGATGTCAAATTTTATTGTGCCTTTACAACTATATCAGTACAAGATGCAGTAATTTTCTTCATCAGCATTTGGAAATTATCTCAATATGGGAGGAAAAGACAGCATAAAAGGCAAGTAGTGTCAAAAATTAAAACTATGTTTAAGCCTTAAGTAGAGCTACTGCAGGGGATCCTATACTGTCAAACACAATTCTCAATCACGCACCAAAAGATTCGCCATGATACTAAGATGGTTTCATGAGGACAGGAGACTATAACACGTACTATGGAACAAAAAATCAAACCAGCCTTTTCACAACAAATTAGATAAAACATAATACTTAACATTTCAATAAGTCTTTTTGTTCATAAAAGCATCTCACAGCTATTAATCAGTGCTTTATTTTTAATTTTCCCTCAACTATGTAATAACAGGAGGATGGGTGAGGTACAAATTCTAACTCTGGCCCAAGGCTAAAGAAGGAAAGAAGAGAAATATTATTAGCCTCAGGAAGTCCTGCCGCTTCATCATATTTGATTACCATAGATCACAATACTTGCAAGAAAGTCTATAATAAAATACAAAACATATGTTGTCTTTCATTATTACTATCTTTTATATAATTATCCTTGAAGTGAAGTGACTTTGTCTAAAGTTATGTTTATCATATACAATTGCAAAGATGTATACAGATTATATTAAGCTATAATCATACCAACACAGGATCACTTTCTGAGTGGATTATCCATGTGTTCCATTGACTGGGATCCTTGAATAAGATGCAAACCACTAGAGGGGTTTAAACAGCTATATTCTTTCTAAAGTACTCTTTAATTAATGTTTTCTAGAGCACTAATTATGAAAGCTTGTAAAGCCTAAAGCCTGAAAACACTTATGCACCTACTTAACTTTGCTCATTCAGGGTAGACCCACTGAATTCATTGGAACTGCTCAGAGAATGTCATTTAACTAAAGAGCACACATAGACTGTTGCAGGTTAAAAGCTAAACAGTGAACAGAGTTTTGCACACTTATATCCATGGTGGAGTTTAAAGCATTTTGCTCTTTGTTATTTCCAGTTACAAGACCATCTTCCATGGGCATATTTGTCTTTCCACAACAAAGTGTGGAACTGCTCCCTGATAGCCTCTTTGATAAAGTGTTGAATTAAGCAAAACCGAGCCATGAGTCAGTGAGACATGAGATGTATGAGATGTATGCATATATATGTCTAGATGCACACATAATTTGTCCATATTATGAAGGCAGATAAATATGCATATATGTGCATGTATACAAGCATAGCTCCTTAACAGTGAAAAATATTGAAATTAGAAGCGGAATTATTGTCTACTGTCAATGGAAAACTCCTAAATCTCTTTAAAAATAGAATACTCACGTTTCTAGTTCATTTATCTTAACATTAGAAACCATTTTTATTTTGCTAAACAGATTTCCATTTGTTTCATTAACAGTTGCAAACAGAGAAAAGTTTTAAAAGAATTACCAAACTTCTCATTTATAAGCAGCCATTCAAGCTTTTTTTATTTTCTCCTTCACTTTAGCTATCAACATTAAACATACATGCTTTGAAACTGGGACTAACAGCTGTTATGAAATCTCACTAACATTGCCGTTCTTTTCGTAAAAGATTTTTCTGAAATTTTCACACCTTATTTAAAAGAAGAGACCCTGATTTGAGCAGGGAAGTGGGACACTACATGCCCCATTTATATTTCAGTTATATATTCCAGCCTCCTCACAGTCTCATCGATCCTTTCTAATTTTTGGCCTGGCTGAACAACCTCTGGTGCACATGTGCTGGCCGGTCAGCCGGTTGGCAAAGATCAAACATATTTTCTTGTCTCAGCTGTTGGCAGGTCCAACAAGTGGCTTTGGAGGCAATGCTTGGCCAAGTGGGCATACAGGTCTGCTTTGTAGATTTGTTACAAATAGGTAGCTAAATTCCATCGTCATATCCCAGTCCCATTCCTCTGCCCAGCAAAACTAGATTGTCTGTGCCTTGTCCCAAAGATCACTGACTGCCAACTGTGCTAGTGCCAGCTGGAGCATTTATCTCTAGAAATATCTCCACTGTGCTCCCCAGCTCTCTGTGTTAGAACCAAAGAAGGGTTGAGGAGAAAGAGGATGCTAGTCTTTATTCAGACTAGTCTTTATTCAGACTAATCTTTAAATAAGGTTCAAAAATTGCAGTATCTAGTAAAGATTTAAAATAAAAATTGAGAGGCTCCTCACTCAAACCACACTGTCCATCCTATGATTAAATAAGCAAAATGTTTTGCAGAAAAATAAGATTTGACTCAGGGATCAACTGAATATCACGCAGTATATGCAAAAGACACCAAATTAAAAGATACATAAGAAGTCTTGATTCTCATTTTACTCTCTTCCGCATGTTTGGCTTTGAAACCTTAACAGACTCGAAATGTAAATCATGGGCATACTGATCATAATTGTATAATTCAGGCTTAATATGGAACCCCTGTAAACCCTTCCATCTTTGTGAAAGTAACAACTACATAATGAAAAGCCAAACCAAACAACTTTAATATGTCAGAAAGTAACATCTTTCACATTTAAATGCACACTGGAAGAAGGGCATCTGACTCATCAGAGAATTTATCTACAGCTCACTCAACACACTGTGTCATTTATGGAACTATGCCATTAACTAAATAACAGCATACAGTGCAAAGGCATCATTGGTTCAGACCGATCCGTTTTCCTTCCCCTGCGTCACATTACTTATGCCTACTGCATTAATGCAAGACATCAAGTTCTTCAATGGAAATTTTGTATGCTCTCATAGATTTAAGCTAGCATAAGACATCATGGTGTAGTACATTATACATTGATTTGAACAGTTCCCACAGTAAGAACACTTGCCACAACTTTGGCTTTAATCATAGAGGGTTCTCACTAACAGGAGACCCTGAAAACCACGTAACAGTAGTACAAAGTGCAGGAAGTAACACAGCTACATACACTTTATATTATATATGCCATACAATTTCTAGAGCATCTGGTTTTTTTCATACAGTTTTTTGGGAATGCTAGGGACTAAAGCCACTCTGTCAACAGCTGGTGTCAGATATCACAGCGATGGATCCCTAACATAAACCTATAGATGCAGATAAACACTCTTCACTCTCAGTGGAGAGACACCAAAAAGCAGTTGCTGCAAGATGGAGGAAGCAACTCTGAACTTCAATACCCAATTGCACTAAATATGTGCAACTCTTGAAACAGAGTGTAACATTATGAAATAAGTTTATCCTACTGCCAAAGACTGCCTTATTCACATGATCCACAAGGAACCGAATTTGAGCCTCCAGGAAAAAACTAAGTTTTTTGTAGTTTGAACATGTACCCATGACTTAGCCATAATGTGTTTCTCAATGTATAAGAGTACTCCAAGATAATTAAAAATAAAATAATAAAATTCCATTGTATAAACAGGATATTTAATTGCTCCCAGTGATGTTCTGTCTGTATGGTATATTCATTGATCCATCTCATGCACTCTGGTTTTCTATAACAAGAGTCATTATTAAACATATGATAACATAAGAACTTGTGCTCCTGTTACAACAGCATCAGTACAAGGCCCTTCAATCTCCTTAACAGTAAGACCTTGAAAAACTAACTGGTGTGGATTTGATAACAAGACAATCCATAAAATCTTATCTTGATGTTGCACTCCTAGTCTAAAGCACGTATTGCTCACTCAGTGTTACCGACCTAACGATGCTATTTCACTAACATACACTGGCAAAATGCAGAGAAAATTAATTTACAGGGTCATCTGAATTTTATGGAAAGTTAGGGACAGCCTGTATGGAGTAGTACAACAAGTGGAAAGATATATAAAGGTTAGAGTATACAACAATTAGTCTGCGAAGATGTGGCCAAGTCACACTAGGAAGAGAGCCCAGAAGAGTCTGTAGGGTAAATATTTTTTTTTTCTTGAGCAATAAATGTGATTTAATATGCTGATATGCCTAGAGTTTGCAAGACAAGCACAGCTCTGTAGACTCTAACAAACCCAAATCTTCTTCCTCCTGATACAACACAATCAGCTAGGCTCAATTTCATGCATGGATTCAGTTGATGGCTGGAAATACACCCAAATTTGGGGCCTCTGGTCAATCCAAACTTTTCCATGTGTTCAGTTACTCCCCCAGTGGGCTAGGACGGAAGCTTGTGACATTAGCAACAAGCAAAAGGCTTTTGCTCCATCTACACATTCATTTGAGGCCTTGACAACAGGAAAACAGGCATGTCCTCTGTCCATCCGGGCTGAAACATAATACACATGTAGTTACACTTATGAATCTGCCTTACAAAACTGATGCTGAAGATGTTATGAACAACATCCTTCACTACCTAGAATGGAAGTAGACGCTTTTGTTCAAGTCACAGTTCATACATACATCCCATACATCCTATGTCCTAAACCCCAGACTAGAAAGGGAAAACTCCGCATTGAGTTTTCCAGCACACTGCTGCTACAAGAAAGGTATCACCAGGTGCTCCAACTAAAGAGATGGATGACAAAAGTTACACTCCATGTCTACATAGTCATGCAGAGCTAATGCTGCCTTCAGTTATACATTTTTCGCCAAAGATGTGAGCAGTGGCGCACTTATAGACAGGATTGAAAACATATTTCATACAATGTGTGATTTGCTCGGAACAGTATCATCAGATACTGTAAGGTGTGTGAAAGGGATTATTGGTACTATTTAAGGATCATTGAGCCTTTTCTCATCTCACACAAAAATGATGCATGTTTGCAATCCATTTCTGGAGTTGCTTTATGTAGTGCAATAGTGACTAGGGAAGGGAGAGAATACAAATGAGACGTTACCATTTGAACGGCAGCGTTTCCTTAAAATTCCAAATTTTGCTACAGAAGCTCTCATGCATGCCGAACACTGTTGTCATTAGATAATTACTCGTTAAAAATGAGCACAGGCTAAAGCCAGACATACTGTTCAGCCTTCTGAACACATACAAGTTGCAATGTTAAAATGAAAATATAATATACTTCAAAACAATTTTTACTGATCTAATGTGCTGGATTTACATCCAGGAGTAGTTTTTCTGGTGACTGGAAAAAACCTGTCTCTGTAGTACTCAGTGACTTGCAAAATCTCAATGTAAATGATTATTTGAAACTTAAATGAATACATTTTTTCCTTTATGAGTTCCAGAACATAGACCTTTTGTCGTGGTTTGGGCCGGACTGGCCACTCAGACAGAATGACAGATGCTCTCCCCTACCTCTCCAAAGAGAGGCGGGGGAGAGAGAGAGAGACTTATGAGTTTAGAAGGAAATAAACTACTTTAATGAAATATTAATAATAAAATGAAAAAGGAAATGATGGAATATATACAAAACCATATCAAGTTCCCAGGATGACAATCACATCACTGGCAGGCACAGGGGAAGTCCCAGACTGGACTCAGTGACGGATGGGAAATGGATTCTGGATCTGGATTCAGTATCGGGATCAAAGGCAGATGAACAGCCAGAGTCCTCCTCGGACACTGTCCATTGAAGAAAGAGGCTGACCCTTTGATCTCTCAGCTTTTATACTGAGCATGAGGCAGATGGGATGGAATACCCCGTTGGGCAGTTTTGGGTCACCTGTCCTGTCCGCTCCTCCCCGCAGGTGCGACCCCTCTATGCTTTTCCACTTCCGACCCTCCAACGGGGCAAATAACAAAGTGAGCTGCCCTGGGGTGTTACAGCAAGAAGTATAAGCAAGAGCCTCTCTGCATACCATGCCTGGGCATCACCTATCAGGTGATCACAGGTGATCACAGGTCTTATCACTCAGAGAGACCACTGTCTGCACAATACGCTGTTAATTTCAGTAGTTAGAAGAGGCTTAGCTGCAAAGTAAAATTACTGAAAAGAAAATTGGTTCTGTTTTACCTCAAACCAGGACACTTTGGAGACACTGGTCTATAGGACACTGCATGTTAACCAGCTCTTGGGTTGATATGCCTGTAAGTGACGTGTACTGCATTACCAGCATGGGATATCTGCTGGATGCTTTGAAAAGGATGCTACCTTGATAGTTTAATTTCAGCTTCCAGCAGGAAACTGGAGAGATGCCCATCTTTCAGGAGCCCACAACACTAATTTGGTAATACATTCAAAGGTCTGAAGCCAAAGTATGCTATGTCCCTTGGAAATACAGCCTAGGATCAGTGTTGAGCTACTACTATTTTGTGTGTTGTAGATGAACAATTCAGTCTTCAGGTTCATCAGTAAGTCACAGCCCTAACATTTCCCACTAACATAGCCAAGTTTTAGATGTGGTTGTATGTTAGCAACGGTATTTTATCTACTTCCATGACTGCTAAAAAACTAAGTAATGTGCTAAAAAACTAAGTAATGTCCTCCACCACTTCAAACCCCTTCACGTCCTATTTATTTGCATTTATTCATAGAAGATGTCATGTCTGCAGATCTGTCACTTCATTCATTGCATGCCACAGTGAAGTTTGGCCGTGGCTGTGCCTGCTGCACTGGTGCCCAGAGTTTCCTCGTTTATGTCTTAGCATTCCTAATTGCAAATAGCAATTGTAATGATTTATGGATTGATAGTTCTTAACACAGTTCACCATATTTGGAGGCAGAAAGTGTCCTGTCCCACAAGCCTGTATAACTTCCATCCTGATGATACTATATGGACCCCAAAGTTAAGACTAGAAAAATGTATCCAGCAACAGGCAGAGCAGGACTAACCAAAATCACGCTAATACCAGAGGCTCACTCAGTGATATATTTCTAGATAAGATCCTGGGTGGCAAACCAGGGCCTTGCTGAAAGGCAGCGCTAAGTTCAATACGTTTGGGGAAAAGTATATTACAATACTATCGTTTTGATGCTGAATAGGTGACCAAGCTGAAGCACATGAAAAGAAAAAAGAAGAGAAAAGCTGTACTGCCTGAGCAAACTGCTCTGTCCATAGTTTCACAGCTCTTTTTTCTTCTCAGTCATTCATCTGTCTGCTCTATTTAATCACGGCTGCAGATTGCCTAGTTCAGTCAGGGTTGCTTATTTTTTTCCCCAAACAAACCTAGTACAATCAATGCAACATTATTGTTGCGTATTATATATCTCACGCATGAAACTTGAATTATTTTCACATCAAATAAACCAGGTCTTTAAGTTCAAGATTCTCAAACAGTAATTTACAAATACATCTTACAACTGAGACTTCTTCTGACATGAGCTGAAGTTAGATAAATTCCTGACACAATGGGAATAAAAATGCAAGTTCCATCAAAGACTCCATAGAAAGCTCTCTTATTCTCACAAACCTTGAAAGAAAAGTGGCATCCCACTTTTCAGTTGAAGTTCTCCTCTGGAAAAAGGAATTTGTTGAAATAGAACTACAAAGCTTGGGGTTTATCTTACTGATTTTACAGCGAAGTAAATTTTACAGTGAAGCTAAACACCATGCTATATGCTTTCTCACTGATAGCTTCACATACCTGTCTTCTCAGACTGGGTTTATTTTTGTTTTTCTCTCTTCAGTACTTGAAATTATTCCTTGTACATTACCAAGAGCCTAAAGGTAAGCTTTGAGCAGATGGATGGCTTGCACAGTCCTCAGTGAGAGTTATAGAGATATTTGAGGAGTTAAAATTTTGACAGATTTTTCCAATTTTATCAGTAATGTGCCAAATTATATTATTTCTGTTTACAACATAAAATCAAAAGTCACCCATAGAATCCAACTAAATTCTTAACAATTTTTTAAAAATATATATGCAGATATATGACCCCTTTTTTGCAGCCTATCTCATGTCATCGATTAACAATTTTTTCCAGAAAGAACTCCCTCACTTGCTAAGCACGAAAGAGGTGTGTTTATGAAAAAGGATTGTTTCAGAGCAGAATCATAACAGAAGCTCAGACAAAGTGCGTAACGTTCAAATATGTTCCAGAAATATCACTGATCATAGAATCATAGAATCATACAATTGCTGAGGTTGGAAGGGACCTTTAAGATCATCAAGTCCAACCACTACCCTGACAAAACCACTTCTAAACCATGTCCCCAAGTACCACAGCTACCCTTTTTTTAAACACCTCCAGGGATGGTGAATCCACCCCCTCCCTGGGCAGCCTATTCCAATGCTTAATAACCCTTTCAGTGAAAAAATACTTCCTAATATCCAATCTAAACCTCCCCTGACACAACTTGAACCCATCAACCCATCCTCTCATCCTATCACTTGTCACCAGGGAGAAGAGGTCAGCCAGCACCTCTTTACAACCTCCTTTCAGGTAGTTGTAGAGAGTGATAAGGTCTCCCCTCAGCCTCCTCTTCTCCAGGCTAAACAACCCCAGTTCCCTCAGTCGTTCCTCATAAGGTTTGTCCTCCAGACCCCTCACCAGCTTTGTAGCCCTTCTCTGGACACGCTCCAACACCTCAATGTCCTTCTTGTAGTGAGGGGCCCAAAACTGAACACAGTACTCGAGGTGGGGCCTCACCAGTGCCGAGTACAGGGGGATGATCACTTCCCCAGTCCTGATGGCCACACTACTTCTGATACAGGCCAGGATGCCGTTGGCCTTCTTGGCCACCTGGGCACGCTGCCAACTCATATTCAGCCAGCTGTCCACCAACACCCCCAGGTCCTTTTCTGCCAGGCAGCTTTTGAGCCACTCTGCCCCAATCCTGTAGCGTTGCATGGGGTTGTTGTGACCCATATGCAGGACCTGGCACTTGATATTTGAGTAAAAAACCCACTTGTCTTTAAAGGGATTTCTGTTTAGAAAAAAAAAGCTGATTTTCCTCTTGTTGTTACTAGGGACATCTGAAAAAAGATTGTATATTTTTACTGGAACCATCTTCTACTGCTGTGGGAAAAAAAAGTTGCTATCTGTATTAAAATATGTCCCTCTGCAAGCAGTTTTACATGCAGCAAATACGATGATAATTTGAATCAAGTACATATGGAGCAAACACCCAAGAAAGATCTTGCCTCCATACAAATATTTTAACAATGGAAGACAAATATGTCTTAGTTAGATATATATGCACTGACATCAGATTTTTAAAATCTTTTTATGATGTATTTTGATGTATTCACAGCTTTTTTTTTTTTTTTTTTGCATTTTTTTTAAAATCTTTCTTCCTTTACAGCAGCTTAGGTTGAAGGAGCAATGCCATCTTTAACCTTGAGATCCCTGTTCTTGCTGGTTTGTGTCATAAGCTTATTATTTAAAAGCAATTCTTTGTATTTAACATCTCACCTCAGCATGCAAAATGGTTATGGATTAGAGTACATTTGCTAGGGGGAAAAGGATAAAGTGACTGCGAATTAGAAATGCTGGCTGCTTAGCTGGGTCACACTTTCACTTCCAGCTTCTGGACCAGAAAAATCTTTCTGTGACCCCCTCCCCCCCCCGCCCCTCGTTTCTGTGCTTGTTTCAAAATTGTGCATTGCTAGTCAAAGACCGTTTAGCGCGGGTCGTTAGATCCAGTTTCTCTCAGTCACTGTAAATAGTAAGATACAGTTACAGTATATGCTTGGAGGGTAATCAGTTTCTAAAGCATAAATGCAACATAGTACTGTACAGTATATTCTGGAGCATCATCAGTGTTGCAGGTAGGAGATTACCTTCTTGCCTTCCAGTGCAGGCAGCTGTACGGAGCTGGTTTATAAGTTTATAGATTGGACCATGTGTAACTCAGCTTGCCAATCATTTGGCTAAAAAGACAGGATCTTTTCTGACGTACAGTCTATAATAACCAAATAACCTAGAAAACTGCTTAGGCAACGCCAGCTCCAGTTGGACAATACAGTGAGCAGCCTGTGTCCACCCGTCAGCAGTGCTGCCCAGCGCACGCAGCACTGGCCACGGGCACACCAACACCCCGGGCTGCACTCCTGGTGCTCCTGTTGGGAAATGGAGCAATGACTGTAAGATCACCTTGGGAAAAAAAAAGCAAAAATAACTGATAGAAAGAGCATTAAAACAGTATTATTATTTTGTGTCAGCATTTCTTTGAAAGATTCTCGGGGAATATTAAGATGATGGTGGTGCGGTTGGCAGCATTAAAAATACACTGCAACCACAGCATGATGCTGCAGAGAATCCTGCTATGAGAAAAATGGCAGCTCTATCAAAGAGTTAAACATTTCTTTTTTCACGGTCATGAAACAAGACCAAACCAACTCCCCATTTCACAGGCTTGTTAACCTTCTGTCTTGATGAAAATTAGCAGCTACAGTTTCTTTTAAATAAATTCTGAATTTTTTACTGGATAAAGCATTCCTCTATTCCTCTCAAAGAGTTGTGCAGCACAGCTGTTTTTAACAAATTCCTATTTTTACTCCCTGACTTTTGACTATCATTATGTATATGAGTTTCTTCAGCCTGCAAAGCACGTTTTAACAAGAAATATTAATGTCCCTCTACATATATCATCTTTTCTTCTTATTCAGCAAGAATAGGTGTTATACAAAATAGAAAACATCTGCTTACTTGTATTATAATTTCTCTTGAACTCATTAGATTAGAAATACAAAGTTGATAGCAGAGGTTAACGATGACCGTACAAAGCAGAACTACATTTCTTTGAAAGTATGTTTCAAAGGGAAAACAAATCCTGAAATTTGGTATTTATGAAAAGCATAAAGAAAGAATTATGATGGAGTTTTTTATTAAGACATCTTTAGTGGCTATGTGAGAAGCTCAACATGGCCCAACAACGCGCACTGGCAGCCCAGAAAGCCAACCTCATCCTGGGCTGCATCCCCAGCAGCGTGGCCAGCAGAGCGAGAGGGGGGGATTCTGCCCCTCTGCTCCACTCTGGGGAGACCCCACCTTGAGCACTGCATCCAGCTCTGGAGCCCTCAACACAAGAAGGACATGGACCTGTTGGAGCAGATCCAGAGGAGGGCCACAAAGATGATCAGAGGGCTGGAGCACCTCTGCTGTGAGGAAAGGCTGAGAGAGTTGGAGTTGTTCAGCCTGGAGAAGAACAGGCTCCACATCGACCTTATAGCCCCTTCCAGTACCTAACGGGGGCCTACAGGAAAGCTGGGGAGGGACTCTTTATCAGCGGGTGTAGTGACAGGATGAGGGGTAACAGTTTTAAACTGGAAGAGGGGAGATTTAGATTAGATATCTGGAAGAAATTCTTTGCACTGAGGCTGGTGAGACACTGGCGCAGGTTGCTCAGAGAAGCTGTGGCTGCACCATCCCTGGAGGTGTTCAAGACTGGGCTGGACGGGGCTTTGAGCAACCTGGTCTGGTGGAAGGTGTCCCTGCCCAGGGCAGGGGGGTTCAAACTAGATGATCTTTAAGGTCCATTCCAACCCAAACCATTCTATGATGATTTTATGATTCTGTATTAATATCTTAAGTTTTGAAATCCTGATAATAATTCACTCCTAAACCAGGAGCTAGAATAAGATCAGGGCATTTTCTTCTTTTCCCTGCTCATAAATATCTTGCCTCTCTTGGGATTTGTGGTAGTATTGTCTATTAGTGTTTAATTTTTATGTTAGTGCATTGAATTATTATGATATGGACAGTGGCCTCCTTGGCAATTTTAATCATGTGATGTGAATCCTTCTTTTCTTCTCTTTGCTTTCAACTACTGGGGCTGTGTGGGAAGAGCTCTGATTGCAAGATGCCTGTCACAGCACGGTCTCCGCTAGAAACAAACACTCCTAGGAAACGCTCCCTAAAGGCTCCTTAAACGCACCTTGTCTTAGCTCAAAGATGGAAAATCTCCGACTGCATTAAGATTTAATGGTCAGCTTTCTTGTTACAGAGGCAGGCAGTTTCAAATAAACCAAGTTTATCAGGTTTATCAAGCAAGTAAGTGTTAATGTTAAAGCCCTACTAACTATAATATTAGCTGACACCAGTAGTAACGCAAGTCCTACTAATGTCACGGCTCTTTCCTTGGTGCTTTCTTCTATTGTGCCAGTTATAGAATGACAGAGAGAGAAACATCTCTGAAGCTGTGACATGTATTTGGCAATCTGCTGCATTCTGACACAAATTAAGGGCCAGGCGTCATACAATGATCCAGACACAAACTCCCTCCACAAAAATAGCCCCGCTGTATCAAAAAATCAGACGATTTCAGGGGGAAGAAAAAAAAAGGAATTGTCCTTTTCCAACTCCAGAATATTTCACAGCACTGTACTTTTGAAGTCTTTCTGTAGCTTAGCAGATGTAAACAAAGATATAAAATAAAACTGAGGAGAAAGTACCTTATCTTTTTTCCCAAAAGCTAAACATTTTGTAATTATGAATCCTTAACTGGAAAACTGGATAGTTCAATATCCAAGCTGATTACTTATCTGTTAATGTTCTTTACAAAATCATACTTCAGTCATCTAAACTCCTAGTTACCATACGACAACGCAGACCCTGCATACAGACATAACCAAATGCTATTCCATTCACAGGACATAGCAAGGAAAGGTAAAGGACCTAGTTTATTTACAGATCTCTGGCATATATCTTTTTCAAAATGCTGTGAATACGTTCCAGTATTGGAGTAGGTCAGAGTAATGCTGACTGATAATGGGTCAATGGAAAGAGATTCTTGTGATCTTCATAAGAAAGAAAAACAAGAAGATAATTTTAGAGACAGATGTATGAGCGCTCCACCCCAGCAGAATCTGTAATCAGTGATATTTGACCCCCAGTGAAAAAATGAGCATGTGTATAAAGAAAAGCTTCAATATCGGTTGTAATAAGATAAAAACAATTTTTGCTTTTTACAGTTTTCAAAGTGCTCTCTCTCATCATTCCTATTTCCCTTTATTGCCACTGTTTTTCTTTACATGTACTACTCCTGAGGAGGAGAGGCAGAGATTGTCTTTCTTTTTCTAAACAGTTCTTTGGTGTATGATTAGTATGTGACATGAGTAAAGTCTTTCTTGGTAGAGAAACGCTTGCTTTCTTTTAAAGTATTAGGTGAGGGCTAGACTTTATAATGTCTCATCCTATAGAGGACACATCTTCCGGGACACTGGTTTTGGAACATCAGTCAAGATAACCAGATAAAAGAATAGCTATTGAAACAGTGTCATTGTTCTTCCTGATATTTCAAAGAAACAGAGTTATTTTGGATGAGAGGAATTTAAGTACAGTAGACCATACACAATCAGCTAGCCATGCCCTTATCCTGGAAACAGCATTTTAGCTGGATCAGATGTTGCTTCCTATTCTTATTTAGAGAGAATTTTAATTTGATGCACCGAGGCTTTAAGTAGAGCTTTAAGCATTGCAAGGACAAGCATTGCAACAGTGCTGCTTGGCAGCAAGGCATGGCAGAAAGCAATGTTTTTTTCAAAGCACAAAGCAGGAAAAAGGGAAAATGCTGTTAATTACTGTTCCGTCTCACTATCCCACCCTATTGCCCCATGCAAGCCAAGCTATTCAGGATGTAACGGTGGTACTCACCCTGACAGAATTAACACAAATCTGAGGAACACAAATGCATTTGTGAAATACAATCAGCAAATTAATGTTATTAACGTGCACAGATGCAGGTGAATATTTGTCAGACACCTTATATGGTCAGGTTGAACTAACCTCATATTCCAAGAACCTCCATGAAACAGTTGATCTGGCAGTCAGGCGACTGCAAATTAAACCAGCACGATGCTGGCCCACCACAGTACTGCCCAGCAGCATCAGCACGTCTCCTCATCCACACACGGCTCCTGCCTTTTCACAATATGATGAGATACCCAATTCACACCATCATTCACAGTGTGATTGAACTTTGGGAATACAATACAAGTCAAGCTAACTATTTATTTTTACAGGACGATATGAAAACAAAAAGACCTGATATGCACTTAGCAGCACCGCCAGCACAGCATATGTTATTTGTACAGATCAGCTCCACTTCTATTATACAAGTATTAGTGAACATTTTTACTGCAATTGTACTGGGAGCATAAAATGAGCATAACAGCCATATTGTGCTCGGAGCCCCACAAATACATAGCAAAATTTTTGTCCATAATCCAGGGAGTTTACAATCTAATTCAAACTGAAACACAGGAATGGATATGTACAAATAACCAAGACAGTGTGAGAGCAGGATGAGAATTATGCAAGGGATACGTGAGATAGGAGCTTCTGGTATTGCTGAAATCAGCAATGTACAGAGTCAGAGTTAACTCTGAAAATATTTATCAACAATTAGACTGTCACTTGGTTTCATAACAAAGGCACTGAATCACACAGCATTCTGAATAAAACAAAACCCATACAAAATCCTGCCGCTAACTAGAAAGCAGCAACATTAATTACTGGTATTAAACACAAAGGTGAGAATCTCCACCTCTGATGTAATACAAATCCAAAAGTATCATCACAGATATTTTGCCTAGGTCCCTGCAGCTCAGCCCAGACAAATGTGTTTATTTTCCACAATGTGCATATAATATCACTGACCAGTAGGTTTCAAGAAAACCTGGTGTTACACTCGCTGGATCGACAGCACGTACCAAGGACACCAGCCCTGCACTCCTCTGATGCAGAGCGTGCGCAAGGGTTTCCGAGCCTTCCCTTGAACTTACCACAGCAAAGTTGAGGTTTGAAAAGTAGCCAGAAAAAAAAAGGATCACAACGCAGATTATACAGCCTCAAAAAATAGAGAAACAGCTGCTTTTCCAGAAGACTAAAGGATATTTGAAGAGTAAAGGCAAAAATATCTCCCTTATGCAGGAATGTATGGATATACACAAGCTTCTTGGAACAAAAATTCCAGTTGTTCCTAATGCATACTCAAGATTGGATCCTATTTCCCTACCAAAAGTCCAGTTAAAATGAAAACCTTAGATCAAAGGATGCCCGCATCGCTACACAAACAAGGACAACAATCACTAGATTTATTGAGTTGATCAGATTTGACTCAGCAGATGTTGTGACTTAGGTGCACTGTCAGTTGGGAATCTCCTTTGTCCAATAAATACAATTCTTGCGTTTAACTTTTAAGACAGACTGGTAGCTGCAGACAGTCATTAAACATATTTCCTGATATATTTTTCATTAATCACAGTGAAGTCAAGTAATAAATGATGATACTTCAAATGAAATTATAATCATGCAATTTTTCACATGGCTTAAATTATGTAAAATACTCCCCATTTTTTTTTCTATGTTTCTGCTTTAAAACAGGATGCTAACAAACACCTTGATATTTCATATTGCTAAAAGCTTCTCCCGGTGCCGCTGATTAGCCTGACTTGAAAAAAAAAAAAAGAAATGAAATTGCATCATCAGTGCTTTCCTATTCTTAAAAATAAGAAAGAAGTGAAAGCTCGAGACAAAATAAGACAAACAGAAGGAGGAGGTAAAACAAATTGCTTTGTGGCTCATAAGTAATAGAAAGAGAAACGTCGTATGAACTTCATCTTACTGTGTGGGTGGCCCAATAAAAATTAGAAGCAAGGAAAGGCTTATTGTCAAGAGGCGGCCACCGCTTCCCTCCGATAGAAGCCTGGCTGGAGCAGGGTGACTTTGCCACCCCAGACTCCCGCTGCCGCCTGGCACTTGTGCCCGGTCTTCACACTTGTCGTCTGCAAACCCAGTGGACAAGATAAGGGATTGCTTTGCTCACAGAGGTCTGCTTCCCTGTGATAAACTTCTATCTCATCCATAACTAGATTTAAGATATGTAGGATACACTCGTCTTCAGAGCTGTCACCAGAAGGGAACTCTATCAATGACTTCAGCTTTCATACGCTCCAGATAAACTTTCCGTTTTAATCTGTGCCCTTTGTGACTTTTCAAGCTATCAAAACCATCAAAGCCCTAATACACTCCCGGATACAGGGTGCTCCAAATTAGATTCCATTTATCCAGCCAAACTTCAGGGCCTCTATTTACTGCAAATATGACAGCTAGTCAGATCTAAAAGGAGTTTGAAAAAGTAGGGGGAAGAAATTTGTTCTCTATCCACCTCTGCCCCACCAGGCTGCTTGCTATAGCGATATATTTTAAAACTTTCATAAACCTCAAACAGAAAAAAATAGGATTATCCATTACCATGTCAGCTTAAGTGATAACATAAATATATATCACAGAACATCTGCCACTAAATCACTGTTTATAGATGTCAGATCTCATTTATTATTAAAAAACCCCCAAAACAAACACTTTAAAGCCTGCCTTATTATTTCACAAGAAATGACTGATTTCTAAACTGCAAGGTGGAGCTATTCTTTCTAATCCTTTTATACAGAGTAACTTCTATTATAAACCTCAGTCAAGAATAGCATTAGATGGTATTCACAAACACATTATTATTGCCTGAATTATTTCATCCCAGTATGTAGCCTAGACAATCCAACAGATTTTCCCCATTGATTTTCCCCATCAATCTCCATTGATTTTCCATGAAAGAAGATGGTGCATCTCGGAAAACTCGCCTTTATCTTATTTTTCTTCGAACAGTAGAAATCGGACATCAAGGCATTATATTCCGATATCAACAATAAAATGCCTAAAATTTACTTTCAGAAGAATTTATAAAGTGCTCCTTATTCAGAGAAAGTATAAGATTTGAAAAATCAGAGCCTGTGTTTATAGTGCTGTGTTTGGCTGAGAGGGTCCTAGCGGTACAATCTTTTTGCTTTTGTGTTTTTTCATTGAATTTGCTTTGTCCATTTTTTCCCCTTTGTGTCAGCTGCCTTAATAAATCTTAAGTCAGGCACGTGGGGATCAAATTACCAAATCATAGAATTATTTCTGAATATGCAATCTGTATCCCCTTACATACAAGTAAAAATCCACTTGCAAAAGCCACTCATCTGTGTCATTGTAAATTCAACTCTCCAATCTGACCTCTTTCCCCCATCTCCAATCTTCAGTCATCAACAAATCAAGAATATCATAATGTTTTGTTTGATAGGAGTTTCTGTTTGCCTGCTTCACTGGATGTGCTTATGACTAGACAGTTATTTTATTTTAGAAAAGGTTAGCTAAAACATCTGGAAAATCCACACATTTGTCAGCCCTGTGACATTCAATGCCCTCAAACATATGCCATGCAGATATAAAGCTGTACTTCTAAAGGAGACATACTTTAAAACATCCTGACTTTGATCTCTGCCAGTTCCCCATCTTTTAAATCAAACAGCCACTTAATAATTGCTGTGGTGGTTTATATATACGTGATTCATGGGCACGCTCTCAGGAGGTCATCGGAAAGGTTGGCATTTCACAAAGTGGTACAGTACTGTAGTCAGCCATTACATTTTCCCACCTACATACAAGCTAATTTGATTAAAGGTAGAAGATCAATCAAACTCCATTGCCTCAGAAAGATTAATTACCTCAGCACTTTCTGAATTAATTATTAGTGTTCAGTCGTGGGGATAGAAAAACCCAATACAGTAGAAGTAAAGGGACCCAACGGGCAGGTGTGGTAGACTGAGATGTATTTTAGCCCAAGATTTATTAACTTTAACTAACGACAGCGTCTTCCTTTTTTTCCTCAAATTAGACCTAAGTGCTATAGTGTGTTTATAACTCAGCAACAAGAGAATTAAAATACTAGTGTTACATTTACACCTTCTTGTGGAACTAAAGGCACACAAGCAGAGAACAAACAAATGAAAACACCATTTAGAAAAAAAAAAAATCGCATCTGCTGGCAAGCACTCCTAGCCCCAGTTTTTGGACAGGGAACAAGATACTTAAAACTTTGTAGTTTTATTTTTTCTTCTGCCCCAGCATGAGGTCTGAAGTCCAGCTGCCAGAGCAGTCTTATTGATGATGTTTAAAGAGTGTATTTCAGCAACTACAGAGTTTCTGATTATCAGACAAATCAGCATGGCAAAAAATGCAGCCATTTTCCCCAGGGAGAGCGAGGTTCCTGTCTTCAGCTGTCTGCTGTCAGTCTGCAGCACTGACCCTTTCTTCTTCACGAAGACATCAACGAGATTTACAGGACCCTGCAAGCCGTCATTAAGGTAAGCTTCTCACAGGGCTTGTGCCAGGCCGGGCTGGCAGCACGGCTCCGCGGCAGCAGGGCCAAGCTCCCCGGCCGGGGGATGCAGCACGGGCACCGGCCCCGTGTCCAGCCTGGGGCTGGGACTGGAAGTCAAAGGCTAATGCAGGACTGAGCCCCGGCAAACACGCTCACTGACAGCTTTTATATGACCAACATAGGATCACAGACTAGATTTGCTGCTATGACGGAGGGCAATTTATTTGCCCTGTCATAAATTCATCGAGCTTCTCTCGAATGAATTTCTCTTCTTTCTGGCCGNTGCCCTGTCATAAATTCATCGAGCTTCTCTTTAAAACCAGTTAGCATTCTCATTCCTTGCTTCTATACTTCCTCACTGATCTTTGAAATCCCCAAATTTCTGGCCACAGCTGGTTTACAGAAAGCACCTTTTCATTTGCTGGTGAAGCAACCCAGCACTTCATTTTGGCCCCCATTCTCTGCTATTACTTGAGAGCAGTCCTAATCCCCAGCCAGCCTTTACCTTGCAGTTTAAACAAGCCAATATTCAGTCCTTTTCTGTATATAGGCATTCTGTTCCCTTGTCAATAATAATACTTCTTTACACCTGTTTCTCAAGCGAGTTCACCTTTCTTTAAAGCAGGGAGCCAACACTATTCATAATAGGCCAGCTTGGTGTCATAAATGCCTTGGGGTTTTTTTTTCTTTCTTTTTCCTGTACTAGGAGTGACCCAGGATTTTTTCACAATCATATTAAGTACTGGTGATTTATAGTTTATCTTTGTAATACTCAGTTGTTTTTTTTCTTTATGTCATTTTCAGCTGGTGATTTATATACTAGTTACATATACCCATTCCTGTGAGAAAGACTCACAACTATTAGATTTCATCCCGCTGCTATTACTCCAAATCCTTAGCAAAATCCAATTCCTGCGTCATACACACCTCCTCCATTTTCAGTGATGCTTTGCTTTGAGATAGTAGAATATTTCATTGAGATGTTCCTGCTTTTTAATGCCAAACTCATTAATAAAGATAATGATGGAGATTTTTCCATTCTTGTATTAATCTGTCTTTGCCTTCTTAATTACTAATGCTCCACCTTAATGTTATAATAATAGTTATTAGTTCTTAAATCTATATAGACTAACTATATGTGTATGCTCTAATATTAAAAATACATGTCATTGAAGTGAGCTAATAGAGCTAATCTAGTACTATTCTCAGGAAAGCTACGATACCATTTATTATCTTATGTTTACGCATATCTTAGTTTCTTTCTTGTAAACGGTCTCCAGTAGTGAAGCCTGACCAAGCTTTTTTTTTTCTTGACACCTTGTCTCTTAGAATTACAGAAAAATAAGGAAAACACTATCAGTTTTGATATCCTGGGAGAAAGGATTATTTCCTCTCCTCCACATGAATGCACTGAATCTGCTCTGACTCTTCATTCCATTATCATCATTCTTCATCAGCCTGTCTTCGCTCTCATCAACATCATCCTTATCAAAACTTAAGGCAAGGTGAAAGCAGTCTTTTAATTTTGGGGAAGAAATATATGCTATCTTTAATCATGAACAGATGTCACCCTTGCTGCAAACCTCTTTCTTATGTGGCTAAATACCATAGATTACAGTCTTAATTCTTCTTAAAACTAATTCTCTTGAAGTCTGATGATCACTTAAAGCCAGCATAAGCTTTGCCCCAGCTACTCATTCACTCATTTGCTGTCCACAAGTAGTGCCTCAGGTAACAAATGGAATTGGGGAATTGATCTGTTTAAAAATCACTTTTCCACCCCCTAGATCAGGTTGAACCCAGATGAATTCTTCCGTGCAGTTCACCCAAGCAGCTCTACAAATGCCTGTGTTGCCACAAGAGAAAGTGCAGTTGGAGATACAAACAAGCAGCCATAGACACCTCTGGCAACACCAGCTCGAAGTGCCCATGAAGTTACAGTGCCTATCAGCTCATCTTTTGGCCATCCTTTCCTTAGCTCTACACATTCTGATTTTCAAGACAACTTTCTTGGCTTATTTTAACACTAATTCATGTTAAATATCCTTATGAAAACCCCCTCTCCTTAGGACACCAGCTTTCTCCTATTCGAAACCCTGAAACCTCTGGGATTTGCCTCATTAACTAGTCCTTTAATTTTCAACTAGCTTTGTTTATAATTCCATTTTGTTTATACAAAATTATTACAATTATTTTACTGCAAATTACTTTCAGGTTTTCTGGCTTTTTTCCCCCCAAAAGCTGCAATCATATTCTTCTTACTCTGCCCAATTTCTTAGCCGAACTGGGCGTATTCTGCCTTCTCCAAATAAAAGTAAGAAAAATCATTTTATTCTCTAGAGGAAAATAAAACAGCCAGATTGTTTTGATAAGGCTATAAAACCAGGTTAAGCATGAAAATTTGTCATTGATATGTCACACGTACTAAATAACCAAGCATAACTGGGGTGAACACGTACCTTTCAACCCCTTCATTCAGTATCACTGCTTACAGCCACTGTGGGGGCACCATTGAGAGACAGTTTGCCAGGGAAGTTTACTCAAAGAGAATTTGTTACTTTTTGGCTATATTTGTAGTGTGTTTTGTACCTAAACTTAATACAGGGGAAAAAAAAGAGAGAGTGGAGGAAAACAAAAGTGCTACGGTTAAAATCCTTAGCATAGGGATTTATTGGAGCATCTCTATTAGTTTGAGCAATTTATGAGCAGAAAATATATGAATACCATGTGCATTAGTGCTGTTACTTAAGGATAATGTTCTCTACAAACCTACATGCATTTTTATATCACTGTTTACTTAGTGTGACAGTTTATTGGCATCTCTTCCTTATGACACATCTACCACACTGCACATTATGCTTTTTTGAGGAGGCAACTAAAGTAAGAGAAATCACTTTAAATAGTCTATTTCTAATTTTAATTAGTACAGTCAATTAATTTTAAAGGTGTACATATAAATTGCTCCTAGTTTTCTAACCACTATACTCTTAGTTATTCTTCCCCCTTACTTCAGTCCTATATTGGATGTAAATTATTAAGGTTTTCTTTCACCAATATTTCTCAGCTTTTGTTATTTTAAGTTATGCTCATTTTTTTCAGTGTTTTGTAATAAATGCTTTGCTATTGCTAATAAATGGGAAGTTTCCAAAACACAATAATTTTCAATATTAGAGAAACCAATAAAACCTAAGAACTGTATTCAGGAAAAACACTTTTGAATATAACCTTGCGTGATGTGGCATCTGTCATCAGCTTTCATAAGCCACTTAACGTCTCAGTAGCTCTAGACGTTATTGAAGTTGTTTCATCCCAACTCTATGTCTCCTTGGTAGGCAAAGTTGAACTAAATCACCATCAGATGATTAATCGGGCTTAATGTTTTAGACAATGTTTCAGATTAAGACAGGTCAGATATTAAAGATCTTGAGACAAAATGAAGGCCACGCTTATTCTGTTGTATGAATTCTACTCAGATTATCTGACTGTATATTCCTTTCTCTTTTCACATTAACAACATTTTGGTCCATGAAACTAGAATAAATATTCTTTGAATATATGATGCCACTCCAAATTAGACGAAAAAAACAACAATCAATAATCTAGCAGCATGTTTGTAGAGGAAACTATCAATTCAGAATGGTTTTCACTGTTTCACTATTGACTAAATGTGTCATGCATGCACAAGTGAATGAAATGAACCTCAGGCTGAACACTTTCATAGATCATCACACAAGATATTTTGGTTGCTCTTACCTACAGTAAGTCACTTTGTAGCAGTATACTGAATAAAAACATGCTGTGGGTCTTCCCCTTCTTTTTTTACTTAGATGTATGAGAGCACACAACAGACATCTTTCATATCTGCTTTTTTTTTCTGCCACTAGATGCTGCCATTCATATAAGCATAAAACACTACAAAGGACTGCAAACTAAGCTTTCCGCACTGTAAGCATCATGCTATATTGTGTCAATTAAATTGTTTCAATAAGATACAAGCTAGAAGGGCAAAAAATCTTCATATAACATGAATGCTAATTAAACTGTGATTTCAAGTTTAAAACTGAACTGTCAGGTAATTAGACAGGTGATTAAACTTTCTTCAACTTCACACTTGAAAAGACATCAGATGCCTGCTTAGTCTCCACACAGTGATATGTGTCAATGATATTCAGATGTCAAAGCTGTATTACTTTTAGGGCAACATTCTAGAAGAGTCATGATCCATATTTCTTCTGAAATTGCAAAAACTGGGCTCAAAAAGCAGTGGTGAATCCAAAACTGAGCCTCTTTGTAAACCTCAAGACAGGATCCACGTGCCTGCTCTAACAGCTCCTGGTACACCAGGTCCTGTCCCATGCTCTCTGCCTGAAAGGACCCAAGTACCGATCTCACGTACATCATGCTCACTTCAGTAAAGCAGAAATACCAGTTACAAACAACAAAAGAAAGCTAGAAAGCAAGTTCAGATCATGAGTATGTATAGGAAAAGCAGCAAACACACTATACAACTTGATATTTTCTTTCTTTGGGGGTATATTTGTAGCCCTTTAGAGCCGCACTCTGTGACGAATTCAGTTTGACTGCCTAGAGTACTCTTATGGGTAAATTACAGCCTCAAATATAGAAACACAACCAAAAGCAAATGATGAATAATATTTTGAACACAACATCCAAAACCTCGGATGGTTCTTGTCAGCTGTCTATCAGCTCAGAAAGAATAATATTCTGGCATTATTTCAGGAACCATATAACTTTACAAATTTTAGAAAGTCTGAAACTGAGGATCCCCAGTTAATAGTTTATGGACTAAAAGAAAAAGGGAGAACAGACCTCATCTGTGCAGACAAGCCCCTCAGACCCCAGTCTCAGGCAGCACAAGGCAAAGGCGGCAGTGTGATTTCCAAGAGCCAGGCTGAGTTTGTCAGAGCCAGCCTGAGTCGGAGGCAACGCTCTCTGCTGGATGCTGTACTTGCCAGTGCAGAGACGTAACCATCTTCTCACAGAGCTATTTCAAGTGCACAGGACTTACTAATTCATTCTTCATGATACACTAAAGCTGCTGAAATACACCTTTCGGGCCA
Source organism: Anarhynchus alexandrinus (assembly GCA_008711295.1). Lineage (NCBI taxonomy): Eukaryota > Metazoa > Chordata > Aves > Charadriiformes > Charadriidae > Anarhynchus > Anarhynchus alexandrinus. The sequence continues at coordinate 6,044,456 of VUYV01000006.1, read as the reverse complement.
AGTTTTGCCCAGAACAGATGTATTTTCAAATCACTTATTAGGCCGCTAACAAGGCCTTAGAGGCTTACACACATTCAGGTGTCTCTTTATCAATGGCACGGTTCAATTTAATCCAGATAAAGAGCCCCCGGACAATTAACAATTGACTAAAGTACAGTAGAGTCTCTAACTGGCTATCACACCACGGCAGAGGAAGCAGTATCAGTATCCATAGATCTAGCGTGGTCCTGAGCTCACCGCGATCTTGCCTAGCCGTTTTCCATGTCATAAGAAGCCCGTGATAACGGCAGAAGGGAGATGACAAACTCTTCTGAGATTATTACTACGTGCCATAGCTGCTCTCAAAAGACAAATAGAGAAACCCTTAATTCTGGAGACTGCAGTGTCTTCACAGACCTACTCATCACCCAGAAGTTCTTGCTGTTAAACTACAGTGCGCAGAAGTGTTGGATAGGGAAACACATTAAAAAGCATAAACTCCCTCAGCACAGTATTTATGACCGTAAGGGCACCAGTGTTAACCTCATAAGAAAGCTCCTCTGTGCATAGCACAGCAGATCTATAAAAATACCGGGTCATCCATAAACTCTTTACAGCTCAACAGTGTTTTATCTCCAATGGTCAGACTTTGCATTTTCAGAAATATAGGGTTTCTTTGGCCACACAAAAATCAACATTCAGTTTTAATAACCGCCTGAGAAAGAAGCCCGCTTTTGATCCTCAAATGATTTAACAACTAAGATGACCAGAGTTCATCACTTACTGGACTCCGGGTCCGAGTTGCCGTCTCCTTCCGTCCGGCTGTTGGGTGAGGCTTGCTCGTAGTACTCCTCCTGGGGGAAGCCGAGGGGCAGCGGGTGCGATGTGCTAGCACCGCTGGCGGGTTCATGATCTCCGAGCCCACTGTCGCTGCAGCTTTCCTGGGAGCCATCTGGGAGGTGAAACGTGACACGGCGCTGAGGCTACAAGGAAGGAGGAAAATTATATGGTTTCCACTACAGTATCAGTAATTGCTTAATGCAACCAATTTAGGAAATGTATTATTTCAGTTATCTGCTGAAGACGCATTATCTACAGTTGTGCACAATTCCAGGCTTTCATGAACAGGCAGCCTGCTTTCAAACCTGCTTCACCTGACAGCACTGCTTTCTTCTATTTTTTAAAAATGTAAGCCCTGATGCAAAATGAAAGACACCTCAAACTAAAGAGATTCTGTCAGACTTCACAAGTCTTTGGATGCCTTTTGTATATTGACTTGGAGATTTCAATCACTTTTTGAGGCTCAATTTATTTCGCTGCTCAGTTTTCTAGTTTTCAAAAAACATTTTCTTTCCCATTAAAAGCTGTTCCACACTTTTGGGCCTAAGAAATGTGACACACTTCTAACGTTGTTGGATTCTTCTAAGGCAGAGAAAGAACAAACAACAATAAGCCTTATGTATTGAAAACAATTTTAATAGATTTTGCACATCCATGAAACTAATGAATTAAAAGCAGATTCCACTACTCTCCTTCAGACATTTCATTATGACCCCTTTGCTTCCTGCCATACCACAGACCTGTATCTTAGCTGTCAAAGGCTGGAAGGTGGGGAACAGAGAGCTGAGGAAGACAAGTGCCACAGCACAGCTACTGAAGGAAAGGCCAGGTGAAAGGAAGAACCCGATGCATCAGGCACAGGACAGTACTTTCATTACCTAAGTGCCTCTGCATGATTTAGGAGCTGAATAACTGAAATGTAGATCTGTCCCAGTATTAAAAGAAAACATGAACAAAGAAATAAGCGGCTCTCCTGCTTATTTGCATGTGTTTTGGAAACATGAAAAACAAAGATTCAAAAAACCCCAAAAATAACAGTTTAAAATAATCTTAGCCCGATGTTACTCAAAACTCCATTTGAAAGGCAATGCAAAACTTTCCAGTTCCAGAATTGCTGAGATCACATTTTTGATGCAATTATGCAAAAAGCAGTATATACCTTGTTTATAATACAGCAGATGTTGTCAGAGGACCCTAGATATTTGGTTCCTATAGGTGATGGTGTTGAACACCATCGGTTATATTAAGTCTTCGCTAAAAAGTTAACTTCCTCTATTTTTCAAAATCTCTTTTTATCACCATGACATTATTACATATGCCCACAGACAGCTGCTGTACAGTGTGGTACAGCCAAGAAAATGGCAAGATCAACTTTACCTATGCAATTCTTGACAGATGTTGAGTGAAAACTCTTAGAAGCTACCAGTAAGAAATTCACGGCTTTCCCAGAAAATCTGCTCTAGTGCTTCACCATTACTAATGGAGAGGTTTTCTTCTAATGCCTCTTTCTTGTTACAAAATAAATCGCTTCTTCAGTCCCATCCATCATGGTCTGGTTATTCCCACTCATCTTTCTGGCGTTTGGCACTTTAGTCTACTTCAGAATAAACAGACCTTATTATTTCAATCTGTCGTGTGCCGTCTGATATCTCTTACGGCTCCCCCCTGCACACGTGCTCACACATGCTTCTCTGTGCACTGCTCAAAGCTCGTTATGCAGCTTCAGCCGAGATCTTTAAAGCGCGGAGTAGAGCAGAAGGATCATTTCACATCTCCTGCAGGCTCCGCTACTGCTTTGCCTTTTTCATGGCAGCAAAACACATTTTCCCTGCCAACCACCAAAATGCCCAGCTCCTTTTCTAATGATCTTTTGCTAGTTGTCCCCTTTCTGGTTGGTGCCATTGATTGCTAGAGCCTAAGTGCAGCACTTTGCATTTATTCTTCCTGCCATTCTGTTTTTCCAGATGATTTCGTCTGTTTATCATCGAGTACGCTCTGCCTTCCAGTCCTTTCCTGTTTACCAAATTTGCAGAGTTTAGATTCTCCTTCATTAGGCAGATCTTTAAGTAAAATTGTAACAGATCGAGCCAAGAAATCAGTTGAGGAGCTCTCAAAACATGAACGCTCACCATCACACAGGATGGAAAGGGGAGAAGACATCCCTCCTGTGACTGCAGGAGATGCCTTACAGCCCACTGGAAAAAATTTCAGATGGTGAAAGGTTCACAGCTAACACTCCTCCCCCCCTGCATTTTTGGTGTCACCAGAAGAATCTTACTTGACTGTAAAGCGAGCTGCCTGCAGCCGCTCCCAGGGCTCCCTGGAAGGCTGGCTGGGACAGTGGTCCCACTCCTCCCACCGGCTGTCTCATCCTTTTCCCAGCACACACACGGGTAGAGATACAGGGGGTGTCTCTGCGCAGTCCAGAAAAACAGATGGATCCACAGAAATTACTAATACGACCTATCCTATTTGACTTCTTAACTGTTAATTGCCTCTCACAGCCCTGTTCATACCAGTTGGCTCATGGAGTTGATCCAGTGAAAATACTCCAGCAATATTTCTGATTTACTCCCTGCATACAAAACCACACCAAGCTTGCACAGCCATATAGCAAAGGCATGTGGAAATGGACTCTGCTATTTCTTTTGTCTTAAATGAGTCTGCTATTCACAGTAGCTATGGAAAATCAACCTTCATGGCATGAACTGTCTGTAAAAACACTGTCTATTTTGTGAGGTCCATTGCCTTCGTGCTGTCTCACCTTCTGCATGTGCTGTTTGGTACTCATGCTAGGTTGTATCTTCTCATCTCCAAGCTACCACTGGATCTTAAGAAAAAAGTATTCTTATAGCCTTATTAGCCCAAGTTTTAGCATTAGATACCAGTATTAGCTTTTGCAAATGGCTGGCAATGCAATGGTTACTATTACGTGCAACTGGGATTCACTAAGTTTAAACAAATTTATATTTCTGTTCATGGTTCGTCATCAAAAATACAGCAAAAGTTCTTTAGCAGAGTAAAGGAGACCTTTAGTAATGGAGACCAGAAAGTCACCAAGTCTTTTTTTTAACTGCTATCCCAGTAAGAAAAAATAAAAGCCATACCCCAAACAAAATTAAAAATCTCACTAACTAACCCTCACCTTCTGCAAAAAATGGTAAATATTCAGTTATATAAATTGAGATGTTATTAGTAGGAAAAATAAAACCCATACGATTTAAAATAAACTGGCATCAGCTAAAGGCTCATGATTTTTAATTTGACAGTGTCCCTGTGTATGTCACACCTGATAACACTGATGACAGCACTTTCGGAAGAATTTATCAAGATGAAAAAAAAAAACAGCTATTTTTCTACATGGCAGTGCTGCCATTTTCTTAATTCATGCAGGCATCAGACAATGATCTGGAACAAGTAATTCTAATAAAATTTTGCCAAAAGCTGAGCCTTATCTTCTGTCACAATTATTTTGGAAATTTCCTCCTTGAGGCATTTAAATTTCAATTTATAAGATTACAAAATATCCTCAGACTCCAGCTGCTTTTCTATTTATCTCCAAAGGGAGTTAGCACCGATAGTAATAGAATAACAAGGATTATGGTTTGTTTTATTTATTTGACTGACAGTTAGTATATTTTTTTCAGAAAGAGAGAAATGCAAGTAAACCCATTATGTATTCTTAATGGATTCTGAAAACGCTGATGTAGGAACTTTTAATACAGACAATTAGACTGATAGGGGAAAATGAAGTGAAAATTTAAGGAAAAACGTACAGTAGTATATAGTTTCTCTAACATATTTAACAATATTAAATTACTCTTTATTGGTATGAAGAAAGAATTTTGCTTCCAGAGATGTCACGAACCCAGACACAAATTCTGTCAGAGGTCTCATACGGCATCCAAAAAAGAACTGCATTTTGTAATAGCAGTGTGTGTCTGGAGGGATCAAATTATCTCAGAAAACCGCAAACCTTTTATTCTCATTATTGAAATTTATATGAAGACTGATCAAAGCCCCAAACTATTCTGTGTTCAATCTTTCACTACAATAATTAGACTGTGGCAGTGGGAATAATAAAAGATGAGTCTAAGTAAATAGCTTTGGATACATTGAAGGGATGATTTCTGGAATTATACACCAGGGGTTAGCCAATTTATAATCAAAAACTGAAAAAAAAGGTAATAGAAAAAGCAGCAGATATCAACTGAGGAACATTAAACTATTAACCTTATTATCTTCATTCATTGAAGCAAATTAATATCCTTTTAAAAGGAGATCATAAAGAAAAAATATTACTGTTGAATTAATTATATTATTTAGATTATCATTCTGATTTAAATCAGACATTATTTAGGAGATGCTGTAAGATAGCATGAAAGTGAAAGAATCAGACTACTTCAAGATTGTTCTCCACTATTAGCAGCCAGTGAATAAAGAAGCAGTCAGAAATATTTTTTAACTTTAAAATCTACTTTTCCTATTAATATTCATTTTCTCAGTTGCTTATGTCTCTCAAATGGTAGAAAAGTATGAAATGCATGCCTTAAATAACCAGACAATACCTATCTTCAGTTATGACCAGTACTTCTCATTTGTTGAAGAAAATCCCTAATCAAACTATAATTCCCAGCTCAAATCTTTTTATACTCAACTATCACCTTTTATTCCAAAACTACAATCTTTTGTTCCATATGTTCTCATAGAGACACACAGGACCCAGCTACTATCAATGTAAAATTCTCAGAATAACATGAAAACAAACAGCTTAATGGAATCCAACCACAAACCTGATGGGAAACATGCCTTTGTGGCAAAAATCAAGAAAGAAAAGCCAGTACTTATTTTTTTCTTTCCATAAACTTGGTAGTGTACAGCATAGCTATTATGGCCCAAAGAGTTTCTATCAATTGTTTTATAAGCCTGTATTTCTCATACTTAGAATCATAGAATCATTAAGGTTGGAAAAGACCTTTAAGATCACCAAGTCCAACCATTACCCTAGCACTGCCAAAACCATCACTAAACCATGTCCCTCAGCACCACAGCTACCTGTCTTTTAAATACCTCCAGGGACGGCGACTCAATCACATCCCTGGGCAGCCTGTTCCAGTGCTTGATAACCCTCTCAGTGAAGAAATTTTTCCTAATATCCATCCTAAACCTCCCCTGGTGCAACTTGACGCCATTTCCTCTTGTCCTATCACCCGTTACCTGGGAGAAGAGACTGACCCCCACCTCACTACAACCTCCTTTCAGGTCACTGTAGAGAGTGATAAGGTCTCCCCTCAGCCTCCTTTTCTGCAGACTGAACAACCCCAGTTCCCTCAGCTGCTCCTCAGAAGACTTGTGCTCCAGACCCCTCACCAGCTCTGTTGCCCTTCTCTGGACATGCTCCAACACCTCAATGTCTATCTTGTTGTGAGGGGCCCAAAACTGAACACAGTACTCGAGGTGGGGCCTCACCAGTGCCAGGTGAGGTGCCAGACAGGAAGGCTATCACTGCCCTAGTCCTGCTGGCCACACTATTCCTGATACAGGCCAGGATGCCATTGGCCTTCTTGGCCACCTGAGCACACTGCTGGCTCATATTCAGCTGTCTATCAACCAACACCCCCAGGTCCTTTTCTGCCAGGCAGCTTTCCAGCCACTCCTCCCCAAGCCTGTAGCGCTGCATGGGGTTGTTGTGACCCAAGTGTGGGACCTGGCACGTGGCCTTGTTGAATCTCATACCATTGGCCTTGGGCCATCGATCCAGCCTGTCCAGGTCCCTCTGTAGAGCCTTCTTACCCTCACGCAGGTCAATGCTCCCGCCCAACTTGGTGTTGTCTGCAAACTTACTGAGGGTGCACTCCATCCCCTCGTCCACATCGTTGATAAAGATATTAAACAGAACTGGCCCCAGTACTGAGCCCTGGGGAACACCACTTGTGACCAGCCTCGAACTTGCAGCTTAGAGCATTAAATCTAAGATCTTACTAAGATCTTGATTACTTTTTAATGGATGAAATAAATAATATAGTTCATTAGAAATACATAACATAGCTCATTATAATTTTTCACTCAAATTGGAGTAACTTCTAAATTTTTACCAACAATGATATCTATTTTCTTTTGGAGTACCTGTAAAGATGCTGAACACTCTTGGTCACGATTACTACACACAACTAGAAACACTTCACTAATAATGAATCATTATTGTAATCACCTTTTGTGATTTACTATTTTATTTTTTTTTTATTTCTTCAATACAGCCTGCAGTGACCCTACACAGGACTGGGTTTTTTTTGAAAAGAGCAAAATGAAGGGCCTGCCTACTGTGGGGGGAAGGGGAGAGGTAGTGTGTGTCAAAGTGACAATATCTAGCTGATTTGATCAGTCCAAGCTTAGTGGACATTAAAAATCAGTATTTTCCCTATCTCGCATGAAAAAGTAACGCTCCCAACTATTCCCAATACTATTAGTCTTAATTGCCATCTCATACAGGTCAAGCTTGTTGAACAAGCCCTTCTTTTTCTTGAACAAATTCAGCTGTATCAGTTACAGTCCTATCTTTATTGATTGCATCCCTTTCAGCTTCTCATTTTCTACATGTTTGTCAAATCAAAGAGACGTACTGTTCTCCCAGATTACCATATTTACGCTTTTAAATATTGATAAAACATTACATTTTCAGATATTTAAAACTTCAGAAATCCAATATAATCCTTTTGACATTCTTGTTATAAATGTATCTAGTCCTCCTGATTTAATATCACTAACATTAATAACTGGTATCTTACATCCTCACTAATTACTAATGGAAAATAGAGTATCTGGCTTCCTTCTAAAGAAGAGAAAGCTTTAATAAATACTTTTACCTTTCCTCACGGTGATTAATGATCTAACTGTTCCATAGTAGTATGCAATATGTAAATAGTTTTAGGCTTTCACTTATTATTGATTTAAATAACTCCTCCCACTCTATTAATTTATTTAGATGCAGGAAGCATAATCTATCAATTTCGAAAAGGCAAGTAAAAGCTTGGTTGACTGCCCAGACAAATGGGAATTCAATATGGATGATTATCCTAGACAGATTTGTAGGTTTTCAATGAAAGAATTACTATATCCACAGCAAAACAGTGGAACAGAAGGTGCCCCTTTACCTGCCCAAATGGAAATTACTTAAAATTGTCAGACCTTGTAGTTGCATTCACTCACATAAAGAGTTGGCTCAAGCGACGAGAAGTAATGCTGCAAGACTATCTTGTAACTCTACCACACTCACTTACTCAGGGTGCCATATTAAAATCATACATTTCTTGCAGGCACGTAAAACTGCACCTAACTGATAAGTCAAAATGTGATATATTTCAACTATTGGCTATTGCAAAAGAGTAACTCTGTGAAACCCTTTTTCATGTGGGTAAACAATAGAATTTTTTTTAGCACCACCTGCTTTAAGAAGCAAATTTTCACTTATGTCATTTTTCACCGAAGGAACTAGAAGCGAAGCCGATACTCCCGTCTTCCTCTTGTGGCACGGAGGTCGTGGACCAAACTCACTAGCCAAATCATCACTGAACAAACTGGAACTTCACAAATTTCTGATTAACAACCTCAATGGGTATTTGTTTTCAGACTCTAATCCACGTTGTACCAAAGAGTATATCTCAAATGACATTTCGCAGCAATACTTAACAATTAAATTGTATTTTCTGAGCTTCTTGAAATAACAACAAAGAACTGAAATAAAAAAACAAGGAAAACTGAAAATAACATTTAAAGCATGTCAAACATTTTATTTCGCTTTTGAAAGGCAGTTATTGTATGCTAACGAGATGTCAAAATGATAGCTGAAAGCCTGCATTTTAAAGTTTAATTCATGTGTCTTCAATTGACATGTGATTAAATAAAAATTACACATGAAAGTTGCACTATGGCTGTGCTGTTGCTAAGGTGGAGAAATAGGAAAGTCTCAATCCTGATTTTTTTTTTTTAATGTGTTCTGCGCTTTCCAGGTTATCATCTTTGATGATACTGTCTTGAATGTTTGATTTCTGATAGGCAAAGCTATTTTAGTTAAAAGAGCATAATCATAAACAATAATACAGAAATATTTAGGTAATATTTGACATAACTTCTGACCGCTGGCCCAACAGCAAGGATCCTTTTTAGCAGAAATATTGATCGGGTGTTATTACAGTTGTGAATATTTCTTCTCAACACTATTGCTTACCTAGTATTTTCATTGTGTTAATATTGAAATAGAGCAGAAATTATACTTTCATAAATGTACATAGCACTCTAGCTCTAATTTCATTCTGTTAATTTATAGATCTCAGTTGCGGCTCAGATAAATAGATTTCATCTTTCTTCATGAGTAAGCAATACACGTGCTATAACTTCACAAGCCATCACAAGTATTCACTTGAAGAGGTTTGAAAACGTGCTTTCATCATTTCTAACCAATACATGGAGCTATTCTTATCAGTGGTTCCCAGAAAAGAGGACTTGTACCTAATTTGGGTTCTTTGGGTTGAGAGTGTACCAAAGTTGGAAGAAAAACACAAGACATATACTTTCAGTCAGACATGCTCAAGGAGTATTCTTAAAACTCTAGCACAAGTAGTTGTATATCATTTAAGTTGCATATCAACCTATAAGATAAATCTTGGCTCCACAGAATTTTTTCCTGCAGGTGTTTATAGGATATTTGACTGGGAGTTCATGTGTAATACAGACATGGAATAACCTTAGGTTTTATATCCATATACGTAGTTGCGGAACGTGAACTCATTTTGCTATAGTTAAAAACAGAGGTACACAAATTATGGCAGAGAGCAAGTCCACAGTATAAGCTTAAAACCTGAAGAGGCTGAGGTACCTCTTGAATAAGGACAAAGAAACACAGACCTCATCAATTTCTTCTAGAAAAAAAGCCCCATATTTTTTGATCAAAAGTTTTCTAGACTACATCTCCACCAATTTTGGTTTCATTCACAGTAGCCCTCAAAAGTCATAGGGAGTACCCATTGCTCCTGGCCCCCAGGGAGCAGCCAGCCCTCGCTGCACCCTGACACAGTAAAGAAACAGGTTTTCTGCGATATCTCCCTAGGCAGAGTAAACACAAAAAATTAAAAAAAAAAAAATTAAAAGCGAAGGGCCTTTTAAAGTGAGTAGAAAAGCAGCTCTTTGGCTTGTCACTATCTCACTACATTTTTTCTGACAGCACACCTTTGTTATAAAAGCATTCAGTTTGTTATGGGAGCAAATCTATTATGTTCGATATCAAGTGTTTGATTAGCTAGAATGGGAACTGATGATAGTTAAAATGGAAAGATAAAACTAATATATTTTATACAGCTGTCAAAAAAAGCATCTTGCTCTTTCTGGAGAAGAGAAAGAATAGACAAAACCAAAATGGGTTCTCAGGAAACTTAAGATTTACTGAGAGAGCAATGAAAGCATTCTCTTTTCTGCTCTCTGTATCAGTATTTGCTTGCAACATTTATCTTTTTGGCCTTTAGCAAACATCCTTTAACCACCTAGATTACCCGTCCTTAATTTCAAAAGTACAGTGTGTTTGCCATCTGAGGTCACCTATCTAAAGTACATTCTCATGGCAATTATAATTAGTCCACCTTTAGGTGAAATGGTTAAGGAAAAGGCAAGAGAATACAAAGAAAAACTGCTGGCCTGTGTAAAATAAAGCTGTAGGTCAAAATTTACAAGCAGTGGTGCAGTTCATGCTGTATTTGCTTTGTACAATGTAAAAATCTAGTGTTTAAGTATGACGACATATTTATCAGCATTACACTCTTCAGTGGACCCCAGTGATCCAGGAAAAACTTCCCTTGATCAAGAAAACTTTCATAGAATCTTAGAAAGGTTTGCGTTGGAAGGGACCTTAAAGATCATCTTGTTTGAACCCCCCTGCCATGGGCAGAGACACCTCCCACCAGCCCAGGTTGCTCAAAGCCCCATCCAGCCTGGCCTTGAACACCTCCAGGGATGGGGCAGCCACAGCTTCTCTGGGCAACCTGCGCCAGGGGCTCACCACCCTCAGAGTGAAAAATTTCTCCCAGATATCTAATCTACATCTCCCCTCTTCCAGTTTAAAACTGTTACCCCTCATCCTGTCACTACACCCCCTGATAAAGAGTCCCTCCCCAGCTTTCGTTAGGCTCCCATTAGTTACTGGAAGCCAACTGTGAGGTCTCCCTGGAGCCTGTTCTTCTCCAGGCTGAACAACCCCAACTCTCTCAGCCTGTCCTCACAGGAGAGGTGCTCCAGCCCTCTGATCATCTTTGTGGCCCTCCTCTGGACTTGCTCCAACAGGTCTATGTCCAGAAGCCATACCACTGTGAGAAGAATCCAAGAAAGCTTCCAGGGTCAAAACATGTCTCCCAAATTTGCCTTTCCAATTGCCAGATAAAAGTTTTACTCTAAATATGAGAAGTTATTCCATGTACTGAAATAAAGGAATTCTTGACTGGTACGCTTTGCTTTACTTCAATCTCTGTTACTGTAAACATGCAAGATGCTATGTGATAAATGCTGCAGTGAACACTGTTGCAATACTTTGGTTTTATTTCAAATATTTGAAATATCCTTTTTTTTTCTCCAAGTTGTTTTAAGAAAAAGCATAATGTTTTATTTGAATAAAGTCAGAAATATCCCATTTGCATCACTATTTTCACAGCTTATACTATCAGGGTGATAATGAATAAGTTTTTAGCTGTTATTTACAGTAGAACACATGAAATATTCGAAATTACTAAAGTGAGTTGAGCTACAGTCTACTAACGCATTCTTAAATGGATGTCTGAAATACCTATTTGTAAATGGGAAAAATTTTACAAATTGAAGTGCTGTATTCTATCATTGATACCATCCTTCGCTTCTACAGAGCAACATCTCTGCAATTGTCCTTTCAGATAATCAGAGTGTATAACTGTCTTTCAGAATTCACCACTTGTGTAATTTCAGTAAAGCAAAATATAAAGCCATTAGCCTTCCCTTGTTCCTTAAATCTTTCTAGCTTATTTTCATATTCAGCGCAGCCATTCTTTGGGACTATTAAGATTACTTACTCATCTTTCTTCACGGAGCAAAACGTACAATAAAAATTACAGAAGTAGCGCAGCATGTGTTAGTTTGCATAAAGGCAAAGTCCTGGGAAGGAGAACGGAGGGACCGCGGGCGAAGCGTGAGGCAGGTCTCTCCCTCCCCAGGCAAGCCGCGAGCTGCCCTGCGCGCCGGGCGCAGGCGACCTGCCGGCGCTCAGAGCCCTGCCGCTGCCCCGGCCCCAGCCTGCCCCGACCGACAGCCGCGGGACCCGTGCTCGGAAATCACAATGAGCGCGCAGCTCTAAGTCAAGGCCCAGTTTTGTGAGGTTCAGGCGTCTGTCACCAGGGACCCGGCTTTATAAAGCACAGACCCGTGACCTTGGGTTGCATTCCCGGCAAACAGTTACCGAGGTGAGTGAGAAAACAGCCGAGCTCAAGCCGTGCACAGTAAGTACAACCCCAGACTGAAGTGAAGTTGTTTATTTAGTAACCCAAGGAGTCAAGAGAAAGGTGCTAATGCAAAAACCATAAAGCACCAAGGGGAAACAGTAAAGAAGTCAGCAAAAATGAGGACTGGGCAGTCCCAGGGAGACATGAGGGCCGGCTCTTCCTCCCGGGACTGCCGGCTGCGCAGCCCCCACAGCGCCTCTGCCAGCACCACTGAGCATACCCACGCTTTGCTTAACAGTAACTTAGTCCCAGCCATTTACTGTATAAAACTCAAAATAACATTACTGCATACTTATAAATAGCATAACCCTGTGCCTGAGCCCCCTCATCTTTGGAAAGATGCGCACGTTAAAGTGCCCCAAAATGCTGAGAAATAAAAGGGGCTGGGGAGGGAAGGCCAAAGGCACAGAGAATGCCACTTCTGCAACTCCCTGAGGGCATTCAGCGCCTGCTTCTATTTCCTCACCTGCCACGCAGAAGACTAACACTGCTACCATCTTTACTTCAGGTTTACACAAATTTCATGTAAAGCTCAGTTAAATCAGAGGTAAATGTTATTCCCCATAGAAGCCACACTGAACTTGCAACTTATACATCTGCAATACTTTTGCAACTCTGACACCAAGGAGATGGTCAGGAAAGGCAACTGCTTGCTCTGGTTGATCCAGGAAAGCGTGAAGGCGCAGAAATCCCTTGTAACATGCCGTCATGCAAGAATAAATGCAAGGCTGTGGGTCTGCACTGTGTTCTCACCGCTCAGGAGAAGCAGATTGCCGTTGGTATCTGCGAACCTTTGAAATAAACCAGCAGGAAAAATGTGTGTGTAGAAGGATAACAACACTATGCCAGCAGAGCTGCCGTAAGTCACGTGGGCACCAGGGAGACACTGTGGGCACAGTTACACGTACATGCACATCGCCTTGCATTCCTCTATCAGTTACACTATCGAATACCCATGGTAACTGCCCCGGTTGCTCACCCTGAAACCACCGTTATGCATAAATTTTCCTGACGAGAGAATTCAATTTAATTCTACTCTTTAAGATATTTCTTACAGTTTTCTTATTTTCATTGGCATACAGCGTCTGTGCTTTGCACAAAACAAAATGCACTTCACACATTTTCCAGGTAAAATGTGTAAATACAAACTCGCAGCATTAATTATGTTCTTTCTCCTACTGTTTTTAATTAATTTGACCTTTGGTCCTATTTTTGTCAATTCAGAAGGCATACTGCAATCAGAAGAAAGCTACGGTGTAAATACTCTATTCTGCAAGTCACCAACTAAATGAGTAAGCAATGGAGGAAAATCTATAGCATGCAATTAGCATTATCCTTTTCATTTTTATTTTTATTTTTTTACTTCATAGAGCTCATTAATAACTTTTAGGAGGTAAAATTGAAGCTAGGAACCCTCCTACACCTTAGGCGTATTATATTCTACCTTTGCACAAAAGAAATTCTTTTGATGTACTGGAAATCTTATTAATAGATTCGCCAGAAAACAAGCATGTAAGCTGGCAGAGTCAATTGCAAGAGGTAAAACGAATGTAAATGACAGACGAAAGAAAATTTCCATGCCATTCAGACCAATATAAACAAAAGTGCTGCAGCAACCACAGCAGAGACGAAGGGAATTCATCAAACTTGAATTTCAGATTATTTGTCCTGTTCCAAATGCACCCTCTGTGTTCCTGAGCTATGTTCTTCCTTTACCCAATTAATACTACATTAAGATGCACTCCTGCAGGGGCTTTTTCCTTATGTTGCTGAACTGAAGTTTTTCAGTGCACTCAGATATGGGAGGGGGGGAGTGTAGAGAACAGCTTCTTGCTTCTAAATACTGCCATTTAGAAAGCCTGTAATTGCAGCACTTAATAATTTTCTAAACACTTAAGCCAGAATTAATTATCCCTGCTATTATTGCAGGAGTATGGATCATATATTGGGTACGATGAAGAGAATGTGTGATAGAACATTTTACTGCACTCAGTGCATGCAGTGGGTGTGCAAGGCACTTAAACTATTAGAAGCAACAGGCTTCTCTACTTCAATTATATCTCAGTACGATCATCAGATATCTACAGAATCAGCTTTGCTCATTTCGTGCTTTTTGTTGTTGCCTAATTAAATGCTTTCAGGACCCTTCTTTACACCAGGGACTAATCATCATTTTAAAAAGAATTCTACTTTATTTAAAATCATATTGGTTCTTGCTGAAGAATTAGAGGAAGGTAAATGCTTATTGTTAAGCAGCTTCCATTTCAACACACTTTGAAATGTATTTTCATTAGTAGCCAGAAATCAAAGCACATCATGAACTTTAGCAACCGCCTTTAATGGAGTGAATTCTACGGTCTTCTGGCAGTTTTATATGGTGTTGAGGAATCAAATATATCTGTAGCTACTGTTATAGATAATAGCCCACTGTTTAAAAATCCCTTTATGCAGAAGCTGGGGGAATGCAGGAGGGGTGGTGGGAAGGGGAGGAACGCCTGCAGAACTGGTTGTAGTCAATTCAGCAGTAGAAATACTACCTGTAATGTGTAAGACATTTAAACAAAGAGAACACATAAACATGGTATTTGCAAGGAGGAAATCAAAGCCACAAGGAGATGAAGCTTCACTTCCAGAACACTGGATTCAGACCTTTGCACAGAACACAAACTAAAGGGACTTTGATGTCGTTCTACTGTGTCGAAAACAACAAAAAAAATAATTTCTTACAAAAAACAACCACTCCCTCTCAGAAAAACCAATGCTTGTGTGAGATTCAGTGGAATAATATTAAACTGTTGAGGCAGGCTCATTGTTTGAAAGAAGGCTGGCAGCATTGCTTTGGTTTCAAAGTAGTTTACTGGGAAACCAGAAGCGAAGCAGCAGCCTGAAGCACACCAGCTGACTCTTCCCAGAAGTTCAAAAGACTTGGGCTGTGTTGCCGTAGGTAGCTGAACCACAGAGAGGGATATATTTACTAGAGAAATGTACTGTCACATCTCAGATGAACACAATCAAAATCGGGGCAGGTTTCAGTCAGTGCTCGTGTAGCAAGGCGGCGAGATACTAAATGCCATGACGGGCAGTGAAATGAACGGGATCCAGAGCAACCCTTTGTCCCTTTCACCTGCATCTCTAGAATTGCCTTTGAGACTCAGGACCACGATATGTTCATTTATTTCACAACAGAAATAATGACTAATGCCAAGAGCCTCTGATGAAAGAGATGCGGCAGCTGTGGAAGTCATTTCCCTAGTTGGGAGGAAATAATTTCCTCTTGTGTTACATGCCCCTGTGCTGCTCTCTGTAACCCCAGCCAACAAATTCATTTTCTGTAATTGTTTGCATCCCTGCCCCAAAAGATATAGTCCATTTTTTTCCCACAGTTAAAGACTATAAATCCACTCTTGGTACAGTCTAATTCCCAACCGACTCCCCAGGGACTCACAGAAGAAAGAGAAGACAAACAAACAAGATGACTCTCCAGCTCCAATCAATAATTTGCCTGTCGCTCCAGAAGTGCATCGCCCTATCAGCATAACTCTGCAAAGTTCCTTATCAGTGATGTACTCCTACACATCCTAGGTAGACATTAAGCATTTTTGCATCCCGTGGGTTTTCCTTTTCAGTAAATCTCCTTCTCCCAGCAATACAAATGTACAATAACCGCTGCAGACTGACAATAGATGTTAGAAATTTGAAAAACAGCCTACAGCGTAATAGTACTTTGCACATATATATCATTCTTTACTCGAATGGGCTTCCGAAAGATGAATTCCATTTCAGAATGACAGAATAGAAAGGACAGTTATTAAAACAGTTTACAAATCCACAAATCAAAGCACAAATGGCTATGCTTTCTTAATTCTCGTGATTGAAGGTTAGGCTAAATCCATGGCAGAGTCCAAAAATGAAATCAGGAGTCCTGGACAGACGGGACACTGTTATATAAGTTGTAATTACATTTTATGTTCTCCATCTACCATGTCTCCCCAGAGAAAAAGCTTTTATCTCTCAAAATATACCGAAAAAGGGTATTTCCATTCCAATAAACTATCCCAGACTGCCCGAAATAGGGAACTGTGCATGTGCATTTTATAAGAATAATGCACATAAACACATGTGCATACAGCATCACTTAAAACCATATCAAAGCCAGACAATACACCACAAACCCAAAAGAAAGTGGCTCACTAAAAAGTGTTTCCTGACTATTTTGGCCAATACTAGCGGGTATTCACTGAAGTGAGTGCTAATGCAGTCTGTTTCAATGGAGCCATATGGATTAAAAAATGCCATTAGCAACATCATCTAACGCTAAACCTCTGTGAGCAAGTGAGAGAACAATAATGATCTTATCTGCTCTAACAAGACTGAAAAACTGGTGACTGCAGAAGATGCATTCTGCCAGATATTCCATCTGTGAGTAACAGACCAGTTCATTAATGGAAATCTTCAAATTAGAGCTGAGAAACCCACGGCTAAGGACTGCCTTGACAAGCAAAGTTCCTGCTTAAAAGCTCTACAGGTTCATGAGGCTTAAGATTGACTCGTTACAATTATCTGCTATCGCTTTTAAATATGTCTTTTTCTTGTTCTGAAGTTGCATTGACAGCAGCACTCCTGCCAGCGTTTGCCACTCATTCCGCGGGAACAGTCTGAGCTTTGGGAGGAGCTCTGAGCACGGAGCCCGAAATCTGTCACGTCCGACAACTTACCAACAATATAATGCAGAATTTAAATTAGAAGCATGGGTGTTCCTTTTAGCATTTAAGTCAATCTTACAATCTGCTCAGACTTTTAAATTGCTTCAAGGTAGTACCACCATACCCCTGACAGATGCATTACCTACGTGTAGCAGACTTGATCCAAAGCTCCCTGAAGCACTTCTCCTCCAGCCCCACCTCCCTCCAAATAACTGTTGGGTGAAGTGAATAATAAAAGCCCTGATAAAATCCAGATTCATAATCTAAGGCATGGTAATAGTGACAAGTTCAAAGGTACACAAAACAGGGCTAAATCTTGAGTCCCAACAAGCTATCACTGGCAAAACCAGACACCCTCAGAGGAAAAGTGGACATTATTTAAAATTTTTAGTTTCCCTTCACAAAGGAAACATCAGTAGAGAAGTATTCAGTGATTTTCCTACATCAGTCTTGCAATGCAACATGCACACAACTTGTATCAAAATATCAGAAAAAATATGTCTACAGAAAATGATCATAATATTTTTCCCGAAGACTCTCTTGACCCAAAGCCCCCTTACAGAGCAGCACTAGACAGCTTCTTCGGGAATGCTAGCACAGAAGTTCCATGAAGCTTCATCACATTAAATGAATGCTGAAATGTTTTATTGTTATTCATTTTAGAAACTCAAACAGAGCACCGGAGCTCTGTTCAGCTCCAGGCCCACTCCAAATAGTTTTCATTTCATTTTTCAAATTCCAAAGCCAGGCAGGAAGGGAGCCGCATTCAGCGGGAGGCCAGAGGAGAAGCGAGTGGCATGTATCAATAGGGCAGGTAGGTAAAAGCCTAATGGGGGATCAAACAGAAAAGCCCACATTTCTAATACCAGCCTAGAGGTAATCAAACAAAACCACAGGCAAATTGATGCAAATCAAAATCAGCCGAAAGGCATTCTAACACAAACCAATACATCCGTCTGTAAAGGTTTGATTTTGTTTGAGCTTACATCTCTTACAAGCACATCGCTACAGCTCCAGCTGCAAATACTCTCAAATAAGCAACTGGAGTATTAAAACAGAGCAACACTGAAAGTGGTAACAGCAAATTTACCTGTAAGTGTAGCTCGAATTATTGCATCGGTACCCAAACATTCTGCTTCATTTTAAACACCAACCTGGGGACCACCTTCTACTGAATCCTTCCCCTTCCCCTTCCCTTAGCAACGGGCCAGCCAAGAGTCCTTGCTGCCTCCGGATAACAGTGCGGCGGCAAAGAACTAATTCACCCCCCAGTGCATGTATGAAGCCACTGTGGAGTCACGCTGCTGGGTCTGATTTACTCAATAGGCTCTTGAAAACCGCATTAGCTCTCACACCAGCATTTTTTTCGTTTACGCCGTGTTCTCTTTCGTCTCGCCACCAGCAGCACATGGATTAACCAGTTCTTCAGCCATTTCAAAGCCTTTAAAAAACAAAAATAACCCCTCAAGAGAGTAAACAGAAAAAACCAAAAACAACCAAAACCCCCAAACACCTCTATATTTTAAAATTTGTTTACAATTTGCTAGTTCTGGGGTAATTTCTGGAAATATTTAGTGATATTGTGGTTAAGTCCAAAACAGGAACCAGAATGGATCCAGCTAATTTCCAGATAGCTGAAGACGTCATGCGCACAGATTTTTACTGTTTTGTTCATTCAGAATAATTTTATTATTGTACGGAGTTTGACTTCTAAACTCTTTTGAGGATACTCTCGATAATTCCTGTGAGAAAAACTAATTAATTTGGTTTTCCGATAGTTTGTGTGACTGAAACATATTGAAAACCAAATTGATTTCAGACACATTTTCAATCACAGTTGGCAGAGATCTTGTACCTTAATGCAAATATGCAAATAGATTTTTCTTCTTCTCTTTTAAAAGGATCTCTTACCAGGTGAAAGGTCATTTGTGAAAGCTATTTCACTTTAAATTGCAAAATGCTCAGCTCATTAAAAACAATAAAATAAAAATAAAAAGGTCAAATTCTGCTGTTAACGATGGCTGATCGTCGCCTCCAGACTGCCCTTCTCCCACGGTCAGAGTGCCGCACCACCCAGACAGGGACAACGTGCATTTGCCTCCCTGCTTCGGCTTTCTTCAAACAAAGGGATGCCACTGAATTGGAAGACTCCAACGAAAATGCTTGTGATGCTTGTTGCTTGACAAGAAAGTATAAGGTGGATTTCCTCTCTCATGAGTCTGCTTTTCAGCTCAGAAATCCAGCACAGACTCCACAATGTGCTGCCTTAACTTCCACCAGTGCTGTAAGCGTGCATGTTTGCAGAAAAAGCTGAAAACCTGATCGATTTACAGAGGTGAGAGAGGACCAGACAATTAACTTCAGAAATGGAAAGTTGAAACAGTCAATGTCTCCTCAGTGGATGTTAGCGTCTGACAAAGGTTCCCACTGAGATACCCCTACCAAAGGCAGAAGGTTCAATTATTGCAACTTATATTTTAAGTGTAATGATTTGCGTTATCCCAGCTAGCTTAAAACTTGAGTAAAACAATCGATGGCTTTTTCCTATCCATGAAAATAAAGCATTGGACATGTGGGGTTTTGGGGGTGGTCATTTGCTTCTTTGTTTTATTTGTGGGTTTGTTTGTTTGTTTTTAATTTAAGTCCACAAGAACGGACATTCAGGCACAATCCAATTTTCCGGCCCTATAGAAGGTATGTCCGAAGCCACTGAACAACAATACTGAGCTTCTGCATGAAACTAAAGCAACACTCAGGAACAGAAGAAATCCTCAAAATCTGAAATTCAAACCATACTTTACCTTGCTTTTACATCATTCCATTCAAATGATTTTTAAAAAAACCCAAATAACAAACCAAAAACCGCCCCCAAACCACTCTTTCCCTACATTTAATCCACATTACCACAGTTGTATGGTATTGTTCTACCACCAGAATAAATCCAAAGCTTGAGGTCAATACTCATGCCTATCCCTCTGAAGTGGGATTCCAGCCACTGGCAGCCAAACACAGACCCACTGCTTTTAGTCAGCACTTTGCCAGTAGTATTTTAGTCATATATAAACCCAGTATATCCCTACAGACAGATCACACAAAATCTTTCAGCGCTGGAATTGTGGCTATAATCTGGCATACATTTGCCACCAAAGCACACTCGCTCACCGTTGGGTATTTTGCAAGGAAGAGTGATTCTTTATGCACGATAGAAATGCTACCCTGCAGAAGCAGCGTTACCATCGAACAGAAGCCATGCGGCTGGAGCTCCAGCAGTGCATCGGGAGGGTACTGAGCCGCTCGTGGGTCACCCAGGAGAGCCCAGGTTCCTCTGCGCACAAGACCTAGGTTACACCTCGAGATATTTTTAAGTTGCTCCATCAAAACCAAGCGTATTCCCCTGTCTCTCCCAGGAGGAGAAAGGGCGTGAAAGAAGGTGACAGCACACAAAGAATGACTGTAGCAGGAAGAAAAAATACATCATTCCTAAATGTTGTGTACATATTTAGATGATTCTTAGTAAGAAAACAAATGAGAAAATAGAAATGCGGGTAGGGCACAACACAACCTTAATTTATACTTATAAATTCCTTACGTTCAAAGAGACATTTATCTTCCCTGATTAGGTGACACAATGGTCCATGTCTATGAATAAAATACACGTCAGACATTCTGTTTCTCTACTGTGTTTATACTTTTGACATACCTATATAATTTGTCTGTCAAAACCACAAAGCTTGAAGCAGACTATATATGCCTGTGTGGATGGAATTATGGTAGACCTTACAATAGGCAATGAAAATGTAATACTGAATTGTGGAATAGCATATGGCACTATTATACAAAATCCTGCTTTTAAAAATACCATATAAGAAAATATCTTTCCTTTAAAGAAGAAAGGAAAGCTTTCAAAGAAGACTGAAAGAAAGAATGAGCTACCTCTTAATACAAAGAGTAGGCAAATCCAAAAAATAATGACTACAAAGTTGCTCCAAGTAGTTAGCTGCTTCTCCTTTTCATTCCTCAGTTACACAACGGCTGCTCACACGCTGATCCAATCCAAAGATCAATGTAATGACCAGTATATTGGCCAGCCATACATCTTAATAAATGAATCTTCATTAGGTAATCTCCTAAATACTTCAAGAGCTGGTCTGCCATTTGTAAGTGCTAATGAGAGGTCAGCAGTAATTCCGCAAATAATAATTTGTGACTGAACTGCAACCTCTCTTTTGCATTCGTTATTTATCATATACTATGATTCAAATCAGATCACTGTGAACAAAAGACAACTCATTTCAGACAGTGGATAATTTACCTTAGCACAGCATCAAACATTAGATTCCAAAGTTAAGCGGAATTCTTCACATACTGATCTTTGGCAAAGCACAGGAGCTACAAACAGGGGGGAAAGCCAGCTGGTGTGGCATCTCTACTCGCAGAGTAAGAGCAGAAAAATAGCACCTTGTGATTCTCAAGAGCTACAGCTAACTCAATAAGACAGAGGAATATTTTAGGGACAGGCTGTTAGTTTAAACTTGCACAACAAAAGGCTTATTATTCATTTGGGTCCATTACCGCAATCACAGGCATTATTGTCAGTGTACGGGCAAGGCAATGCAATAACAGCCTGCTTTTTTCCCCTATCCTATTCACATGTATGGTCTCATTATTCCCTCAATTCTTACTTTTTCACAATCACTGCCCTAGTCTAATCTATCATACAAAATCCTTGAAATCTTGGAAAAATATCTGAAAGCCCACAACATATGAAAAAAAGAGAAATGTTTCAGGGGCATAGCAAGAATTCTCCCTTCTCTCTTCCTCTTCAGGTTTTGGTTTTTTTCAGTAAAAACAAGTAAAATTAGAAAAACCCACAATAGCATTCCTAAACATGAAAGTCAATAAAGAGAAGCCTTAGACAGCACACAATTTATGAAACAGGATACCGTGGTTATTTAAACAGTGCTTGAATCTGTATCAAATCAGCATTCCATTTATTTCTTAAGGCTTGAGGGACAAGTCCACTTAGCGGCCTTCTGGGATATTTAGCCTTTTGACACACAGGGAGACTCTTTTATGCTTCTGAAAAGATTAATTATATTATATAGGCATACAGTGATCAAATTACATGTTTTGGTAGTGAAGAGCATATGAGAGACTGCCCATAGATTGCGTGAGATTCATCAGGAAAGCATTTTGACATGCGATTTGATTAGCAATCAAGGAAGAGAAGGAAAAAATGGGTGCTGAAAATCACACGGGGAGTGAGCACTGTTACACTTAATACTTGGAATGACTTAGAAATGGCTGTTGTGAATTACTTGGAGTCCAGACTTTTCTCTTTGTGTGCTCAGCGCTCAACATCTGCACCAGACATGGCCCTGTTGCTTCTGCCCAAAATTCAACATTTAAGAATGCAGGGAAGGTACACAGCCATACATTTCATCCCTATTATCCATTATTAAAAGGGATCAACTATCATTTTCCAGCTTTCAGCTGTCTCACTGTTAGGTACATTTCAGGAGTCATCCACAGGTAAAGAACATTAGCACAGGCAGAGGGCATGACCGAAACAAGTGTACCGGACGTAGGTACCAGCCTGGGGAAGGACTGTCGGTGTAACAAGGTTAAGTTTGCAAAAATGCAGGTGTGAAAAATGCAGCTAAGGGTACCAGCTTACTGCGGTGAAAGAGAAAAGAGAAAGGTTTAGTTAGTGATATGCTAGTAGAGAATAAAACTAACTAACTAGCCTTGCAGCCCAATAAATATGGGGTTGCCATTGCTCAGAACAAGCCAGAGCTTTGTGCTAAGTGGCAGCACAGACCTCAGGCTTTGCCCGGACTTGCCTTGGCCGGGCTGAGGGGTGCATGGCTGTGCTGCTTTGTTTGCTTTGACTGTAACAGCAGTTCTCAGAAAGGCGCAATTGCTTCTGTGCTTCTGCTATGGGGAAGTAGCTATTGTTTTATATATGCACATATAAGTATATGGAACTAATAAATAGCAATACACGCAGCTATTCTGGGTAAAATGAACTATCCACGACTGTAGATAAAATGCAGCATAGAGGAGTACAGGTGTGGGATGACAGTAGGGGCCTTAAAAATACGGGCACAGGATGATACTGGAGGCCCAAGAGCTAAAAAACCCCACTTTGTTATGGGGAACACACCCCTGGGACCTGGGTAAAACTAGTTTTAGGGTTAACAAAGAGAACAAAGAACAAGTATCCAACATATGTAAAAGACACTGTATATTGTAAATTTGGACCTAAGCAGTCCTGTGAAGAAGGAGCAAGGTATGGGACATTTAGAAAGCACATAAAGATGACCCCGACTGGACTGAAGGACGAGGAAGAAGCTGCCATCAACATCAGCATCACGTTTCTGGCAAAGGACTTAAATGCTCATGATTGAGGTATTCTCACCTCCCTCCAGAGTGAAGCTATTGAGCAGGGTGGAAGTAACACACCTGAGAAAGGGGCAGATAATAGAAAGTCTGAACATATTAAATTTAACTCTATATAATTTGAATTATACGGGTAAGTATCATTGTAACTGCACTAATAATAATTCTTTAGACCACTAAGACTTCAATTAGACTAACAAAAATTCTTGGTTTTGCAAAGAAACCACGTTTTCTTTTGCCCACAATAGGATTTTGACTGCAAAATGATGGAGAATTCAAGCAACTGCCTCTGTAATTTGGATGCGACAAACCGGTAACAGTGGCAGTGTACAAGACTATGTCTGTGGAAGCAATTGGGAGCGATGCTTACTCACTTGAGCGACTATGAAAACTGTCACATTAAACCTCTGACCATATCCTACATCAATTCCGTTTTCAGAAAATGGAACGGAGAAATTGAATCGAGAAACTGGAAAAGAACAATATCGATCTCATTCCTTAGAAAGTTAATTAGTGTTGTTCCTTCTTCCTAAAAAGACTGGCTTTAGCACGCTTCCCAGATTAACTAAAACATTATGTAATTTGAGATGACAAAATGCAATTATAAATACCTGTTCAGCTTGAGAAAGAAAAAACGAGCATGCAATAACAAGAAAACTTTAGCACTTTACTACGATGCATACAGTATAAGCATTGAAACCCTATTAAAAAAAAGCAAAAAGCAAAAGCCATTGTGCTGATGCTTGCATAAATGTAACTGTATTTAATTAGTATATGGGGACCTTTGACCTTGGTTAATTCTTCATCTCTTCATTTTCAAAGGTGTGCTCTTAACATCTCTCTCGGAAATGCAACGGCTCTCTCAGAGCCAATTCTGCAGCAAAATTTTTGTGGTTTACTGTTCAGAATCACTCCCCTGCCCCGATTTTGACAAGCAACAGTGTGAGTAAGGGAAGATGAAAAGCAGCACGTACTCGCTACGAAGATAAGGTCTGAATTCTTAACAGATATCTCAGAAAACTGGAAAATTTTCCTTTTCAAGCTCTTTATGACTACCAATTTTGATAGCTGATAGTCAGAACTCGTAGTGAACAGTTCACTGAATTTCTAATCAGCCCTGCATTTGTTAGAGGCTGCTCCAAAACCAAAGTCTTGAAAACTAGCACCTGGCCCAAAAATATAAATAGCTGTGATAAAAAGTGAGTTAAGCCCTTAATCAATATCCTTTCAAGCTGTCCTGACAGACTACAGCAAAAGAGGTGGTATAACTAATGAGATGAAACTCCAGCACCAAAGGAGTCCCATCACCAAAGCGTTGTGCAGCAATCAAGGGGGAATCGTTTCAACCTTTTGAGCTATAGGTAAGACCACATCAGAGCAATCTTGAGTTCATTTCTTTTGTTTCTGCAATAAGTAAACAGGCATCAGTGTCTAGGGTTTTCATTACTTCACCTTCTGTGCTGCTTAACCCCAATGCCAAAAAAGTTGAAAATCTACTTGAAAATTTAATTTGCTTTGTGAACGATAGTAGTGTTTGTAGGAAAACAGCAGGAGGGTGCAGAGATAACGCCAGGGGTATAGGATATGGAAAGAACAAAAATCTGCTTCTTTCCCAGTCAATACCTTAACGCCACGTATGCCACTCCAGCTCAGCGTGCCATCAATGGGTCACACCTTCCTTGCACTATGGAGAAATCAACTGGGATGTGATCCACATTTGTGGATGACACAACTACGAACTCTCAGCATATATTGATACCTAATGCAGGACAGTTATCTTTCCAAAACCACAAACTTTCTTACAATGACCGTTTAGAAACAGCGTGGAAAGATTATTTTTGAGCTAAAATAAAAAGGAAATACATGTTACTGGACCTGTCATAAACTGTAATGAAAGGGCTGATAGAAAGCTGGAAACCAGAAAGATAATTAGATAGCTATTCTTGACCTATTATTTCTTTTAACAGCAACACAAACAATGGGGCATCATCACAGACACTACTTTTCTGGCATTGTAGCCACCTTATCAGGACTCACCAGGACAACTGTCTGCACGTGTCCATTCTTTTTTTACTTTTAACAAATGACCTTCATAAGAGGAGGTGAATAGAAATTGAATGTCTGTAAATTTTCCCTGTAAATACCAGGACTGAAATAGAACTAAAAGGGGTAACACCCTATCATGCCTGTAGCAGCACCCTAATACTACTCATATGCCTGGGGGGAAATTCAGTAACGTGAAAGAAATGCCTGCGTATCTTCTATAACATTATATGAGCATGAGTGTAAGTGTCACATCAAGTCAGGATCAAGCCGATAAGGGAACCACTGTGCCATCACCTCCTTAATTCCTTTGCCCAGTGGTAAACCTGAATGCAAGCATTTCGGGCATGGATTTTTATTTCTCTATGGCAAACAGAAGTAAAGATTCTGGATACAAACTTAATTCTGGTATGGGGTCTTTACCTGTTTGCAGCTGTATTTTTCCTGCCGGGTAAGAAACTTGGAGCATTTAACTAAGCGGTCAATCAGACAGCGCTAGTAATGAGCGAAACCGAGCATCTGAGCAATGCACAAGCTGACATTTGTCTGCAGGAAATACTTAACAGGTAATTCAGAATAGGAAATTCATAATGATAAAAGCTTGCAGATGAGCAGAAAAGGAGGTGAAATTTGTCAAGTCGATTTGTTCATTAAGCCTAGTCCTGCTAGCTGTACTCTGGAATGTTCTTTCCCTCAATATATGCCAAAGCACGACCATCCGCCTTTGCAGGTGCTCAGTATGGTTTGCTTTTCTTTTCAGCTGTTGTGTCCAACTAATTTCACGTTATTTATTGTTTGTGTGAGGATGGTGGCAAAAGTAATAAGCTGCCTTTTGGGAAACGGTCTGACACATGCTGAAAGATGTCTGTGTGATCCAGCAGGTTCTGTCCTGCAGCAATGCTCACTTGCACGTTTCCTCTCTCATCTCCACCCACGTGCATTGGCTCCGGTGGCTACAAAGAAAGCCGACAGAAAACCAGCCCATACAGCACTAGCGAAGCACACTGATCTCAAAGGAGACGTATTCTGGGAAGACAAAGTGTCACGAGATTACTTAGGCAAAAATTAAAACACAGATATGCTCTGTTGCTGTAGGACCTGATCCAAAGGTTTGATGACCTCAGCCTGCTCTGATCACAGGGACAGAAACAACACATACTCCTGAGGATTGCTCGTTACAAGCCAGGGATCTTCATTCCTTTTTAGAACAGTATTTTAAATCTTTTTCTCAAATGATGGCAGCTAATACCCTGTTACAGTACTCTGGAATAGGAAAAGTCTACTTTGTTGCAGCTACTTGGTATACAACGCAAGAAATGAAAAATACCGACTTGGAACATTCAATTCAGACTCAAAATGATTGCCAGAATTAATGGAATGCTATTTTGAAAAAGGTTTAAGTAATGGTAATTTTTTTTAAAAAAAATGTAATACTTGACACATAGAAATATGCTACTATTCTTTTCTTTACTATATGCTATTGTTTTGTTTTGTTTTGTCTTAAATGCCTAAATTTAATACTCTTTTTAAAGAAATTTGCTTTCAGGATTACTTTCCAAAAACATCAACTTTTAAGAATGAATCCTCAGAATGTTCCTTCATGAAAAGAAACTAGTATTATCCTTACTCAACCTGAAGCATGGCATGAACATATGACTAAAATGCAAGAGCCTGAACCAAGACAGAAAGCTTCTGGAGACTTCTACAAATCCAGTTCCTTATCGTACCAATAGGCAGATATTAAAACCTTTCTGAAGAATAATACTGTTTATGGATTCTGAACTCTGATGTGATAATGAAGAGAAGTATCTTTCCTCTTCTGACCAATATAGAGATGGGTGTTCATCTAAGAAAGAAAATGATGTTCTCGTGATTGTTCTTGTTACACAGAGGGTTCAGAATGGTGGTCACGTATGTCTGGTCAAAAGGTCCTTCAGTTCTTCCACTGCTGCTCATTCTCACGCATGGCACAGAGCAGTTTAGCTGCCATGTAATTCCTAAAATGTAGGAGCAAATCCAAGCAGCCTGCTTGCCTTTTTTTTTNTTTTTTTTTTTTTTTTTTTTAATTTAAGGTGGGCCAACTACCTCATCCACCAAAATATTTGAAATATGGACAGGTTAAATTTTGCTATAAGTTAAGCCATTTTCTTCAAGGATGCAGATGCTCAGTATAGAAACACGTATGGGTACAACTGAGCAGCAGAAGACAGAATGCAATCCATGCAAATGTCATTCAAGGAGATACACTTGTGCTATGACATAAAAGGTAAATTATAAAAATAAATGGAAAATCATAGATCCTCCCCTATAAGAAAGTCGATCATAACACTGAGAACTCAAAGGACCACCACTTTACTTTTCAGTTTTCAGCTGAGCAGACTCCAACTGCACTTATTCTTGTCACTGCAGCTCGTTAGTATCTCTGTTAAACAGGAAATTAATTTGAACTACGACAACAGCACATATAATGGTAATTTCAGTCAAAGGGAAGTGTTGAATCCTGAGCAGACAATGCTCAGAATAAGGGGCATCAAATATATTCAGTGCATAACCTCACATGAATAGTCAGATAATTTTGCTTGAATGAGAAATGAACACTGAAAAACAATACTGGATCTACACAGCGATTGAATTAAAAAGCACAATCAAAGCACTGGAAGCATTCATTTCTTCAATGATTCAAGTCCCTTATGGTCAACAGCATTCAGATTATATACATGGGCAGTATAGACAGATCTGCACAACAACCATTCCACAAACCACCGCACGAAGAGATCACTGAATACATCTGCATGTCCAATAACCAACTCTATCGCTGCAATTAAAAAAAAAACAACAGTAAAATAATGTCCAAAAATGTAAACTATGGTGTGTTGGAGGAACATGGAGAAGAGATCACAGCCATCAAGCTAAAAAGTGAGGCCTGCCTTATGTTATGCAGAAGTGATACTTCAAGATAAGACTTGAGCAAACACAAGCTCTTACTCTGGGACTGACACTGGTATGACTACAGATGGGTGGAACTTGACTTCCCAAAGTACTGCCCACAAGATTTTGACAAGTCAGACTGGTATCTGACCAAGAAAAGAGTTCATCGAACTAAATTCATTACTACTTCTTCATTAATTAATGATTTATTAGACATTAAATCACATTTAAGAATTTGGCAATATGAGAGACCAATCACTAGCACAATGAGTATAACAATAAATTTGCACACATAAAAGCCTCAAGTATATTGTGAAACCATGGCAGGAGGACAAACAGCGTCAACATTGGCTACATAAAGGGAAACTTGTTCCTAGTAAAACAAAGCAAGAAGATAGGGACACATAAACCCTCATTGCAAGCAATAAGATAGATGGGTTACCATCATGGATATACACCCGATTTTCTTAGAATACTGGCTGTTCTGGTCAGTGCTCTGCCCTGAGAAATTTTGACTTTTTTAATTACCTGAATCTCAGAAATTCAGAAAAGGCCAAGTCCAATGGAACCCAAATTATGCCTGTATTCAGTATCAGATGAAGTGTGTACTAAGGGAGAATATTTTAACATGGCTTACAACGCATTGAAAGCATAGAAATCAGAGTTAAAAGCAATTATGGAAAAAGTAAATAGCCAATCCCTCTTAAAAAAGGAAAAAGAAATCTTAATAAATTACACAGGTCAATGATGCTTGAATTGTCTGAAATCTGAAATTTTCACGGGCACTATGGAAAACTACTGATGGTTTGTTTTAATACCTTGCATGTCAGCATTTCCTAGACTGCCAGAATGACAGCTGTAGAGAAAGCAATGTATTTATGTCTGTAGTCCTGGGGGAATTACAGTGCTAAGGGTAAAAGCACACAGCAGT
The DNA here is from genome assembly GCA_008711295.1 of Anarhynchus alexandrinus. Lineage (NCBI taxonomy): Eukaryota > Metazoa > Chordata > Aves > Charadriiformes > Charadriidae > Anarhynchus > Anarhynchus alexandrinus. The sequence continues at coordinate 6,015,123 of VUYV01000006.1, read as the reverse complement.
AAATTTCTCGCATACCTTAAGTATTCAGCTGACTCATCACAGTATGTTCTCTCTTATTATGGGGGGGGTGGAGGGGAAAACCACCATGAAGCTAACAAACAGTTGAAATACACAACATCTTGGGACATGCTTAATAAAATCTACAGCACTCTCAAAGCAGAAGGATGTCTCGAGGCTTACACAAGATGGAACTGGTAGAAAAGGGACATTTTTAAGCCAATTAACGTAAGAATTTCAGTCTGGGAGCTGAAGATTCAGCTTTGAGATACATACTAAATGGATATTAGCTAAAGAGATGACTGCTGTGTAAGTGTGTGTATATGTGTGTATATATAAAGCATCAGTGGAGCTTGTTTAACATGTGAATTTCACAATATTATTAAAAGTCAGATGGGTAAGTCTTTTCTTTTAAGGATTTGAGACTGAGATAACCAAATTAACCACAGTAGCTTTGAATGCAAACATAAACTGAGATCTGATTTGCCTGAGATATTCCCACCTTCTAACATACCTTGGCAAAAATAAACAAATGTGACTTTACAGTGTGGTCCAAGTGAAAAATACATAGTTTAGGGTGTTTCGTTATTGTGGTTTTCATTTCTCTGCAAATGTACAAACAAATCTGGTGGATATAGTTTGGAAAAGGTAAGCTATTACAAAACAGCAAATGAAATGGAGAGAAAAAGAGTATTTCTAGCCCTAGGCATGAAACAGTGCCCTTGAATTATGTGTTACAATCAATTTCTAAGCTTACACTATAGATAACATCTTTCAGTGATGTCTCATCAAACAAATTAGATCTGACCAGTGAAATACGGTAAGTTAGCCGGAATTGATGAAAATATTAATGCACTTGCTTTACTGAGCCCCCACTGTCTAAAGCATTAACTCCTTTTGAGAGCAACAGCTACTTTACTCCAAGCTCTGACCCACGGACAACAGTATTCTACAAAATCTGTGTGGATTTAGTTATGAAAGAATAGCATTCTGCATTAAGCAAAGGCTCTAATTAAAATCTGTAGTGGTAGAATGTGGCTTCTGCTTATTAGACAATAGTATTTTGGGAAAAGTATCTCAGCCCAGACATTCGGCAGAGTGAAAACTCAATGGACAGCTGCTGTTGGGCATCCTCCAATTTTGTCAGGTATCACAGAACCAATAATTCATATAAACCTACAGGAGTCAGCTTAAAAAAGTTTGATTTGAACATAGTTTATCAGTGGAAATAAGATTTGCTTCAGAATTGAACCCTTACTATTAATGTTACTATGCCAGATTTATTCATAATTTTTAATAAGAGTGCATTCAATACATTGCAAATCAAATATCAGAGATTCAAGCTTAATTCCAGGACTTAAACTGTTTATCTTGCTGCTTTTTCAGAATGATGTGTTTAAAGCTACATTCCCACTTACATTTTTAGAAAAGCAAAAACTGCCCTGGTGAGGCAGATGGGAATAGCAAGTGACTGACATTTAGAAAAATTAGGTCAAAACTTACTTAGGAACCTAAATCTTGCAATTTAATTTGTACATCTAATTTGATGCACCTGCTTGTATGTACCCTGGCTTTCATTGACTTGGAAGCCAGAGTTCCCACTGATAACTCACAGATACATCACTGCTACTCCAACAATTTGGGATGCCTAAACTGTGTAACAAGATGAGCTCTTATACTAAGCTGTGCTCTTCTTTGGACATGGATATTGTGTCTCTGCCATGTAAAGACAAGAGAACATTAACATCTACCTGCAGAATAGGATAAGCCATATGTATATCAGCAAAGTATTTGAAAGAATAACTTGTTAAATAAAGGGTTTGCAATATTGTTAATTTCAGTAAATCCAAACTAAACAAGCCCATGCTTCAAACTGATTGAGTAAAAAAAATAAAAAGGGATATCAGTTGATCTACAGCCTATGTTTTTATATGCAAGAAACACTTTAATATTGATAATGGGATTTCTTAAAAAAAAAAAAGCAATTGAAATTGCACCTTGCCTCCAGGTAAAGTTAAAGCAGTTCTATGCATAAAGTAAATTAAGTTCTAGTGCATCAAAGATGCAGAGAAAGAGCAGTTTGATTTTTGCTTTGCTTTGCTATTCAGATTATCTCCCAGGGACTATTTCCTCCACGGATCAAAGTGTGACTGTCTGCTAAGAGCACTGACACGGAAAAATATCTCAGGATATATTTACACCATAGAGAGCCTGCGTGCAGGCTCTGTGTTCTTCTGAATCTGTGCTATTGACTCAGAGCACAGACTCTGCTCACACCCAGAGCACACTGTGCAGATGTACCATCTATACCATCAACAACAGAAAATGGCAAAACTGTCCATAATGCTCCGCTAGGATGCTTGAGAAGAAGGGCAGCAAAACCAGTAGTGCTTTGGTTTCTTTCAGGACAAGCTGAACGTGAGGAATCTGAGGTTTTGGCTGTCCTGAGAGGGAGCAGGGAATAGCAATGACGCTTGGATTTGCACAGATGTTGGGCGTCTGAGACCTCGCTCAGAAACCCACCGGTACTTCTCAAGGCAAAAACTCTGCTCAGCATAATTGTACAGTCACAATTTGTTTTAATTTCATGCTGAAAGTAATAAATAGGACTTCATATATATTATCATGTGGTGTATACTACCGAGCAGTACCACTAATTGTCTATGTTACAACCGGCGCTGATGACAAGCGTGCCACAATCTCTACCCTGCAAAACTCCATCTGATGGAGGCTTTAATGCAGAACAACGCAATTTCTTTTGATGGAATGTACTGGCAGTGCCCCAGACCTAGTCAAGCACGGAGCAAACAAGCAGCCTGTAATTTGCTGATGCAGTAATGAAGGCGACCAGAAAGATCCTTACAGATTAGCAGGCAATCAGGGAGAGTTTCACTGCACACTAACTGCTTCACTGCTGGCAAATGTGGAATATGCTTAGGAGTGCTAATAAAGAAAAACATAACAAACAGGGTGGCTCATACCTCCCTCGCTAAAGTAAGCTTTTCAATCAAAATAGAACCACCATGTTGCACACAATGCTAAAACACAGGATGACATTTGAAAAGGCCTCAATCCCAACTAGCAAATTGAACACTGCAGCTGTACATAGCAGACATTCAGTCGCATACCTAAATGCAGATTAATAGCACGTACAGCTGCTGAAAAATACGAACACAAAGGGGGGAGCTAGTGAAAAGAGAAGCGAATTATTTGTGATGTCTGTGGACTGGCTATGGGACAGGCTTGTTCTCCTGTCAGCGATCATGCAAAAGTCACCACCAGTCCTGTGTTTTAACATCCTAACTGTCTTCCTTTTATCTCCCTGGATATACGTTTTCAGGAATAATCTTACAGAAAAATTTGGCCTATCTGCATTGGAAGGAAATTACTCAAATGCTAAATAAGAAAGTTATTCTGGTGCACGGTAACAAGTAAATAAGGTAGGAGAAACTACTACATCGTGCTTTTAACTTTTAGTAATCAGGTTTGTGATACTGATCTTTACATTACAATAGCCCCAATGTTAGTCAGACATTTCGTTTCTCTTCCTAAAAATGAAAAATTAAATCTTAAAGACAACAGATACTCAGAGAAGCCAAACCTGCACTGTTATTCCATCTGACCTCAAAGAAGTCAAAGAAGTGTATATATGGGATTTGCCTCAGCTCAACATAAACAGATTTCAAAGCCCAGAACCATGGAAGGACTCAAACCGACAGAGGCATTTATGACCTGACCTGTACAAACATGTCAAGAAATGGCACTTTGTCTGCAGTTACCCTGTACAAACCACAGAAAAAGGTTTCAGAGATCAGTAGAGTGAGTGGAGAATCAGAAAACTGTAGTTCAAAACACCTTTATTTTTTCCAAATCAAACAAGTATTTCTGTAAATCAAGTTTTAAAAAGCATTTCGCATGAACAAATTGAGGATAAAATGAAGGTATATGTCAATTAAGCTAAAATATTTGTTCAGTTTTCTAACTGAAAAGAAAAAAAAGTTAATCTGTCTAACAAATTTAAACATATTTCCACAACAAAAAGAGGAAACTTCTACCTCTTCTATTTTGAAGTTCTCAAAAGTTTGAAAAAACATTTTTTTAAAACATTTACTCAATCTTGATATATTCCTCTGGGAAAATACGATGCAAAGGTACCAAATTTACTCCCTGAAATTTCCACATCATAGGACTTTATCACACCCATTATATGCACTGCGAGTCCACCATTCCCAAACCATCAGCCCTCCAAGCCCCAGCCAGGAGACGCTCAGCAATCTGGATCCCCTCAAGGCCTGCTGGATTTACTGTGAAAGCACAGATTACTGCCCAGCACATACAATCATTTGTACTGGTCATTGCTAAAAGAACCGCTTTTTGTGAGCATGTCTGAACCACTATCAGGGGCTGCCACATGTCAGGCAGCCCCGTGAGATAAGTATTCAGCGAGAAATAAATCTGGCACACCCATGGAAAAAGGGGAGCACACAATAATTGAAGGCTGCTTGTAAAAACGTGTTTACACGACATGACCTGCAAACACAAAACGCAGTTGTTAGTATTAGCTGATTATTACTCGCATGGCCACCTAATTTTCTTCTTATAAAAAAGGATTCGTTCCTGGTGCTTACTTTTAGATATGTAAAAATTGAAACAAAGAAAAGACAAACACTCCTTCCATATCTTTGGCTAAATTGTTGACTGCAATCAGTATTGTCTAGGGAGTGGAAATGGCCTAATAATTTGTAATTATCAGATGAATTTTAAAAGACCAAAAGTTATATTATTGCCTTAAAAGTAAAAATTAATTAGCTAACAGCGTTAAGAATTCACTAAAAGGAAGTATTTTTGGGGATTTATTTTTGAGGAAGTATTTTCAGTGATTTTCCAGTAATGGCCAACCCTGATCTTACTCTTATTCACCTTTGACAAATCACTTCAAGTTGGCACACTACATTTCAAAATACGAAAGTGGTAGGCTCATAAAAATATTGATCCATATCCCACTGAAGACAAGTTGCGTTACTTAATGGAGGTAAGCATATGCTGAATTAGACTCATAATTGGACGCTAAAGAGGTTCATGGGAATCCATGGCTGCCAAACCTAGATGTTCACCTTACAAGAGTCTCATGCTATGAGACTCTATGTACCTCTGAAGAGAAATTTCCCAGTTCTGCAAAACTTAAAAAGAAGGTCAATAGTGCTCACTAACCAAGGAGGTTTTCAATATTTTGTCCTCCTTAGTTACTCTAAAGAAGCATACTCTGTTTCCATATACTTTTCAAAGATTTTTCTCATACTTCTATTGAAGACTTTATTAGGAAGATTAATAACAATTTTGTACATTATCTGTTATTGCAGCTTCTTAGCAATTCAGATACTAATTATTTTACTACTACAATAGTAATAGTAAAATATTTTCAGTATACTTTTTTGTAGTAGTAGCAGATTATCTACAGAAAGGATAGGTTTCAGGGCCTGTAGTCAGTTCAATGAAAACCAATGAAAATGTACACCCATTCCCCTGCCATCCTTTATTCTTCCATGGCAGACAGTGGGTATATAGAGCTCTCCCATAGCCCTCTGTCCTCAGTGGTGTTGCACCTGGAACTTCACACCATGAACCTGATTCATACTCATGCTTTCCTAGGCAGAAAAATATGTGATTATTCCATAATCAACATACATAATAGTTTCACTGAAACTGTATTTCTAGTACTTTCTAATTTTTCAGTGAATGATTTTGTAATTTTCTTATTTCCTTTTTCTGTGTAATTTCCTAGTTTTCAAAGCAACTTTCACCTCATTCATACCACCAAAAAAATTACAAATTCCCTTTTAATTTGCCCAACCCTTTTTATTTGCCCCATCCGAAAACCCCTTTTTATTTGCCACATTACATGTATGCTCATTGACCTGATGAAATAACTGACAGCAGAAGTAGGTTCCTGTCCCCTATAAGAACCAGAAACGGACTGAAATACAACATGCACGTCACATCTATTCCCTTACGGTTAGGAATGAAGAGACTCAACATCTCTGAGTCCATCACAGATTTCACCTCTTCCCTAGATTCAATTCCTGTCCCCTCAAGCCAATTGCCTTTTAGATCAAAAGATCATTTAAATACCCTATAATGTGCACGTACAGTTCCTTTGGGAATAAATTGTTTTCACTCAAAACTACAGGGGATGCTACACAGCTAATAGAGACTAAGATGCATTCCAGCTCCATCTTCCGCTATCCCACATCAGACACTGCTACCCTAGCAAATCCCCTCAAGTTGCTGAAATCAGGGAAGCATAGCAGATAGCTCAAGAATAATGTTAGATTCATGTCAGAAATGAACTTTTGGATAAATATTATTAATATCTAGCATAGGCTTGATATTCTTATTAACTTGAGCCAGACAGATTGGCAATAAAACCTTCCGTGCTGAAGTCAGAAAAATGCAAAAAGTGTCTTCGTTTTGCCTGCCATTAAAAATCTGAGGAAAGCTGGAGAAAGAAAATCGGTAAGATAAAGGTTAAAGCCAATCTTGTAGGAGTCAAGATAATTTTAGGTTCTGAATTGCAGAAGTACCTGATGAGGCATTATTGTTTCCTATAGTCTGGAGAACAATAGAACTGTGATCACTGTAAATAAATATTTTGCTTTGTATAATGGTTAAAAGCTGGAAATCAACTGCCAGGCTTGCTTTTCCCCTCTGAATTGTGAAATTTTCTGTATGGGTTCAAAGCTCCTAACAATCAAAGGCAGAAACACAGAGATGACTGCCAATTTCTTATGCCTGTGACTAAGCAAATATTTTATGACAAAACAGAAAATAATCAAGGTGGTTGTAGGGAAGAAGAAAACATGTTTAATAACATGGTAAAAGGATGGAATATAAAGCGTATAAGAAAATTCACACGCCTACACACATTTTGAGTTTCTCAATGGAAGTCTCTACAAGATTATATATAACTGCATTAAGCAAGAGACAGTGGCATTTGGTTTCTTTGTATGGAGCGACACTGAAGCTGATGGGATAAACAGGCAGGGTCTCAGGCTGGCTACATACTTGACCTGTGACTCAGCTTGGCTCTAGACGATTTTGTCAGTCAAAATGTAGCACACATTCCCCATTTCCCTTGGAAATGTCTTAATATTTCAATATTTCTGCCAAAGTGCTAAGGAACTACAACTCTTCCAATATCTTCTGCTTTCTAATACAGAGAGGTGATGTGCCATTTTCACTTTTCCCCACCTTTAATAAGGGATGAAAGTCAAAAAGTCTGTTTGGACATTAACTTCAGTGGCCAAACTGACGTATGTAAAAAGATTTCTGTCTGAATGAAAACAAACTAGGTATTTTTCCAGTGTGCCATGAGCTTTAGGAGGAGAAACAAACAAACCATTAGAAACTATGTGGATTTCAATGACTGTAACTCATGATATAGAAGAGTCTAAAGCTCTCACTTTCCAAACAATACTTTATACCAACAGCAGTGCAAGAGCAGCCATCCCAGGAGAGGGGCAGTAAGCCCCTGCACTATATCTGAATTTAAAAAACAAAACAAAAAAATATGCAAATAGGAATATTAACTAATCCAAGTCGTCCGCCCCCCCCCCCCTTTTTTTTTTTAAAGACAATCTTGGTCATGAGATAGATACAATCTCATTCAAGAATAGCTTTTACTATCCATCCAATGCTGGCCTGTCACAGGTAAACTGTTAGGTAAGTTAAATTATATTTAACTATAATATTAGAACTAAAGTTTTTCATGAACTAATTTTTTAGAATACTAAAAACTGAAAAGTAACAGAGCAGGCCTGATACTATGAGAAGAGCACGAAATTCCAAACCAGGATTCACTGAAAGGAAGAAGACAAGGATAGAGTCCGCCATTTCACAGCCTGAGTGACTGATTCGGAGTTGAAATGATTTGGGAGTTCAAAAGCATTTGGTTAATTATAATGGCAGTAAGAAATATCTTTCTGTTGTTGTTACTTAAAAGTTGTCTGAGCTTTTAATAGATATACATTTACAGAATGCTGTATTTGTCTGCTTTCCCCTTGTTTCAGTTTTGTGAAGCATGTCTGAAAGAACTCAACGTGCTGTAAGCAAACATTTAATGGACATGTTAATATAAATGATACAGATGGATGAGCTAAGGGTTTATTAGGAACTCCAACTGTTAAATTTCCTTTGAAGTGTTTGGATTCAGCACATCCGCACTATAAACTCAGAGGTGAAGTGATAAATTTTGTAAATTGAAAACATAGACACACTGAGCTCCCAGTTATTTAAATGGTTGCTCATGGGATTTAGGGCAGAAATCCATTAGTTTATGAAAGAAAGTTAGATGACATGGTTACCGAGGATAATGAGGAATCCGACTGCGCTCCAGTCATGGGTCCCTCATCTGCCTTAGCCGAGACACACCTGGTATAACTGTTACGGTGCAGTCGTGAAACAACTGCCCAGAACCATCCTTCCTCTTCAAACTCAACTGCTTCCTTCCAACAGAAACTGTATTTGCTTTTAATTGCTGTTATAGCTTTGACTCCACTAATATTTTGATTGCTCCTTGAGCTTCAGAGTCAGATGCTTTGTTGATTGCAAATAACAAACATGAAAGAATAATTATTAACGTAATTATCAAACTTATGAATGTCGAAAAACAACAACTCGTCAATAAAACCTACTTTATAAGATTAAAGCTTCCCAAGAGACCCAGAGACATTTATGTGTTTTGATCTGGAAAGGAATGGAAAATAATACTACTGACAGCAAATCGCACCATATATGAACAACTCATTGCTCCTAATGAGAACATATTGAAAGAAAGCAAAATTCCCGAACAATAGAGAGAAGAAGGTAGACAAAGCCCTGCCCATCAAAGGTAACTCCTGAAATCTAGGACAAGACCCTGTAAAGGTATCTGTCTATACATAATTGACTTTGCTGCTGTAACCTGTGCTCAACAGACATGACCGTTTCGCTTTGTGGCTTACGAGGACTGTGAGTTGATGCGTGTCCTCTGTTTCTATCAAAAAAGCCTCCAAGGGGTTATGAAAAGGTATGAAAAATCAGGAAAAATAATGTTTTGAGGATGAAAAATGAAACCCAAGTGCAGAAGGTAGAGGGAAGGGATTAAGAGGAGGATTGATCCTGAAAAAGAAAGGAAAAAAAGAAATTACCATAGGCAAAAGGTGCAGTAAGCAGTGACATGAAGGTACTGCAGAAAATTAGAAGAAACTGGAGAAAATTAGAAAGGGGAAGGGGAACACAGGAGAAAAGGGCAGGGGAAGAAAAATTGAGGAAGAGAGTAACACATAACATAAACTAATTACTTATGTTTATTTTTCATAGAATCTTAGCTGCCAAAACATTTACCTTACTTGCTTTACAGTATCAGACTCCAGAAGACATGTAACTAAGTCCCCTGTTTGACTAAATAACCAAAACTTCTTTATTTTCCAGTAGTTACTGCTTTGCCAACATACCTAATTAACAAAGACATTGACTGACCAAAGTGTAACACCAGGTGATTATTTCTGATAGTACAGGATTTTAAAAAATTGCATCTAGAGTATAAGAAACTATTTATAAGCAATTAATGTCATATTTTATGTTAAATATTATATTAAATCAAACTGCATGAATATGCAATGCAATAAAATTTGCCATCACTTCTGAAATTCTTTAAAAGGTAATTTCTGTGAAATATTTCAATTATTACTTATTAAATAATATTCACCAATTATTCACCAATAATGTGAAAGTGTTAGCTGTTAAAAATGTTATCTTTCTTTGAAGGATATGTAGAAGGGCACAGTGAAAAAAACCCCTATGTAGCTGATTAAAAAACACCACATGTGCACACACAAAGACGCACACACAAAGACACACACACAAAAATACACTCATCTGCTGAAATTATTTTAGCTTCTATTTAGCTATATTTATTTTAGCTATATCTATTTTATTTATTTAGCTATATCTATTTTAGCTATATTTAGCTTCTATATATTCTGGAAATAACAAAACCTCCTTCAAGCATATTAATTTACAGGTGGTCCAATTTTACCCAGTTTTATGCCGAGCCTCCATGTGTACAAAGCATTCAAATGCATTTACACACACTTAACTTGCAGGTAGACTGCACTTAAATCCTTTTTATTTTAAGGTGGGGAGAAGTAATAGTTCAGAAACGTAACTCCACGGACTCATAAAGTAAAAGCTATCGCTCTTATTACTATAATTAAACTATCATGACTGCCAACAATATTTTTTTTCATTTTTATATAGCCTGTAGAGGTTAAAAAGAAGAACAGAATCTTGTTTTATCAGTAAAGGAAAACGTTAAACCAATGATTTTTTTGAAATAAATCATTTAGGTAAATATACACATGCTAGAAATAGATGCGTAGGACAGAGGAGAGAGATGGAATAAAACAAAAGAACAGAAATGAAGTTGTTCCCTATAGAGAGCTCAAAGGAATTATGAAGTCAAACTTTATGTAGGTAATATGCTTTTATTTACCATCCTTCCTTTGTGCCTTATAACACCACTGTAGCACCACTCCTCTTAATCACTTTGGTCAATGATTTGCTTGGCTTCTCTGGCTGTACATTCAGCCAGGAAGGAAAAAGGACTTGCAAAAACCACTCAGCAAAAACCGTGGAATATTTTAATGTAGTATCATGAGCCTGAGCTCGCCAAGTCTTTCGTGATGTTAGATATCTGATACAAGGATTATTTTGTCAGGAATTCAGAGAGGCTGATTTTGAAGGAGAAGAGGAAAAAGGTGGACAGTGCCTGAATGGAGAATCATGGTGTAATAGTAGAGGAATCCATCTCAAAGTGACTTAGGATTCTGTTATCACAAGGTTTAAGTAGTACAAACTTTGAGGTATAAGATAAAGTATAGATGTTTTGCTCCAACATGAATCTCCATCTGGGCTGTTCACTGACATTAAACAGACATTTCTATTTTACAGGAGACTATGACTGCCTGATAAGAGAGACATGACCTTTCCTTTTCCTCTCTCTTTTCCTCAACAAAAATGGTCTACTTCAAAATGTCATGAAAGTGTAAGAACTTAATCTCAAATCTGTCACAGGACCAATAGATTCATTGCCAATGCAGTATCCTTTTTTTCCATTCTTAACGTGTGGTAAATAGCAAATCAGCCTTTGCTTTCTTAATTACATCCGCTCTTGAACTTACCCTCCACACAAGTACAGAATGTAAATGACAGTACGTTAGATGAACTGTAGATTCCCTTTTAATTATTTATTTAGGATTTCAAAATAAATTTACCTGTCCATGACAATCCCTTGTACACATGCAATAAACTATTTTCTTTGAACAAGTACGTGAGATGATGTGCTGGATGAGATGATTTAATTGGTAAGATACTGATTTTTTTTACTTTAAAACATACTCCTGTTCTACCAAAAGTAGCAAATGCTTCTCAACAGTAGTCCTGAAACCCTTCAGAACCTAACAGCATAGTACACCGTCATACTAATATTGATCAGTTCAGAAATGATACAACCGTCAATTTTCTGAAGGCAGGTATTTGCTGGCGACTCGAATAGCGGCATACAGAGTGGTTATACGTCTGAGCACAGCGTTCAGAGTGGAAGAGTGAGAAAAAAAATAATAGTGTGTTCAAGCCCATTCTGAAGTTCTGTATATGAGAGTTTGGTTCTTCTATGTCTTATTTTAGTGTGAAATGCACTCCCCTCTAATGTAAGCCCTGTAAGTAAATTGGACTGGAAGATATTAAACTTAGTTGTTCACTTACCATCTCTAAATGGCAACCTGTATTTTGCTGAGTTCTTATTTACAGAGCGAAGTTAAATGAATTATACTTGAATTCTCGATGTGAATGCTCTGGAAAGATCCAGCTACCTTTTCTAATGATTTTGAAATACGTTCTTCTTTAGGATAGAGGTAATTTAAATTCATTTTGGGAAGAAAGTGGACATATAAAGGATGTATAAAGTACAGATAATTCACTTGATTTTCCAGTCAGTTCTTCTTTTTGCAAATGGTACTATTAAGAAAAGCAGAATTCTTTGCTTCCATTTCCCAGTAAGTCTTGATTAAAATACAGCTATAATACACACCTTTTAATTGACTTTGGATGATGTAGAAATGTGGTATTATTACAGATATTACCTGTTCAAAAGAGATCAATGGATTATCTGAAATGTTAAGAGCATAAGTTACAACGAAGACTCAGTCTTACAATGAGCTCGATGTCCTCTGCTTCAACCCGGGTGGCCTTGGTTTCCATTGACTTTACAACAGGTTGAGAGAACTCGCTACTTTGTAAGATTGCATCGCAAATGCATGTAATCGAACACACATTTGTGAGGTAGTATTGAGTTCAAGGACACAACGGTTTAAGCTGATATCACAGCAACGTTTTAGAAGCATTTTAATCTACAACTTGCAAAATCTTCTGCTTAATTACTAAATGCAAGTAATTCAATAGTCAGAAAAAGATAAAAATAATGTTATGCGTTTCTTAACGTAATTTAATACTGTTCTGTTGGAATTTCTTTTCAGTGAAACTCTTCCAAGCTCAGGCTTGGAATTGAACCTCTTAAGAACTGCTCTGACTTTTAGTGGGAGCAAAACATAAAGATCATCAAAACGCCTTTAAGGAAGGAGTTTTGCACCTCATTTCGGGATACAACCCAGCAGAGACCACGCGCGCTGATGGCTGAGCATGCTAAAGAAAATCACAAATTAACAACTCATATCTACCGGGCTGTCAATTATTCGCCAAGAGTCAACCTGCAAGTATTTCCAAAGCTTCCCTGATGCAGTAGTGTGTAGGCTGCATCCTGGGTGAAGTTTTCAGGCATGCAGCACTGGGATGTAATTGCACAGTATGTGGGAAAATACATGGGAAAGCATTACAAGGCAGTATAATATTATTATGCAGTGGAAAGCCTCCAACTTTTAAAAAAGCCTAGCTTTATTTATGTGCTATCCTGCAAATTCAATTACAGGATTGAAAATTAGCTACAGGTTTTCTACTTAAAGGTGCTTGTACTCATTTTAGTATAGACTTCTTTCTGTCTCTATGCCTAAATTATTCCATTAAACACAGGAACACAGTGACGATCTTCTGCAGCTACAAATTCTGCTCAGTGCTCTCCTAATGTGGACCGGTCAGATTAATATAGCATGTAACTCATCTCTGAAACATCAGTATTTCACTTACCATTAACTTTATGAAAAAAAGAGGCAACTATCTGTAGGTATATGCTGGAAAGGGTTAGACAGGCAGATCTCAGTTACAGTTGTACTCTGTAAGAGGGACGAGTAGCTATGTTGTCTGGAAAGCATCTAAAGAACACCTATAGGTATTATCTCTGAGTACAGTTTTACTTACATGTTTCCATTTAAAAGTTCAAAATCAATGTTTACAGGTGGAATCATTAACCTAGTTCTTCTTTCTCCTTCCCAGTATGCTTTGAAAATCTTCAGGACTATAGGACTGTTATAATTTCATTTAAAGAGTAATGCAAAATTAGCAAAAGAGGGATTTTACAATTGTATTATTTTAAAATTCCAGTTTGGAAAAGAAAATAAGGCAAATACCAAGCTAGATAAAATTTATATTTTCTGTAACTTGCAAGTGACAATTGACAGCTAAGAATCACCATATTTTGGGAAACCTAAGATGTTACATTTTTATGAGCTCAGCTAACGAGATCTCAAACCCTGCAGCCAGTTTCCTCAACCAGATCTCTGCGCTTTCCCTGGTCTGACTGCCCTGTACCATCATGGAACAGATTTTGCTGCGAAGACTTATGAGACAAAAAAAAAGATAAGCATGCTAACGAAGCTGTCATTGTGTGTATTATAAACTAAGCTTGTAATGGGATTATTCTTTGGAAAATTTGTTAAAGAAATGAAGTTCATGGTGCAGCAAGCTTGGAGAAAAATTAATGAATTCACAGATGTTCACCTTAATGAACAACAGATTGAGAATATATTATTAAATTCAAAAGGAAAAGTTTGCATATGTTGTCAAAATTAGGTTTTGATCTTTACAAGTGTTGTGCTCATGTGAATAATCAATTAATAATTGATTAAAGGCTTCCTCCAAATTTATCATGTCGGTACAATTTATTATTTAATTTCTCCTGAGAACTCAATAGATCAATGTTTGAATAGGTTCCTCCTAGGTGCCTTAATATATAATATCTATCTCTGATAGAAAAGGTCCCATTACAGTGGCTATGAAGTTGTCATAATGTTACAGCTAAGCAATAACAACCTTCCTAGCACAAGAATCCTTTTTCAGAAAGATTTTTTCAGCTTGCCCATGTTTGTACTAAGTAGCAGTTTCTACCAACATGAAAGGAGGGCGGTATTTGATCTGCTGTCTCTTGTCGTTACCACTTGCCTTACAGAAGGGAAGGTGGGGAGGCAGGAAGGGAAGCGTGGCCAGCTCCCAGCCCTCACATAAAACCCAGGCATCAATCCCCGCGCTCCTGGGAAAAGGCCATCCAACTCACAAGGCACTTAGAAAATGTGAAAGTAGTGCCACGCATAACTGCAATTTATGGCATTCTAATTTAAGGAACGAAAGCTAACTACAAATCTGTTCCTATCGAGCTCCTTTGCATTCAATCCTCAAATAACTTGAAATTCAGGGCTGGAAGAAAACCTCTATCAAACAAGGAAAGAATTTTATCATTTCACTGATTCTTCCTAAACAGCAGCCTGGACTTTGGGCCAGTCCTGTATGCAATGCCATATTAAATTAACAGCAACAAACATCATGGAGCTTAACGAGCTCCCTGCGGATGGTGGGGAGGCACCCGCTGGATCCTGCCTGCTGACAGCCAGCACTGCCTCAGACAGCAGAAACGGCTGTTATTTCAGGGGATTAACTATTCATATCAGCATCCTGAGTGTTCAACCGCGCAGGACAGAAAGACATGGTGAGAAAACATTTTACTATGAATAATTACATCTTTGTTACAACAAGAAATAATATCCCTTTTGTGACTTTTGCCCCGGCCTATAAAGCGAAGGCAGGATGGTAACTTCTACTGACCGTGAGTCAGGGAAGAAACAGCAGACCAAAATCAGTACTCTGTTTCTCATCAACAACGGGGCAGTGAAATGATGGTGAAAAAGACCAATGACAATTAGGGCCACACACAATTTTGCATCACTGGGTAACGTTACTATTTTCAGGTTTGTTTTACTTCATAAAATCCTTAGAAATAAACCTTACTATATTGGGTCTGGCTTAGCTGCCTAACAGCGTTAACCCACAACACTTACATATGATAAACACATTGATAGTTGTTTCCATAAACTTTGTATCTGTAAAGTTCAGTAATTTAGAAAAAGCATAAATAGAGTAAATTCATTAGGATTTTTTTTTAAGTCTATAGAAAACTAGCCGAGATGCATGTACCTTACTGCATAAAACTCAACCCACAAAACAATCAAGAATACAGCCTAAGTACTGTTTTATAACTGAACCAGATTCCAGAAGTTGTTTTATGGGAAGAAGCAAACAAACAAACAAACCAACCCCTTAAAGACAGATAAGACTACGATAGACTACATGGAAGAAAGAACCCAGATTTCTACCAAATTTAGGCAAATTACAAAGCAAAGTGCCCATTCAAAGCTATGAAATGTCACAAGAAAACTCCTTTTGAAATATTCTTCCACTACCTATTCCTTTTGGCAGTCACAATATGGAATATGCCTCACTTGCTCACAAGAGTTCAAGCCCTGAACTTTAGCGTGGAGCACGGAGCAAAGTGCAAAGGGAAGAGCAGTGGAGTCAGTACGATGCTGGGGGTCCCACTGGCTTTCAGAGCAGCTGGTCACCCTCTGCAATATAGTAGAAGATGAAATTTCCAGACAAACACCACCTGCAGCGCTTTAGCACATTTAACTCACTATTAGAGGCTTAAATCAAATTGGCAGCAAATTGAACTGGGACAAGGGAAACGAGCCTCCTTAGCAGCCTGCCCAAACCCTCTCCCGGAGGATGCTGCTCTGCCACCCCACCACAGGAGTGCCGAACAGCCTCCTGCTAATGCAGCTCACAGGCCACTGGGTTGAAGGAAGCACTTTCCGTTTTCTTCACCCAGTTAGGTTTGGAGATGTGTCCCACCGCAGCCACCCCCCTGCAGGGGTGTCACCCCTCGCAAGACAGGTAAACAACTCTGCCATGGCAGCTTAGCGCACAGCTCCTCATAACCCAACACCCAAAGAGTTCAGCACTCCTGCTGGGCACGGGGTCTCTTCACAGCCTTTCTTCTAGTGCTAGCTGAAATGTTTTGGAATTTCTTGTAAAAAAACATAAAGTGAAATAACTTTCACGTACACATTTACAAATACACGAAATATACAAATAAAATTAGTACATATTGGCTAGGAACAGAATGGCTCTTTGATGTAAATGCAACTTGTCCCTATAGGAATCTTAATACAATGTAAATAGTATTCTGGGATAAGTTACCTCACCACTGCCTCCTCAATAGCTCTCAAAAGCTGTGAAAGAATGTTTTCGATTTATAGCACTGTATGTATTAGCAAGCTATAACATAAAGTGAATTTATGCCACCATAAAACCTGCCAAAAGTCCCCACACAAAATCAACGCCATCTTGCCAGGACTGAAATAGCAGAGCTTATTTTCCGAGGGATCCGGGAAATAAGAATTCATTTCTATACCAGTTCTCTTCTACTGAAATTCCAAGTTTTTCAAATGATAATATAAGCCTAAAATAATTTACAGGTTTACTTTAAATGACCTGGTTGTTAATACCAGTAATTTAACTTGGAGCTGTAGAGGCCCATCCAGATCATTTCACAAAACCGTTCCTCACATATCAATTCATTTTAAAAAATTCCAGATAAAGGCTTAACTTAACAAACCTTTCATCTCTAAAATAATAATTTCAAACTTGGCAAAAAAAAAAGCTGTCTTGTTCAGATGCAGAATATTCTGAAACCTAGACAAAAAGAAAATGAAATAATGTACTTTGAGAGGCTGATAACAGAGCTTGTAAGAAAGCATTATTTTCCACCTGGCTTTTGCAGACCCTAGAAAATAAGTTCGGTAAATTCAAATGCATATTAGCTCATAATGGAAAATACCCAGGTACTCTTCAAAGTCAGCAAAAACACTGAAAGATAAGCCCTTCTCAACTCTCTGCATTTGGAAATGGTTTAGAATAGTTGCAATACATATGGAAACTGGTCATCAGAGACATTTGTTTAATAGCTTTATTAATTCTGTTTGTTTATCGAAAGTCCTTAACCAAATTGAATATTAATGTTATTTTCTGCAAGACAACCCAACAAACCTAATCCTCAGATGTGTAGCAACTAATTAAAAAGTTGCTTAGATGAGAATTGGGTTACCCTTCACTTTGTCAGCAGACTTGCACATCGAAGCATAGATTTCCTGTACTTACTTAGATTGAAAGTGATTTAATTATGAAACAGAATGTAACTGCAATGTAAATGCAATTTATTGAAACAAAAAATGCAGTTGTATCTATGTAAAAGTGTAAACTTACAGACTAGATAAATATAATCTTTTACTGTGAAAGTGTATGTTTTTTGAAATACCATAAAAACAGCAGTGAAATGCTAAAGACCTGCAGTAAAATTAAGTAAAAGAAAATTAAAGCTTTATAACAAGAGCTCCTTTTCAACAGAATTGGTCATATTTGCCAGAGATACCGCTCTCATACAACTATTCCTATTATCTTTCCTCATTTTAGAATTACTTTGAGGCATAAGAATAAAAAGAATAAAGACGATGAGTATTGAACGGTTGAGTCTAGACAATAGACTCAAGCTGGCCTTTATCTTCTCTTGAGAGACCTTCTGAGATTACGTGATGCACTACCTTTTTTTTTCTTTCTGAGAAATGGATGACTGAAGTCAGCAAATAATTTAGACAAACCCCAGCTTTCACAAGCCTAGTCAGAAGAATATTTCTCTGATGTTTTATTTTCTCTATAAGAAGGGCTCTGTTCATTTTATGCATTTAAATCCAAAAAAGTGGCACTAAAACGAGGGAGATCTTCCCTTTTCCCCCAAGAAATTCAAAAGAACAAAACTATTATATAAAATCAAATCAGACAATATTTTCTGGTTACAATACTAGGTTTTTTCTTAAACATGAAGAACAGATGAATTATGACTGTTCATACCATCATTTATATGAATGAGTACTTCTTTGCCACCCAGAGTATTATTACTAGACACCAGAGATGAATGTAGAGACATAGAGAGACATGAAAGTGCTTTCTATGTTTGCCAAGATTATAATTTGTTGTATACATCCTAGACTAGAAAAGCAATGTGCTTGCAAAGACTGTTTTTCTACAAAACATTATGACTGATATTCATGTCCCTAGAAGACAGCTTTCACCTGCTTACAGATAACCTATTTGAAAAACAAAAACCAAAGCAGAGTGGGGATGGAAGGCAAATGGACTGTTAAAAAAACCCCCAAACCCAAAACAAAAAAACAGCCAAACAAAAAATTGTATTTATTTATATTTTTTCCCATTTTTAGTGTTAAAGATTAAAACCCCACAGACTGTAAATAATCCACAGTTGTGAATTTGTAGTGAAGTATGAATGAGGTAATTACTAGAGAGTTCATGTATTTAATAGACTCTGAGTGAGGCAGAGTCTGACCTTGGCAGTGTTCAGTTGACTCTCAGGTTTAGCAGTGTAAGCCTGAACCGTTCCTGGAGCAGTGGCTTGTGTGGAGCTTAAGGAGGAATTCCTCCGCTACAGCGACGCAGAAATGAGCCATTGCTCCAGCAAGGTGTTAGTACAAGGACATAATTAAAGTTCCTACTAATTGGAAGAAAAATCAAAGTCTTGTTACATGATTAAGTATCTCCTCACCCAATTTTTAAGATAAAGTGTCCAACTTGTCTACCTTACAGGCAAGATTTTGTCCGGTAAACTTACAAGCATAAAATTGCAAAGAGAAGAAAACCAACATTTTTTTTAAAATTTGCAGCTTTGCACTCCTCAACACACTTTCTGCCACATCTACTTTGAATGCAAAGTTCTCATTTTCCTAGAGGCACCTTCTGTGGCCAGTGCTTCTGTCAATCCCATCAGGCTTTATAACGACATCATTATTCTAATGTTTGAGAGCATCCACAGGCAACAACCAATGTATTGTAACACGGTAGAGACCGGCAGAGACAGCTCTAGACATATTCTGGAGAGGTATTTATATGTCACCTATCCTTTATTCCAAAACAGGTGTCTGTTTCTCCCACTCTTTAAAGGCTGATATGCATAGGTTTTTATAAGAAATCAGACAATACAGTAAATCAAGGGACATAAAAACCTTATTACATGCCTGGTATAAATGCCCCTTCTTGAAATTGAGAGAAACACAACCAGAAAAACTTGTTTCCAATGAGAAAAAAAAAAAAAAGTCAAGTGACCCCCAATCATTTGATGACTCAACTTCTTGCCATACATGCCAAAAGAAAGTTATTTATGCCACTGGTAATTTCTTTTTTTTTTTCCTCCTAAATCGAATAGAATTGAAATGATGTGAGAGTGGTTTTGATTTCTCTGAATCAAAGGTATGATTAAAAATTAAAGCCAAAGTTCCATTTTCCGCATTTCTGCGTTAGATACATATGACATGTGACATACACAAGACTTTGTTTCGCTGTGTGTGCATGTCTCAACTTAGAAACTAGCTCCATGAAAACTATTCAGATCTTTGAAAGTCTCATAGAGACAAGCCCTAGACACAGTTCTATTCAGTTATCAACTAACATGCGGAAACCTTGCGGGCAATACAAGGTATTTTGAGACACTCTGAAGCAGGGTGCGCACACGCTTTGTACAGCAGGCCAGTGTGCAGTCAGCAGACTGCAACATCACAGATGAGAAATGAGAAATTTTGAGGGCAATTGAGCACAATGAATTTTCACAGTGGATCAACACAAAGTCATTTAGAATGGGTATTTCTGAAGCACTGATACAATGAACACATTTACAGTGTTCAATGGCCCTAAAAATTCACCCTTTCACCTGTGGCATATCTACTGCTGTGAGTGAATTCTTAGATTTATTTTTTTTAATGTATATTTATATGCAGTGTGCATAGATACACATCTAGATACACACATGCATACCTTCAGTGTACCAATCAGCTTGTTGGCACATTATGAAAGAAAGCATCTATTGAAATAGAAAAGCTTCACCGAGGTTTAAAAACACTGATGCTTTTTGACTTTTTCCAACTGCAAAGTAAACTCCATGGTAATGGCAAACCTCACTTCAAGAATATAAAAAACATAAAACCAGTGAGCTCCAGAAATCTATTAAAAGAGAACGACCAGGATATCATTATCATCTCCGGTTCTTTTCTTGCATGTAAAATAATGAATTGAAGAGCAGGTCACCCTCAGCTCACTGTGCCCACTTGTGACATGACGCCCAACTATGGTGAGAGGGAGTTACTAAGCACTGTCCTTCAGCTTCCTACAGCTTTCCTGTCAGAGATTAGAGGATGACACACATACTAACAGACTCTTATTTTGCTTTTGGATTTTTATGCTTAAAGTAATCTAGGCTATTAAATAGCAAACATCAGATCTGTACTTTTTACCATTCAGCTACTTTAGCTGACCCAGAAACGCGTTTGTCCGTGCTGGGTATTTGAAAGCAAGCCTGTCTTTGCATCAAGCCTTGCTTTGGTCCATAGCTAGTTACTCCACCTGTAGGCATGGCAGCTAACAACAGGCAACACGGTTCCAATTTTATTCTGCACCATCTCCTTGCTTCCCTTCTCAGAGATTAAGTTACTTTGAAGAAACCATCTTGTTTCTATTTCTGTGACCAATGCTGGTTATTTCTAAAATAACACATGCTTCAGTAATAACAAGTTATTTCCTCTTGCTTTGACTGCAGAGTGGATTTGCTACATGCTTCTGTGTTAGTACTTTCAAGACCAGTCAAATTAACCTTTTGCCTCTGTAACAGCCCGTTGTCAGTGCTCCGTGCCCTTCGTACAACCTGTCAAAACAGTTAAGTACAGCAGAACTGGGAGACTCCAAGCCACCATTTAGATTACATAGAATTTTGGCACACGTCTCTTCTGCTGGTTGGAGGACAGAACTTGCTACTTTTTTCTTACACAGAGGCTGCACACCAACCATAGTTTCTTTTCACAAGGAAAGCATTGAAGAACGCATTGCAGTGTCAATAAAGCTATCCTGAGAAGAAAGAATAAGTCTATACATTATTACTAAACTTTGTTAATATCAGAAAACTCATAAAAGGTTACAGTAGGTATTTTGCACTTTCCGTCAAAAAATCATCATTGCTACTTTGTGAAGACCACCCATATTTTGCAGCATAAATAGACTTCTTTAATTATTAAACTTTGTTTTATTTGCCACATAAGGTGGTAAATGATCATCATGTGATCACTTTAAGAGCAGGTGAATCCTCATTATCCTAATCTCCTTTCCCTTCTGACTTCTCCAGCCATCACACAAATGTGTGACACCAAAATAGAACACCTACTAACAAGAGAAGATACTTCACTAAAATATAGAGCTAGAAAAAGGATACTTAGCTTGATAGCTACAAGCTTCCAATGCCACTCCTCATCTTGTGACGTACATCTCTAGGTTTACAATACAAACTTTAAGGTATTAACAAAAAATCTTGTTTGTTGTTTGACATCTTTTGAAAAAGTGTGATTTCAATGGTATGAACAGTGACAGAAAATAATACTTTAGTGACCACTGATTCTCTAGTTATTTTCACGAGTGGTGGTATCTAACACCCTTTCCTATTACAGAAGTTTTCTTTCACTTTGTAGAACCAGGAACAAAGCGGTAAGTAACCCTCCTAAATCTTGTTTCAATTCCTAAGGCTGTTGCAGTAGCTGCCAAAGGTGGTTCACTGAGGTATCTCCATATCTGCACAAGCCAGTTTATAAAGTCCCTAAAGGCTCTCAAGACCCAGCGTGTCTTCAGGATATTGATAGGTATTCACTCCCTGCGTCCTTGCACGTTTAATAGCCTGATGCAAACCCTCAGTGCCAAGATGGAAATTAATCTGTGTGAATCTTCAAGATAGGCAAACACAGGCTGTCAGAAGCAATTGCAGTCAGGAATGGGAAAGCAGAACTTCATCTGCAAAGCTGTTAGCTTTTTGACTTTGGAGCTCGACAGCTGAAATACGATAGGGAAGACAGTTGAGGAAATACAAAGTGCATAGATTAAGATGCTATCATTTGTAGCAAATGCAGCATTCATTTCCACTGCCACCCTATTCCTGGAAGGATAATTTAAGACAGTTTATTCCTTGAGATTCTCTGAGAGAGTTCTGAGATCTGAAGAACCTTCACCAGGGTTCTTCTGGCTTCTTACCCATTGCTTTGTTGCACAATGGCAAATATCTATTGATTTGTACTAGCTTCTGTGCTTGAACAAACAGTAAAACGAATCCTCAAACAAAAAGTCTGTTGTTTTGGTTTTGTTTTTCTTTTTCTTTCCTTAACTGCTTTTGTAGATGTTGAATACATTTTTGACACGGTTGATGGGATGAAAAAAATATCAGAGAGGAAAAGAATAATTTTGGTTGAAAGCAGCCTCTGGAGCTCACCTAGCCCAACCTCCTGATCAGAGTACATCCACCTAGAAGAGGCTGCCCCGAGCCATGTCCAGCTGGGTTCTGAACGTCTCCAAGGATGGAGATTCCACAGTATCTCTGGGAAATCGCTTCCAGTATTTGACCATACTCATAGTGCCTCCACCTTTTCTCTGCTCTTTTCTGAGACAGCTGCAGATTGCAGTAAGATCTTCCCTTTACCTCCTCTTGTCCAAGCTGAACAAACCCAACTCTCTCAGCCTCTCCTCACAAGACACGTACACCAGCTTGCTGACTGTCTTGGTGGCCTCTGCTTAACTCGCTTCAGTAAGTCACTGTCTGTCGGGGAGCAGGGAGCCCAAGCCCAGACACAGCACTCCAGACGTGGTCTCACAAGAGCTGAATGGAGGGCAACAATCATTTCCTTGGACATATTGCCTGCGGTCTTTCTAATGCAGCACAGTACGTGTTTGGATTACTACACGTACAGTGTTTTGCAACTGAAAATCTCTTTCCCATCCGAAGTCAAGAAAAAAACACGCAAGTCTGAAATATATTAAGTTCCCAGAGTTCAGGCTTTAGAAACATCTGTTGTAAAGGTTATTATGTCAAAGTGTCCTCCCAGGAAGGGCTGACAGAGGAAGAAAATCTCAGAATATGACAGAACATACTGTGCAATGCTTTTCACAGCTCACTCCAATCAGCAGCCAAGGACACAACCTCAATAAATTCTTAAAAAGTTTGTAAATGCTTAAGCTACAGATGCTCACAGACCATTAATATCTAGCTTCCAGAATATTGCATCTGGCAGTATATGAACTTTATACAGTCCAATACAATTTCTTTTCTATACTCAACACAAACAGTAGAAGCAAGTATTTCAGATACTGCCATAAACCCAGTAAAAATAGAGATTAGTTTAGCTGTCAACATTCTAACAAGCTAGACTGTACTTATTTTAATATTTAATTATATTCTGAAACTACTACAGAGATGCTGCTCTGAAACTGACACTATCATCTACTTTAAATTATTGCTCTAATTCTGAACTTCATTGAATTCACTTTGTTGCAGTTGCCCAGACAAAAAGATGGTAAGTCCTGCAAAATCTCTGCCCATACATTGAGAAACTGGGGTAAAATAGCAGATCCTATATCATCCCTGTCAGCTTAATGAATGTAATGAAAGAACTTGAAGACATAGCTCGTGCTTCTCTGCAGAAACACCTCTTATTCCAAAGAGTGACCCATCAAAGAGAAAGGGGTAAAAAGGTGCCTTTGACTGGTATCACCCTCAGGATGTTCTCTGCACTTCTCAACCAGAGCTCAAGAAACTCCAGAATTATCCACTACCCTTTTTTTTCCCCGCCACGTTCCTCTGGAGTTATTGAGTAATTTATGCAATTGGATTACAATTTGACAGTTAACATGTGTTTTCATCAGATGAATGACAATTTCAAAAGAACTGTTATAATTTTCACTGAGTTTAAAAAAAGTTGTTTACAAGAAAGCACAAACACCCATTTCTTGTCTGCTTCAGCACTGTATATTGTATCTGCTTATTACTCGTTCAGATATTTCTGGTTTCATCTGCTTTTTAGTGGCCTTCCTAATAAACTCCTTAAAAAAAATGAGAGTATAAATTACTAATGTTAAATGACCTGAGGAAATTAAGTTGGAAAAGAAAGTTGTTCTACATTATACTACGCTAATCCTCTCTTAGCATGGTAAGGTTACCTTTCTCCACAGAAAATCTAGTCAAACTTCATGTTGGTCACCTAAAGCAGTTGAGACTGTGATTTCAGTTGCTGCCTTGACTCAAACCTTCACATTAAAGGCTATCTACAAAATCTTTAGCCACAAACAATGCACCACACAAGACACAGGCATTCCAATGGACTGAGGTCCATGGGAAGCAAGTAGCTGCAAGGAGACAAACCCATTGGAATAGCTAATTGCAGTTCACAGCTTTTCTATTTATTCGTGCATCACTCCTTTCCTCTTTCGGACAACACAGCAGAAATAGTGCCCACCTGTCCTCCTCTCCAACTATTATGGCCTATGTTGCAGGCAGGGGAAATGGGAAAGCTCAGCAGTCTGAGCACCAGTGAGGGAGCGACACAGAAAAAACGAACCATTTTTTATATTGCTATAAAAACAAAAGACACTATAAAGGTAGTGCAATGCCAGCTAAACTGGTGTACTTGACAGGTATATGGATTGAAAATATGCTGGCAATTAGAAGCCTTGGCTAAAAAAACCCGAACATACACAACTTTCAAAACTATGCCACTGTCTCCACATTTCAGCCATCTCTAAGCTTTTGGCAGCAGTTTGCAGCTGGCAAGCAAGGAGGGCCTGGCCGGGAAGGGGATCCTGTGTGGTTTCTCTCCAATTTAACAGCCTCCGTTCTCAGTACCAAAAGAGATCAAACACCTTTAACTTCAAGGCCCTGACCTTGAGCAGGAGGCCCAAAGGAAAGCATTAAGCACTCTTACAACAAAGGCAGCAAGTAGGAACATTAGTCCTTCCCTGGTACCAAAGCAGCTTTCAAGGGAAAGGGGCTCTACATGGGTGAAGCATTCACGAATCATCTGCCACCTCCTCCTGTTCCTGCCGGATCCGTCCTAACGAGTGAGAGCCCCGGCAGACGCCCGGGCTGGCGCAGGCGCTTCTCCTACAGCTGTCTGGTCCCATGCAGAAACCTGGAGGAGCTGCTGGCCCCAGCATCTGCAGATAGAAGCCCTGATGAAGAATATTGGAAGGGTTTTTTTTCAAAAATTCTTACATTTTCATACTTTTCAAAATAGGCAGGCAGGGGATTGAATGGGGTTTGGAGGCTTCCAAGGGCAAGAAAGCAGGCGATTCTGTCAGGACCCGGGGGCATGCTGCACATCGCAAGGTTGAGGTTGTATTTCCTCCTCTGGTAATTTGTCAAACAGATTGTTATAAAGAGTTACAGAATCAAGAAATGTCAGACAAATACAGAAAAGCTTTGAAACCTTTTGTGATAAAGCAAAAGTAACAAGTATAGTTACAACAGCTGCATGCACAACTGTGTTTCCAAGGCAACACCTCGCAATCCTTACCGCTATAAAAATCCTATACACCACGGGGGAGTTGTGAAATTAGGGAGACTCCAGCTAAAATAGAATATAGAAAAACGGACTAAAGCAGAGAAGCAGCAGGAATACCGAAATTATGAAACTCACGCTGCTTTTAACAGCTGTAGCCCGGGAGCACCTCGGTGATGTTTCGGTGAAGCCCTGGCCTCCAGGTCTGGCACACCGGGTGCCCTTTGTCCCCCAGGTTCCAGGCTGCCCACTTGTCGGTGCCACGGGAAAAAAACTATTAGCCTAAAATTGGCAGTGCAGTTACTGTCACTCCATTTACTTGCAGGGTAATGGCACAATCCTGCCTACTTTATTTGCTGGCTTAAGCAAGTGTCTAGCCTGTTAGCAAACCAGTGCACTAGGACAAACTAATACTTTGGAATCGCTTCACGGAAAGAAAGAAAAAAGCCCATTGCTTTCTTTCCAATATTATTGTTGTGCTTATGTGACAATAAAATGTTAAACCCTAGGATTTAAAAAGCACCATTTGTCTTGCATGAACTCATTCATAAACATATTTTTCAAAAATGACTTGCAGGTTTGCATGCAGAACTTCTCCAGCTTTTGAAAACCTGCAGCTGCCCAGTTCCCAGCACCTGAGCAGGCAGAGGGAAGCCGGGCCAGGCAGCAGCTACCGCTGCCTGCACGATTCCGAGAGAGCAGAAAGACACTCTGAATAACTTCTAGTTAAGCACGTACCTGCGACTCCAGTAAAAGCTAGCTTTGTAGCAGAGGCTCACTTGTCAGTAGCATAGGTTTCTCTTAGATGCACCAGACTGTGCATCGTGTAACCGGATATGTGTGCGTGCAAATCATCAACAGAGAAAAGTAAACTTAGGCAGTTGAAACCACATAATTAAACACCATGTAGGGGCATTTGGTAAGAATTGCTAATTGAAGAAGACAACAGGTACACATCTTTCATTCAAAGCATTTGAATTTGCAGTGTGTGAATTAGGAAGGTGCAAAATCAAATTGTGGAATTTAACAGATACATAATTACTAGCAGTGGTAGATGGTACACAAATAAATATATCCTAGAAAGGTAAACAGGCATTGAACAGCTTTACATATTGGTGAACAGGAGCCTCCTTTGTTCCAGTTGTGTGAATCCAGGCCAGTAGGACTGAAATCAATAGTTATTTTGCATTTAAAGAGAAATAAAAGTACACCTTTGCTCAATGCTTCTGCAGAACCATTGGCCATGTCTCTGTGCCATTGGATCAGCTCTACGTTCAGTCCCTTCAATTCTTTCCTTTAAATTCAAGACGCTAGTTCTCTCACACCTTACTGCTAAGTGCAATACTACAAATACTGATTTGCAGGATTTGCATTTTTTGCACATAGTGAAGTTCCCAGCTACATCCTAACACTCCCTGTCCTTCACACCATCATTTCCCGCTGCTCGATGGTGCTCAGGACACACAAACAGCGCGACTTGATCACGGAGCACGTTTCTCCTGTCTTAGTAACAGTTCCTATATAGGTACTGATCAAAGACTAAGTGACAAACTCTATATCCTGATCCTACTTCCTTCTTTCATCAAATGAGTATAAATAAGAGATGACTACAAACATCTCTGCAGACATACCTGGGGAATTTTTAGATCAAGATCATTGTTTTTTTCCTTTGTTATTTATGTGAGTAAAAACAGGTTTTGATTGCAAGGCAACACTTTACAAAGATGGCTTTAGATTGACTAAAGTGAGCTGTGATCTCTTCCATAGCTTTTTTCTGTTCCCATCCATTTTCATTTTAACAGTGATATCTGAGCCACAAGGAATGACTCACGACTTCAGGAATCATGACAGTGGCAGAACTCGGGCCAGTGCTTCCAGCCTTCTCAAGCACTCGTATTTTGATGGTTAAAAGCCTTCAGGGGTACGTTCACCACTGTATATATTATATATACTCATTTTAGAGTGAAGGCAGGGAAGCAGAACAATGTATATATGCCCTGCTGAAAAGAGCTAATTTTCACGAGCTAATGAAGTGACTAGTGAATTTTAATGCTTTGTGGAGTGTTAATCACTCATTTCTATTAAAAAATTGAAGATATTACATACTATATCATAACCCCTACACATTCAGTGATACAAAAGCCTATAAAAAGAAATATGAATATCGACTTAATGGAATGTGTGATTTATTTTTTTTTCACAGTCTTCACTGTACCATTTTCTTATATGTTTGTTAAAAATGGGACTGAGTTGTGGTTTGCAGGTTGAGTTTGCTGTCCAGTCCCCAGACACACTTGGGTCGGTACTCCTGTATTTCCACACAACCCAGACCTCAGCCTGGTCATACTGAAGCTAAAGAAAAAGACCCTATAATCCCAGGGGCAGAGGGCTTGGACCTACTCTTTCCAGGGAATATCGGGGTTCAAGAAAATACAAATGGACTCTGAAGCACCTCCCCTCAGTGAGAACAGATTTTGCCTTTTCTATTGCAGATATTATTAAGCAGCTCAACACAAGGGGAAATATCAATAGGTTCTTTGAGAATCAAAGCAGCCTGTATATAACAATGCTTTTGTCTTTGATGATAAAGCTAATTGTTCTCTACTTTCTAAAATGCCTCTGTGTCTCCTACCGATTTTCCATACATTATTTTTCAGCCACTTCTACTGGACAATGTAAAGCTTTCTTAGTGTTCCAGTCAATAAATGAAAATATAGAAGTCTTTATTTACACTACCAGACAGGGGCTCTAACGCAGCCCTTGTAGTGCAATACATCACAGGTCTATAGCTTTCCTTAGGGTTTATTCTCTCTCTTACAGAACTGCAAATGGGTCTAAATCAAACTAGAGTGTCGTATTTTCCTATCCTAAATGAGCAGATGTCACTCTACGTGTCATATACCCAACAGTGAGGAACGGTTTCAAAGTATTAGGGAGAAAAGGAAACAGTCACACTGGCATATCCTCCCATTTGTGTGATAGAATAGTTTGTGCTGGCATTTGTTCTTTTGTATTTACCAAGAAGAAAAGAACGAACATATTTTTAATTGCCTTTATGCTTCAAATGGAAGAAACCCAACTTATTCTAAATAAATAAATACAAGTAACAGTAACTACTTGCAAAAATCTTAGAACGAAATAGCCCTAAGCCTTTCCAGCAGCATCTGCACAGATTGAACTAGATTAGATGCTAAATCATTTTCACAATTCAGATACTTGATATTTTATCTGTTTAATAGGTTCCCCATTTCTTTTCTCTTTACAGCTGCGACAGCAATTACAAGTGCAATGAATATTGATACGACATAAAAACAATTTTTTTCCTCAGACTGCTTTCAAATATGTAATATATATCTAGACACTACTAGTGTTGTGAGTAACACATTTCACCAACATAAATGATAAGACTGTGGACAAGAGTTGGCTGAAATGTCAATCATAAGTCCTCACCAATAAGGACAGACTCTTAGGATAAAAATGACAGATGCACATGAAAGAGAGAGATTACAGGGAACGGAAGATAAAAATTGGTTGTTTCAGCATCTGAGAATAAACTACTTCATAGCTACCTATGTACCCAATTTCTTTAGGAAAAAATCCAGACATACCCACAAGTGTCAAACAAATGTGAGATTATTTTCATACATGGGGACGCGGCAATACCTTCAGACACACACACCACACACCAGCTCTGAACGTGGTTCTCATCTGAAGCACGTGAAGAGAACTTAAACTGTAAGGACTGTGAGTGCCCTTCCTTTGCTTTTTCACATGGTACGTTAATGCATACCTATTTGTGTGTAGCTTTCCTTAATTTCAGCTAATAATTAGTGTTCTGAGATCCATTAGGGATGAAATCAGTTGGGATGCTTGATTTATGTATGTTGTTTCATGGTAATGAATATAGCCTAGCAGGTACACAGTATAAAATTAAGAAAGAAGGGAATATTAGGAAGAAGGTGAAAGAAAGAAGGTGAATTTCATGAACATGTAGTAGAAATCCACTTTTGTATTTAAGAAAAACTGAGTATCTTCTCAATTTCATCTCACGTCAACTAATAATTTGACATCCCCAGTCGAATGTCAAATTTTGGTACATGCTTTCATATAGAATATTTTAACTTGCACAGATTTCCAGACCAATTTACAAGTGAAATACAATTTAGAACTCAATGTACTTTATCTTGACCTTCTCAATGCTACTAATAAGTCATATACTTTTATTTATTTATTATGACTGGACATGAAACCAGAAAACAAGAGCCTGAACGCTGAGTTACTTTACCACTCCTTTGCAAATTAAATGTTTTCTTCCATCTGTTTTGTTTTTCTCTGTATTGAAAATGTACCTAGTCATATTCTAAACATATGATGATTATTAAAGACAAATTATTTAAGTCATCAGAAAACATATCAAAACAAGAATAGGGAAAAATATCACATAAAGGATACATGTCATTATCAACTTATATACACATACTCAAAAGTAACACACACACACACAAAAAACTTTAATAGACAGACCAAAAACAGAGCAGTCCCCTAATGGAAACAGAAAAGCAACATGGGAATTTTTCTCAAACATTGGACGGTTCTCTTCAGTTTGGAGTTCCCTCGTGCAGAGTGAGTTTGTACCCAAATGGGAGGCTCGTTGTGCTAGACTGGTACAACTAACTTGTTTAGAAAGAAGATATGCTTGACCATCAAGAAATGGTCACCATCAGTCATGCAGGGTCATGCTTGTACAAAATTAATGTTCTTTACAAAGCTTTATCAGAAGAAGTATTCATCAGAAGTTTGTGTGGTTTTTTTTTAAATAAAAATCACAGTTTTAAAAGCAGACTAGCACATGGGTAGTATCTGTGCAATTTAGCATCCATTAACCTCACAACTGTATCATTTGTAAAATGTAGAGGAAGATCAATTCCTCTTCCAGAAGTAGCATAACGATGTTATCAGTTTTACAGTGTTAAAATAAACATGATGAAAACAAAACAGCTAAAAAAATGTAAATCATTTATAGCCTACATACAACAGTATTTTTACTTGTTTCAAGTGACTGACAGCTTTGAGCACCAGGATCCAACCTCCCAGCATATCTTCTATCCGTGTGAGCATGGTTGCCTTCTATTACCATGACCTTCCAGTATTGCTTTCATATAATTATATTTTTAAGATTATGATCATCCTGATGGCTGTCATGATCAAACACATAAATTTGCTGTAACCTATTTTGGACAAAAGTCCCTGCAGTTAATTTTTCTATCGTAAGTCTTTGTCTACTTTTCTGAAATTTTGCCAGCACTGCACCTCAAAGATTTCAATTTTCTTCCTGTCAGCAGTACTTCTTTCNAAAAAAAAAAAAAAAAGTACTTTTTACCAGTCATGCCTTGTACAATTCAAGCTTCCCAGTTGTTTTACTTGCAGATTTTAAGAACACCCACCAACTGATGCATTTAACTGACAAGCAGCCCAAACTAGTAAATAGAGTAGAAGAGCTTAGGTTGGATCCCAAATAACTGTATTAATTTACTGTCTCTACAGTTCGATGACTGTGATGTCTTGCATCTCATTTTGAGTAATGAAATCTATATTTTTGACATATTCATAAACAGTCCTTATTCTTTGCAATATTTTGTTGCTTCCAAATTGGTGGTTGTGGAAAGATGCTGTTTTATTGCTACAGCTGAAATCTCTTCAAGGATTTTAAGGAATGGTAAAGCAGTGTCACTATGTAAGGTCTTTCCCTTATCCCCTGCCACACAAAGGAAAGGCTGCAAGCTGAACACATTCTTGTCTCATACCCTCCCCACAAGCCATTTGATTGCTGTGATGACACAGATTATCCATGTCATCAAATATATACACACATATATATTTAGACACACACCATCAATATATATACACATGGATGAAATAATAAGAAATAATGTTTCTAGAGTAGTCACTGAAGCAGTCTTCAGTTGCTCGTGCTATCCCATGTATCTTCCAATAATTCAATGGGGCAATGTCCAGATACATAAATCCATTATTTGTAAGAGCTAAAGACAATTTCCTCTCGTTAATTTGTCGCAGTTTCTAGCCTATAAAGCTTGCCACCTTGTGCCACTTGTGGATCATTTTGTCTTTGATACTTTAGCAAAAAACATAATTGCTGTCTCCCTGCTGCATTCCCTCCTGTTTGTGGCTGCTGGTGGTTGACTATTCCACGCAAATTCCACTTTCTGAAGGCACTTTCTGAGCTGGGAGTCCATGCCATGCCAGGAACAAAGCCAGGCAGAACCATTTGCCACTTCATAAGGTTTGAGAAGTTTCAGAACTCCAGCTCAGCTCTGGCTGCCAGTCAGTTACAAACGCAATTGCTGAATATGATTCTTGTAGCTGGACTCAATAAGATTTACATGACAGTTTGAACTTCTGAATTTGTGTTAAAAATGCATTCCCATTATCCAAATGAGTTTGAATACACAACAAAGTATACATTAGACAGAGTTGTGACATTTATTTTCTAATTGTTTTATAGGTTAGAATAAAAAGAAGAAAAAGTGCTCTAGAAAAAAAATTCCTGGGAATATATACCAACAACTCCAATGAAATGATCATTCACCTTTGCACCTACGAGGAGCAAAACAGTAAAGCTTCTGAACCTCCTCCGGCCACCTGAATGAATCTCGCTGATAATTTCCCCGCGTACTCCACACTATTCTCTGCACCTCCAGTTGGTTACTTTTGTTTCAGCACATTCTTGGCTCTGGAACTGCTCTTTTGTTCAACCCAAAGACTGAGCTTAAGTGTAGTATTTTGGTTTTCAAAGAACTATGTCAATACTTTTTTTTTTCTCCCCCAAAAAATAATAAATCACCTCTAGCCTTATTACAGCTCTCTGAATTACCATCAGCCATTGTTCAAAGGAGGCCTTCTGTATTTTCTCTTCATCAATCCCATTCTAAATTACAGGCAGCAGTATAATTCAGTGCCTAAGCATTTGTCTATAATCTGCATCCTTCCATGCAGTTAAAAACATTCTGAATTCCGTTCTTTCAGGAACGTAATTTCAAATCTATATTCTTTAGAAGAAAACAATTTCACATTAGCTTCAATATTGCTATGAATAATCTTGTGTAGCACATATTTACCTTCCTTAAGCACTAACCCCATTCTTCCTGTAATCAAATTGATTCTGTATTTTGAGATACAACTTTTCCACCTCTGCTTCCTTTTTACTCTGTTATTGTCAGTAACTTCACTGTATAAATAAAATCATGCCTTGTGCACTGAGATCTGGAAACTCACTGCTAATTGCTGCATTATTAATTGCTAAGTCAACTAGTGGCAACAGGGAATCCAACTGCTGTCTCTGGAGGGCCAAAAGGATTGTCAGAGAAGGAGCTTTTTATATCAGCTGCTCTTTTTTCTTTCTGGGAATGTAGTCTATGTTGTTTTCCTGAAAACACTCAAGCGGTGATAGAATACAAAGAAACCCTACGCAATGGACTCTGTGCTCTAAGAGAAGCATACTTTAATTAGATTATGTCACTAGAATTGCTTAGTAATGACTATTGAAGGCACAGAAGAAGAATGCTACAAATATAATTATAGTACCTGACAGACCAACAAATTAAGTACTAGATACCTCCAAATTTACCAAGCTTTTCCTTTCCTGTCTTTCTACTGATGCAATATTAAAAATGCTTCACACAGGTTCATGCATGTGCAGCATGACAATTGATTGGCACAAGGTGATTTGTTTTCCTGAATGATGCCGGTATGATCCTCACTCACAGTCTTTTATTGATCCTTGAAACAAATATCATCCTGTACTGGTTTCATTAGACAGGCTCTCTCTTGTTAATTACCGCTCACTCAAATCTTTTGGTGTTTCATTAAGGTGAACAAATTGGAAGAATTAAATAAACAATCCATGTCAGCTGCCACTGTGGCGTTCTCATTCCTGGTCTTTAATTCCCCAGAATACCAATAAGGAAAGGGTTCCTTCCCCCCACCCACCCCCCTTCCTTTTTTCAGTATTTCTGACATCAAGTCACAACAAAGTGGTGCAATGCACCATAAGAATTGACTGAATCAAGTTGGAAAATAGTCTGAAAGACTTGGCTGACTACATCCCAAATCCTTTTGGACTTTAGGGAGAATTCTTCTGCCTAACTGCAGATACATGTGGTTACATCAGCTTCTCTGCAACAGATCAAAACGAGTTGTTTTCCTCTATTCACAAGGAAGAGGGTGAAGGACTAACAGCAAAAATAATTTGTATGGAGATATCCAAAATGAGTGGTATTACATTATTGTGATAAAATAATTTGAAAATTGGTTCTGCAGAAAAAAAAATTACTTTCAAATTTCCTTTGAAAATAAAATAAGCCTTTTTCCTCTTTATGGGTAAAAGCTGGAAATCTGAAAAAAAAAAAAAAGGGGGGGGTGGGAGGAGGGAAGTAAAACTTTTACTTATTCCCTGCACTGGGTATAACTGATTTTGGATGGCTGTACAACAGTAGACGTTGGAATTAGAGAACATTCCCTATAGTCAGGAATACCTAATAGAAGCTCAAGATTCAAGATGATTAAGAATAGCCAGGACACTTTTTACTAATAAATTCTTTACTCTGTGTGTTCTCAGGCTTCCGAAAATGTCTAAATCTCCCTAAGCATATTTAGCAGCTTTACCAGTATTAATGTAATGATTCCCACACCTCTTCATTGCACTGTCATCCAGTCACTAACAGGCTTCCTTATGACCTGCAGTGAAGCACTAGAAAAATAGAAAGCAGCAGAATTTAGAGGAAGCTTCTATTTTTCAGAATTTTCCTAAAACCAGAAACATCTGAAAATAATTCAGCTGCTGATTAAGTGCCTTTTTCTCCTCCTCTTTACTAGCTTGCCTTCCCCAGGATACAACCTTTGCAGAAAGAAACCCCAAGCTCAGTTACAGCTGAGCTGCAATACATAATGGACCAGGAGTGGATCTGGGCAAAAGTCCACTATCTTTTTTTGAGAGAACCACACTCTATGTCATATTTACACCACAGAAAGAGAGAGACAATAATCTTAAGATGTAGAACAGAGAGATTTTTGACATCTCAAGCAGATAGTGACTATCTTGAACCTATGCTTTTGATTTTGGGGGAGCACTATTTTTCAGCAAACATCTGTTCATTTTCAGAAGGATGAAGCATGAAACCCAAGAATTACTCTGTTGACCACCACTATCAGTTGAAAGCCGCAAGAATTAAAAGCAATTTTAACATGCATTTAAATGAACTGGAGACCAAAGGAGCACAACTACAAAGTGAGGTTGGAAATACTGATTTGTCATCTTCCCTTCCTCCTCTATCCCCCTTTCACTCCCATTTCTCTTCAGTTTTCTATCTTCTACTCGTCTTTATCTGAAAGGGACCTATCAGCTATTATGTGGCTGACTGGTAGTGATGAGACTGCCAAAATGTGACAGCCTTATCTACAGCACAGCCCTGCAAATTGCCAACCATTGATCCAGCAGTCTGTGCCAGCTGATCAGTGCAAAGCTGTTTTGATTTCTTTTCTTCTGGGAAAGAAATGAACTTCTCTGCCAGCAGCCACTATCCTACCAGTGCTATTCCCCAGCTGAACAAAGGGCCTGAAAATTAGAATTTAGTTAGATGAATTAACATGACATCCCTTTCTCCTCACTTGATTTTTGCTGTACTATGGATGTTGCATCCTATTCTGAAATGTGAGGAAAAACAATACAATTGATTATAATAATTTCTCTTCAGGCTTTACGTACGTAAATGTCTTCCAGGTACACAGTTTAGCATTGCCACATCCCCATAACCTTCTATCACAGGAGCTTTTCAAAGCAGTCTTTCTCTATTATTACAATCAAATTTCGCTACTGAAAAAATTTCAGCTAGTTATGTCCCGTTGTAAGACGGAATAATATTTTGCTTAGTTTCTTCTCCTCAAATGATGTCCTTCTGGGATCATTTAAAAAATTGTATTTATTTACCTCTTCAAAAGAAAAAAATGAATCCTAAAAAGGCAATCTCCTATTTCTGTTTCTACACCTACATTCTATAGTTCATGTACACTCGTCCCTCAGTCTGTAACTGCTTTACAGAAATAAACATGTGTATGCTTCAACATACAGACCAGGCGAGATATACCCAAGAAAGATCAACAATATCACTTTCTTGGCTAATTTACTCAAAATGTGGCATTTCAAAACTTCTCTCTGTTTTAACTCTGAAATCTAAACATTCTCTTCATTGTGGAGGTCCATGGATAGGTTTTTATTTCTTTTTTTAAATTAATCAGTGACTCTGCTGAATGAAATAATAGCCCAAAGGTTAGCGAAGAACTTGCTGACACTGGAATCAGAAGAGATTTGTAACAAAAGATACAGTCTCAATCCTGAAGCTTTGACTCTTGCTTTAATATACAGCAGGATTAAGTGGAAAAAAAGAAAATTCAAAATTTTTTGTCTCTCTATACACCAAATTGCCTATCTAAATAAAAAGATTTGGTTTTCCCCCTTTCTTTTTTTTCCCTGAAGCATTTCTGTTTCATCCTTCAAAAGTTTTTCATTTTATATCATCATTTTCTTCCCTAAGTATTTCTCAGCTTAGCTAAACTTTCTGCAGAGGCATGCTTTTATTGGATTTGATTTTACCTCTGCAGACACTTTCAGATCATTTTCTATTTTATTCTGAATTCCTGAAATACTTCCTGGAACTTTTGATTGACTTCACTACAACATTTTGTTAAGTCAGAATATTTATCAACCTACACAGGATGTTGCAAAAATAGTAGAGTATTTATTCATTCAGTCCTTTCTAAGTTCCCAAATTGGGGTGGAGCATATCAGGAACCCCACCCCTTCTTTCAAGTTGCAAAAGATTTGTTGCCCCTTCACCCAAAATAAAACATTTCATATTGATGGACATCTTCTGGCTCCAGGCAAGTCTAAATCTGTATAGCCAGCTCCAAAATGTAACATCAGAAAGGAACTCACACCTCTCATTACATCAGAGAAAGATGTAAAATATGCATCATGGCAGCTGAACTCTTCAGAGGAAACCGGCTTTGTCACACTTTATAACGCTTCTTTCCGACTGCTGTGTTACCTTTGCTGAACTTCAGTGTATGGGATAAATCAAAGGGGACACAGGCAGACAGCGGCCCACAGGCAACCGTTAAGTAACATTAGCACAGCCTTCTGCGAATACAAAGCACTATGCAAGTCCTGAAGAATATTAAAAAGCTTTTTATCTTGATTCCTGTATGGAGATTGGAGTGAGATCTTTCTCCTGCCCTGGGAAGGACTTATTTAGCATTACTGCAACGCTGGTTTTAACTGCTCTTTTAGATGTTACTCATGCCTCCCCCCACTTTGAGTTTGAAATCTTCATTACATTTGGAAAACCACACAAAAACACAAAGATACTGTATCAACAAAAAACACTTGAAGAATGAAAAGCCGTACAGAAAAAGAATGAATTACTAGAAGATTAGTGTACTAATTAGAAAACATAAGCTAATTCATACTGGTTACACATGAAGGAAATTGCTCTATTTCCCTCCAGTTCCCTTCAGTAAGAAGTACCGACTGTAAAATCTGCTGCAATTGTGCAAGTTATCTTCCATATTCCGCCTGACCACTTTGTAACGCTAGATGGAAAAAACATCATCCACATCTAAATAAAGCAGTTACAAAAGACTTAAGTAGCTGAAATTAGAGTACCTAGTTAACCAAAATCAAGTAGCATTTAAGTGCTAACTTAGATTAACATAATTTCACTAATTTCTCATCTTGGTATCTTCTTCTGGATATTGGAGAAATGTAAGTTTATAGTTCAATGGGAATATCAAGTTTGGAATCACTACAACACTTTTAATTTCTCACTAGGATTTTATTTGCTGACTGCAGATGTGCTGGGGTTTAACTGCAGCCTATGCTTGAGGGTTCACAAATCAGAGCAAATTGTAATTACAACAGTTTTCTTCCACTTTCTTTCCGCTACTTCCTTCATTGATCTCAACCATGCCAAAAAAATTTCAGCCAGCCAGGAAACTTACCAAAATAAAAAGTCTCTGACTGGCTACAAGCAATTTGCCAAAGGAAGGACTCGGTAAGAACCAGTGGCAGAAAGAGAGAAGAGCAACAGAACCCAAGCCAACATTTCACGAGCTGAATGTCTAACAGCCTATTGACAAAAGCAGGCAAACCCAATTAACAGCAAATTACACAAACAGATGAATGTGCAGTTCTGAATTCAAGACTGTGTTCATCCACTGCCTACTTAGACAATTAAGATTTGTTGAAAGCCTAAGTCAGGAATTTTCAAAAATCATATATCAAATATGCCATACTATGCTTCTTATTTATTTAGAAAGCCTTGCAAAGCCTTATTATACCGATTATTTAACAAAACAACAAGACAATTAGAAAAATAAATTAAAGTAATGGTGAGCAGGTTTCAGACATGAGCGAGAATATCATCAATCCATGACTTCAACACAAAAAATTAGAAAAATTATTCACTTACTATAATTTTTAACGATCCTATACTTTGCAAAAACCATTAGTGCGACACTCTAGAAAGCAAAAGATCTAGAAGAGTGCTGTAAATTGGAGATGCAATGTGCCATCTTTCTACTTGTTTCATTATCACTCCTAAGAACTGTCATTCTCTATGCTATATCATAGGAAGCTCCTCTTGTTTTATGCTATTTCACAACGTTCTCATAACCTTTATACTCGTCACAACTACTACTTGGGTATGAAGTCATCCAAGTCATCCACAAACTCTGTAACAGATCACCACAGCACATGCTCCATACCATACCGTTTCATGTCTCGGAGCGCACGACGAAGGCAGGAACGGGATCATCCTCCTGCTATACCATACCCAGAACCCCAAGCTGGTGCAAAGCCCCGAAACCTGCTTCTGTTTGGAGCATTGACCCCACCAGTTCTGCACCCAGAAAGGCAGCAGTCACTAACCTTCATGAACTACGATGTCTACTGAGTTTCCCTGGTATTACAAGATCAGAAAAACAGAAGCAGAGTCACTTTAAGTCACTTTATTTGCATGTGGGCAGAAAAAAAACATTTTGGTTCTCTGAAGGTTTCACATTCTGTCCCGTTTTAAGAAAATACTTGATTTGAACTACCTGTAACTCCACGGGTCCTTCTTTACACTGACCTTGACTATAAAAGAAAGGAGAAGCCAATTCTCACCATGTTTTTATTACCTTTAACCACAATATTATTATGTCTACAGAAACAAATAACTTCATAGTTTTCTGTTTCTGCAATGTCAGGCTCACTTTGAATGTGCACACATACAACTCCACAAATATACACACAAACACATGGAAGCTTGCTGGCCTTGCGAATTCAACCACAAAAATGAAATTATGAAGATAAGACTTTTAATTAGTTTAACACTGGCATATCTTTCTCTTTGCCCCCACTGCATCCCTGAGCTCCCACTAAAGCTCTGGGAATACGGATAACTACAGAGGCTCTCCGGTGGGCTCCCAGAGCAGCCCAGTGAAAGAGCAGAGCTTCTCTTCATTACGAGTTTCTATGAACACGACAGAGAAGATAGATGTACTGGGGTCATAAGGCTGCACCTCTCCTGAAACTGCCAGCAAATCCTTCAGGCTACAGGCGAGCAAGGGGAGGGACGGACAGCAGCTCGGAGCAGCACAGGGTTCTGTGTGGGAAAGTCAGCCTGGGAGAAATACCTCCTGCTCAAAGCGGGAGCACGGTGCTGCTGAATAAAATGGGGGTTTAGTTTTCCTTTGCTAGTCTCGTAGGAAGATGGTGAATTGTTACAGGGGTGTGACCTCTGCTAGCTGCTGCCCGTTCCTAACCCTCATTACCCACCGGAGCACAAAGCCTGCCGAAGCGCTCTCGGCCCTACAGAGACAGCCCGGATTTAGCCACACCGTTGGGCGAGGCTCTTTTAAGCCATTATTCTGCTGACTAAAAAACTAAGAAAGACTTTCACATTTCAGAAAGATGAATGCACCACCTGTGCTTAAAACACTCATGGTGTGGTCTCTGCTGAGAAAGGTCTATTTAAGATATACATATAATTATCACCCATTCTCTCAAATACCATTTTTAAAGAAAGTTGAATTTAATGTTTCAAGTTTTCCTTCCCCTTGAAGGGCTGCTGCCATCCCCACTTCAGTTCTCCAGTTGATTAGGATCATTTCTGCCAGCATTCTGCACGTACAACCTCCCATCAAGAGCCAACAATGTCTGTGCTGGTCTATTAATACCACATGGCAGCTTTCATTTTGTTCATCCACAGTTTTTCCACGATCTCATATTATAAAATGATGCAATTTTTCAGCACTGCCTACTAATTAGTTTACACCCTGAAGCAGGAGGATTAAGCATCTTAGTAAACAATATCTTATGTAATTAATAATTTTATTTACATGCTGTAAATATCTAATCCTTGCCAAATCGAAGCTATTTAATTGATGAGGTTATACTGTGTTAAATGCCACATTTCTTAATATAGTTTTCATTCTTCTTCCCTTCTGATATTTGAGATACGAACAAAGTGCAGTAATGAGAAATGAGCCAGAACCACTTTTGTAAGAGAAAAACTACACGCCATTTCTGCCCAGCTTCTTGAAAACAGAAGTAGACCTGGCCAAGCCACAGCATCGACACTGCGAGCAACAGCGTGGATTTCAAGCTAGCTGGTGGTTGTACAGTCCCTATTGCAAAGTTGGACCAGCTTTATTGGCTAGAAGGAGTTCAGCCGCTGGTAACAGCAGCCTGTTACTAAAACGTTAAGTCATGTACCAAACAGCACCCAATAAAACCAACGGTGACCAAGCTTTACCACAGGGAGATCCTGTAAATAAGTCCATTGTCAAGGAAGACAACACTGCATAACACACTCAAATAAACACTGAATTTTTCTTTCAATTGCCATACATTTGTTAGAGCTGTGCAAAATCTGCAATCGTTCCCAGTATCATTTATTTGTATACAAAGCCCTGGATCAATCTGTTATTTAAATAACACTCAGCTCCAGACTTCTGTATATATTAGACACCTTTCAAATTTTGATGGAGGGAGAGAAAAGGCAAGAAATAAACAGGATTTGACTCAACTCAGGGGAAATGTGACACATATCAATAATGGGGAGGCAAATTAATCTTAAAATTACTACTGGGTTTGACAGTATAATACACACATAAGATTTGTTTCCATCTTTTCCTCTGGAATATATTGAGCTTGCAGTATTTCTACTTACACTTACCCAAGTGGTTGCATCTGTTCCTCTCCTGAGTAAACTGCAATGATTCCCTTTTAGCTAGCGAACTTCTGCAAAGAGGCATGTTTGTTGATTTCCACGAACAATCCCAAAAGAATCATGCATGATAGAAAATTCACCCTTTGAAGAGGCCAGCATCAAGAACTTAGATCAGTAGTATCTTCTTGAATGTAATTCAGAATGCCATTTATGACAAATATCCAAATCCCTTTGATGTTAAAAGGTAATACCCTACTGAGGTGACCCCCAGTGAGACAAGCCTGAAGTCTAAAGCAGTCCAGGCCTAATTTATGAGAAGGTAATGGCACAGTTTCTTAACACCACCAGACAGGAAAGAGAGAAGGTTGGGGTATGAACATGGGACATCCTTAAAACTAGGAGTACAAGAACCAGGACCACAGAGTACATACAGGCATATTCTGTGTCCAAGCTCCCTTCTTGTGTACCTGTTAATGTTTCAGAGGTACACAATTCAAAACAGCTATGAAGCCAGACAATTAAAAAATAATCTAGATCTGGTGTTAAATATTTTCCCCAGAAAAATAGCATTTTGCATTTTAGCAACTACATTCGCCTTGCTACTCAACAGTTTCATAAGTTACCATTAAATAATGGTAATTATTTGCCATAGCAACTATAACAATATGTAATTTATATATAGTTTTAAGCTGTAACAATAGGTCCATTTCATTAAGAAGCAAAACTAACATACAATGAAAATATCTGTACTTTCAATCAAACAAAAAGAAATGTGTTTGCCAACAGGGAGAGATGGCTACTTGTCCTCATTTTGCAAAACCACTTAATCATCTGTGTTTCTCCAAATCAGAGTGTATTTCTGTTATTGATTATATTACAGCAGATCAAAGCATTTAGTTCAGTAGGGAAATACAAAGTCAGTAATTTAGACGGTTGCCATTAAAAACAATCAAACCTCAAAGTAGTTTATATAGAAATATTTGAAGGCATATGTTTAAAAAAACTTCAGGGTTTTTTTCAGCCATGTCCATTAGCATATAGAAAAACATACATTAGTCCATTAATTTTATCACTAGTGGCAAAATTAGAAAAAAATAGAAAAAACACACCTGGAAATAAAACAGAGTCCTGACAGTTCACTCAGATCTTTTCCACTTAGCTTCTTATGTGCCTGATTTTCCTCCCTGCTCCATAGAAGCCTCTTAAAAAGAAGGGAATCTATTTCACAATAAATGGACCGGAAAACCTGATCCAGACGCTTTCAGTTTTTTTCCATAGTTACAGAAATCTGAGCCAGTCACTGTTGGTGGAAGGGCTGGGGGAAATATGGAAAGCTGTTACCGTGGTGCCAGAGCACATCATATGAATGGAGCATTGCAAACCTGAGACAAACCTTTGGATCCACCACAAGAATCCCCTGATGGAAAATGAATAAAAAGAGTGGAAGACATTCAACAGCCCCAAGAGATTAGGAAAAGGAAATGAAGGATTAAAGGAAGATAAAGGATTGGGAGAAGGCAGGCAGATTTGATGGAAATGACTAAACAGACTGGAAAAAGGGAAAGCAAAAAGCCAAAGAAACCCAGCAGTTTAACCTCGGAGATACACCCAAGAAGAGAGACAGCCTGAGTCTTTGGCCCGTTTTGTGCACTGACAGCAAAGAAGTGACCCAGCAACCCAAGGACAAGAAGGTGCAACAGATTTACCGAGCATCTTTGACAAATTATTGTAGCTTTCCATATATTGCTCCATGGTGCTGCTGAGGAAGGACTCACCGGTGTTATGGAGGAAAAACAATGTGCTCGTCCTTCTGTTTGCTATTTAGTTCCCACTGTGAGCCTGCAAATAGGCTCATTTAATGTGCACTAAAAAAAAAAGGAAGCACACTTTGCCACCAATGTACATTTTTCTGACATTACAAGATTCTCTGGTGTCACATTTTGCAACAAAGATGTAGCATTTTATACTCAAAACTTGTGGTAGACTGTTTCCCATGATGAAAAAAAACCAAAACAAAACAAAAAAAGAAACCCAACAGAAGACTGAGAAACAACTTTAAAGTGTTTGTACAAATTCAAGGCAAAATATGAGACAAATTTCAGCAGATACAAAGCTATGCTCCCCTTTACACATCCAACATAAATCCATCAGTAAACACACACAAAAAATCTACTGTGTGTACTCTACTGTCTTGTCCAGCTTCAGGTGAACATAGTCCTATTGCAGTCCAAGAAATCTTGCTGCCATCCAAGAATTCAGCTGGGTATTGCATTATTCTAGAATAATTACTCTATTTCACTGGACCACTTCAATCACACATCCATTGGAATCATTTTAGCCTGATTTTGATAAAAGCTACCTATGATCTGCAAAATATAACTAGTCGGGTTATTAAGGATATCTGACACAGAAGCCAAATCAAATAATGAGTTATCCAAGTAGCTCACTGCTAAAATATTCTCAGAGACGAGCATATTTATTAATGTCTTCCATTGCGCTCATAACAGTTTTATTTTTGCATATCAATAGTTAACAAGCTTTAATAATAGCAACATTTTCTGAAGTCATTAGATCAATCTGAAAGGAAATGTCTTCCTAAAGAATCATGCATTTCCACTAGACATTGTACTATAATGGAGTTAAATTATTTAAATGTAATTACAAATACAAGCAAGGCACTGAAGCCATGTACCAATATTGCAAGCTGACGTGATAACAATATATAATGCATCTCTATGAGCAGTGCTATGAATGCTAAGATTTTTTTTTTTTTGTATAGAGAGGAGCTTTTGAACTATTTGGGCCCAGAGAACTTTCATCTTTTAATTCCCTTTTGTGGTACTTCAGCATGTTTCTTGTACAAATCCAGGTGCAGTGTGCCAACTAGATAACCAGGCTTGATTTAAAGCAAAACACCAAACAAGAATAATAACAACAGAAAGCCTAGAAAGAACAAAACCAAGAACAAAACCTTCTGCAGACGAAGGTGAGTGACAGCTGACTGACAGAGAATCACAGAAATACTTTTACACTCCCCCACT
This sequence comes from Anarhynchus alexandrinus, assembly GCA_008711295.1. NCBI lineage: Eukaryota > Metazoa > Chordata > Aves > Charadriiformes > Charadriidae > Anarhynchus > Anarhynchus alexandrinus. Next base: position 5,971,062 of record VUYV01000006.1, on the reverse strand, counting down.
TGGAAATAAGTAAATTATATTTCACATACAAAAGCACCACAATGACAGTGCAATTGCTTGCGAAGTGAAACCGTAATCCTAATATATCCATTTGACTTCAAACCTATGCTATTATATCCTGTTGAAAACAAAAGCATTTTTCCTTTTAGTACGCAGTTTAGTACAGGAAAAGCAGGTTGACAAAAACATTTGAAGTATGGTTAGAAAAAAAAAAAGAATAAAAAAAGGAATCAAAATACCAGCAGGCTGACTTATAGTAGTTATCAGCTAGTAAGTCAAACTCTGGAGCTTGAGGGTAAGTGGTAGAAGGCAAGAAACAGGCTATAATAAAGATGAACAGAAAATGGACAACACAGACTAAATAATAAGTACTTTGAGTCTGCAGCCTGTATTGTAATCAACTTTTCCCTTTGTACTGAGTCAGGGATCAAATCAAAAGCCATACAGACATGTGGACATCATTTCACTGTGACCAAACTGTTTTAAGATCTTTCTCTCAAACTCACAGAATGGTCAGGGTTGGAAGGGACCTCTGGAGATCACCTAGTCCACCCCCCTGCCACAGCAGGGTCACCCAGAGCCCGTTGGACAGGAACACATCCAGGCGGGTTTTGCATCTCTCTGGAGAAGGACACTCCCCCACCTCTCGGGGCAGCCCGTGCCAGTGCTCTGCCACCCTCACAGGAAAGAAGTTTTTCCTCATATTGAGGTGGAATTTCCCATGTTCCAGCTTGGGCCCATTGCCCTTTGTGCTGTCGCCGGGCACCGCTGCCTATTCAAGAGAAGCATTAAGACCCACGGCAGCCCCAGACCAGCTGGAAACCTAGGCTTTATTTTTGGTATTTTCATTTAGCTTTCGGACCCCAGAAGAAATCTTTGAAACAAACAGTGCCTCCGTTTCCTCCAGGTGCTTACTGTGCTACAAAGGCTTCCAAATGTTAAAAGTCTCAGTTTTTAATTCAAAATACCTTCTATTTAGTATTTTCCTTAGATCTATGCTTCTGGAAAGATGTGATTACATGATACTCAGAGATTTAAGAGATTGCAGAAGGATTTGGTATATGAATCTTAATCAAAGCTGTGAAGCAAATGCAGAAAAATCTTCCTAAAATATTCAATGCAAATGTTATGATTTTCAATCCAATCTTATGATCCCCAAACAAATGAGACTGGAAATGTTGGATAAAAAGTTCCTAACTATGGAAAAAAGGATAGGTGCAACTTACTCATTTACTTTTTAAAGATTTCTGATATTGCCAGATGGAAGATGCTATATGCTTCATGTAGCACAATGCTAGTTAAAAGTTCCAACAGAAACATCGGAAAGGGGATCTATCCCATCACCCCGAAGAAGGAATAAACCAAAAAATACTGCCATTTTTTTCTTATACGCTGATTTTCTAGGACAGTATCTTCCGTGAAGGAGAGTTAGTTGTGCTTGTTCTTATCCAAATCAAGAACTAAATGCATCAGAAGTGTCTCTCTGGATGTTTTCCGAGAGTGCCCGCAGAGAAGCAGCTCTGCCATTGAGCTGCTGGTCAGGACCTTCCTTCTCTCTGAAGCGCCCTCCCACAGGGGCCGAGCGCACATCCAGCAGGAGCCAGCAGCCACTCTCCTTCCCAAGGTGCCTGGGGTTCCTGATGGCAGGAATCTGTCCACGTACCCTTTTCCACAGTGTATTGTAAGTTCACAGCTTCAGGGAAAAGCCAAAATGAAGGACTGCTAAAAAAGCAAAGTCCTTGCCTATCAGGATATGCTGGTTTGATGTCTTCTCTTTCCAAAGCCAGCAGATGTCATTGTCTCCTAATCTTCTTTTCCTTATCAGGAGTGATACATTTAACTCAAAAGCTCTCATTCATAAGCAGAGAGAGTTACAAGTCATCCAGACAAATTTATCTTAGCTAGAAATGAGGGAAATTGGCTGATTTGCCACTTCAGCTCTTTCCAGAGGATTCCAGCATGCCTAGGAAGTCTCAGTTCACGCAGACTGCTCTGCAGGGTCTCTACCTGCACGTACTGCAATGTTTAAGCTCTCCTTACTTGATTGTCATTCCGTACCTTCTGGCTTCAGGTCCTCACTTGTGTGGGTAATGCAGGGACATGTTCCCCAGTGGGGAGCACTCCCCTTCTGTGCAGCAGCAGCAAAGCACGAGCATTTCAAATGATAAGCAGCCCTTATGCTTTATAAGCATTGTACTGACTTGATTTCAAAAGGGAGCTGCAAAAGAAATGGTCTGTGTGTGGCTTTTTGCAGAGTCTTCCTCAAGCAATAACAATGAGATCAAAGCAATTAAAGTTGAGGGGGTTTGGGGTTTGTTTTTTTAAATCTTTTCTAGTATGGTAAGAACTCTCCATCCACTTCACAGATTCAATGAATAAGAATACGGGGGTGCATAGTCTCTTGTTAGAAGAAGAGAAATGAAATGGAAATGAAAATAGTGGTCACAAATACAGAAAAGTCTTTTCTAAAAGTACTGAGTTTTACTTGTCAAACAGGGAGTAAAACTGACGTTTTTCACCCACTGAGTCTGACCTTTGTCCTCTTATTCAGAACATGGATTTTTACACACCAATTCTTTAAACTATTTATGCTTTCAGTCCCAAAGAACTCAGCTCACATAAGCAGAGCCTTTGATTTTTTTTTCATCATTAATATGTTCCTATTTCATTTATTGAAAGAGCACCAATGTTGGTTTTCTTTCCTGATTTGAAATATACTCCTATTCTCAACAACAAGCACAAGAACACAATGCCACATTGCTAAGGGTGCTACAACAGAAGAAGTCAGTCACAATCATTTACCAGTAACAATACAGTTTTGATTGGAAGTCAGAAAGCTATAAAACCTTGAGTGGTGATTCATATACCTGCTTTATACATAATTTTGCCATATTTAATACAAATGATCCTTCAGACTTCAATCACACTATGAGTTGCTCCTACAGAAATCAGTTCCATAACAAAAATATACTCTTCTGCAACTAATGAACATAGAAGAGGTTTGCTCATTATCACTCTAATCATTGCCATCATTGTAAGGACTTCATTAATATTGTTACATTCTACTGCTTTTATAGGAGTTCACAATCCAGTAGTTGTTGTTACCGTTGCTGCAGCAGGTAGAATTAATAATTTGAAAGTGGTAACATCGTTAAAAAAATACTCCAGAAAACATCTCCATGGAACATGGAGAGCAAAACATAATGCTATCGGTCTATGCATTCAACTGTAAGACCTGGAGTCCCCCTTGTTAAATGAATATTAGCATGATTTTACTATGAATAAAAATCAAACCCCAAAAGCCTAGATTTGGTTTTGTGATTGAGGCACAAAAGTAAGAATAAGGATTTCTAGGTTTTAATTCCAACTTTCTCACTAAATGATGTTTTTGGATACAGTCAACCCCATTTAAAATAAGAAATGGCGGAGATTTCATACGTATTTCTATTTCCCAATTAGAGAATAGTTGCAATACTTCAATGCGAAAGTCAGCTCTGTATGGGGAAGTCATGCGTCGCTGAGCACCTCAAATTGCACTTTTTCCTAATGTGTCTCTAGAACTGGACTGCAAATGGTACGCATGACTTCAGACAAGCATGAATTGCCATATGCCAAAGTTATTATAAAATTGTTTACTGAGATTCCCGTTTCAACGTTCTTACATGTTTCTATACAGAATGTATACGTCTTAGATAGACTTTGCTGAACTTCTGCAAAGAGTCTACCAAAAACCCTGACAGAAAATAACATACAAAATAAGATTGGAATTGACAATTCCAGCAGATATCCAAATACCAAATATGGACAAGAGTTCACAAGGTTAAATGATTACACTTTCTTTCCATTATTTGGGATAGCACTTATGGGTTCTTAACCTATTGCAATTACAGTGTGTGCAAGTAATTTTTTTTTAAGACGTCATCCCCTTCATTTGTCTCCAGTAAAGTAGCAGTGCTAATGTAAATGCTACATGATGAAGCGAATATGATTTTTGTCAGAGACATTTATTCATTTTGAAATTTCTGTTGCAGTATTTCTTGCAGCAAGTGTGTGTGCCATTCTCTCCTACATACAATAGCAACATTGAAGTAAGAATAGGCATAGGATTTGCCTTTCAAATTTTGTTGCACCATCACCAAACAATGTTTTAATTTCTATTTTGATTAAATAAAAATTTTGGTTTTGCTTTAACACTAGCTATTATTGCAATTGCAGATTTACCTGGTCAACACAACACTTAAAATTGGCTAACTCATTGGGTTGTGTGGCTGACCCTTGTTCAGCCTTAGATACCTCCAAGGCTACTCTCACTTAGGTTGCCACATTTTATTCATTGATATCAGAAATTCTATGATAAATGATACAATATTATACTTATTTCCTATATATCTTTCAACACCTGTCTGTTTCCATTATCTGAACCTCATCTTCATGCCCTAAAACTGACTCTGTGTGTGTGTGTGTTCCTGTTTATTACTGAATGAGAAAAAAGAAGGAAGTTCCAAAATAAAAAAAGGTTAAAGTTACATTAGACTGAGATTAGCGGTGGTTTAAGCATTTTAAACATCTGCTCGGGAGAGTGATCCTTAACTAAATACAAAGCCTGGCAGGAAAAGCTGAAAGAATTTACATTACTGAAAGGGCATCAGATGCAAAAGGATTCCAAATGGTTACTTCAAAACATATCTGGCTATGGAATAATCCAATTTCATATCTAAGAAAATATTTTGTGCCATGGAGCAAAAGCAATATCCTTCCACTCCCACTGTGAAGACCTGGGAAGACTACATATCTATAATTGTTCAGAAATAATGTAGTACTTTCGTCTTTGAACCTCCCTCAGCTCATCAGAGTACAATCAAATGCACTGAGGAGAACTAGTCCACAAATGGTGCAAACACCTTTATATAAGAAACCAAACAGTTAGCATTACGGTAATTACTCTTCCCATCTATACAGATATTTACTTATGGATGGAGCAGGTCCAGAGGAGGTCCATGAAGATGATCAGAGGGCTGGAGCACCTCTCCTATGAAGACAGGCTGAGAGAGTTGGGGGTGGTCAGACTGGGAATACCCTGAAGAGACCTTATAGCCCCTTCCAGTATCTGAAGGGGGCCTACAACAAAGCTGGAGAGGGACTTTTTATAAGGGCATGTAGTGATAGGACGAGGGGGAATGGCTTCAAACTGGAAGAGGGGAGATTTAGATTAGATACCAGGAAGCAATTCTTTACACTGGGGGTGGTAAGGCACTGGCCCAGGTTGCCCAGAGAAGCTGTGGAGGCCCCATCCCTGGAGGTGTTCAGGGCCAGGATGGATGGGGCTTTGAGCAACTTGGTTTAGTGGGAGGTGTCCCTGCCCATGGCAGGGGGGTTGGAACGAGATGATCTTTAAGGTCCCTTCCAACCTAAACCATTCTATGATTCTATGATGTTTACAAACATATAGGCTAAAATCTCAAGTTTATGTTAAATGTCTTCATAATGTGGGTATTGGAGAAGTATGAAAAACCTAAAGTTAATTAACAGTGGGTATCATATTTTCCTATGCACCAATTTCATTAGAGTTTGCGAGTTAGAGAATTAAAACATTTCTGATCCAGTTAAATAGGAGGTACCTTAGCTCTGACACTGTATTTTTGAAAGACCTAAGCAAAAAAGATAAAAGAAAAATCTCTTACACGATCTATGGGCCTTAATATTGTGCTTCACCAGCTACCCAAATTGTTTTCAGCAGTTTAGTATATCTCATAGGGATTTCAACTTAAATGCGAAATACGGTACCTGATGTGAAAGGCTAGTATTTTATACAAAAAACACCAAGTAATAGGTCTCTTCTTGCACAGAATTTTGGAGAAATTACAATGCATTAGTAATATGCAATCCAAAAGAAAAGTATAAAATTGATAGTCTAGAAAATATCCCGTGTAAAATATCAAACTGTATTTGTAAAAAAGAAAAGTTTCCATATAAAACTATGTCCTATAAACTTCTAGATGAAGGTGAACCTTCACCTGAAGAAAAACTGTTCTGTCAATAATATGCTAGTGTTTGCTGCAGTCAAAGAAGCACTTAGAAAGCAACCTTAGTTTACTGCCAATATAGCCCTGGGTTTTTTATTCTAACATTTTATGAGGATGAAAACACCATTTGAATGTCAAAGTTTTCGATTTGGTGAAAGACTATCAAAGACTCTGGAAGCTAATACAGGCACAATTATTTTAAGATTTGCTTATACATGTCAGTGTGTGTGTGTCTCCTTATCCACAAATGTAGAATGTCTCTGTCCCTACAATGTCCCACTTGTGTCTCAGGTTTTTTTCTCTCCATCATCATCTAAATTCTCCGTAATACTGCAATGTGACTCAACAACTCCATCAACAAATCCAGATTAGAATGTTCTGTTAGCACTACAATGAACTGAAAGATAAAATATGTCATATTTTATGATATGCTTGAAGGTATTCAACTGAAAGGCCTGTAAGTCAAAGTGTTCTTATTTCTCTAATCTTTAAATAGGAAGAGAAAACATACAGATAGGTTAATTCTTCTTTCACTTGAGAGCCAGAATATTCACATCAGCAAAGTTGCCAGAAGTTAAGTTGCACTCTTGCTCAAAACATGGAATCAGTTTCCAAGGCCTAAAATCCCCATATATATTGTCCCCCTTTGAAAGAATTACAAAAGAACATTATAAGTGGTAGTGATAATAAGTGAAGTGATAATAAGTGCATAGACTTAAAAAAAAGAAGACAACAAGAGCAGCAAGCTTCTCAGGTTTTGTAGTTTGGTTTTTCTTCACACTGCCGAAGACACTGGAACGGAGTAGCAGTTCACAAGTACTTTCCCGTAGCTACCTGCCCCACATACTCAGTGAAATTTGTCTCCCAGGGACAATTAATTCCAAAGAGCCCATGATGTATACTGATGTGGATTTACCTCTAAGGAAAACAATTTCCTGTACTGCTCTCTAGCTAACTGAAGAGTGGACAAGTGGGCAGATTTTATTCGAAATATAGGATAAACCTTGCAGCCATGGAGCATTTATTTTGGTACCTCTGCAAAACCATTCGTCACAGCAGGAGAGGTGCTAACCCCATTGTGTTAGAAAATAATTTGATTCATGGCACTTGATATGGAATCATCGTGAAGCGACAAATCAAGCTTTAGGCACTGCATCAAAAGCTGTAAATGGTGAAAAATGTATTTGGAAGCATGGATTCCATCTTGCTGGGCAGTCATATGAAACAAGTCCCATATCATGGATATGGTATTTTAGGCGAGAGGGAAGTGTGTTAACTGAGTGACTTCATGCTTTCAACTCAGACATCTTTATTTTAGGAGAGGCAGCTAAAAATCATCTCAAAATGAAGACTGAAGAAAGCTAGGGTTATTGGAAGTCACAGGACAACACCACCTGCTCGCTGTGACTGAGATCCGCCATTAGCACCTTCTCCTCTCTCTTAATTCCCTCCACACACCACCACTGACGATCAATCCAGAATCAACTAACTAGTTCAATTATCTCAGTCATTTTAAGCTACTAATGCAATTATGGAAATTCTACTTCTTACTCCAGATCCCAATTCAACGTAAATACAAACTTTCTCTCAGATTCTTCCACATGCCCACTCGTTCCTTTCCAGAAGCTTCACAAGAATCATCTAAAGGGAGCCGCTCTTCACAGACCTTCTTTGACCACATAGCATGTTTCAGCCCATACCTGGAATCATTCAGCATGTTCTCCTTTGTCAGCAAGGCTCTTATGAGGCAGTATAGAAATATTTCTCTAAGATGACGATGGGCAGGGTAACACTTTTTTCCTCACGGTTGCATCAGTTCTATTAACTAGCTTGCTGAAATAGATTTTAGTAGCTACATGCCATACAGCTTGTTCCTCCATACAGAGGGAAGATCTAAATGTTTGCTTTGCAGACATTTGGAACTTATAATAAACACGATGATTAATTTAAAACCGTTCTCTAAGGTCATAATTCTACAAGAGACTTTATACGGGCATATTCAGCAGCCATATAAATTCAAGCATACCTTCATGGATATCTTCGAAATCTATTCTATTAAGATGGACATGCAAAGCTGAATTGATCCTGGAAAATGCTACTGAATGCTTGTGTCAAAAGGAACTATTTCATGCATGCGCAACATTCAAAAACATATTTATTGCTAAGTTAACCTTATGATCAGCAACCAGCTAAGAACAAAGAAACGAAACCAATATTTTCTCTGCAGACCATCCTGTTCCTCTGGAGAAAAGAAAAATATAAAGATAGCAAAAAGTGGTTCCACGTTTAAAGTAAAATATTAAGCTAGATGTCCTTTACAATGGAACAATTTCCTATCATTTTGTTCTTTTCCTTAAATTTTCAATACCAAAGCTCTGCTTCAATTTGCTAGAAATAAATTTCTCCTTAAAACACCTCATCTAACCTTACAGAACAAGTTACCACAGTCAATGGTTCTTGGGGTTCAATTGTGCCTGAAGACAAAACTCAGCTGACTTCATATATAATTTTCTTGATGATGAGGGTACACATGACGCCTTGTCCTCAAGAACAGGACCATTTTCTGGATGACCAAAACACTATAATAGTGTTAAACACGTTCATTGGTCTGGATTTAGGTGATAAACCCATTTTAACATCCAAGTTAAGCACTTGGTTTAGACTCACATAGATTCTTTCATACTCTGCCTTCTTTGATCCCAAGTATCCTCTAGCTACTAACCTTCAAGGTAGCATTTAGATTAAATTCAGAATGATATACTTAAATAAGTTGCTGTTAGCAATGTGTTATCGTGTGACACTTGAGTCTATGAATTCTTTCAGTTGTCAATGACAGCTCAGTGATAAACCTCCCTCTCAGCCAAAACATCCCCCTGATGCACCTTATTTTCCCATTTGCTTTTATGTTTAACAAAATGTCATACAGATACAAACAAATAGGAATACATTGTATCAAATATTACTCACAGTAGAATTTTCAGAAGATGACACAGAGGAGAGATATTTGTTTATTTGGAAAATAAAAGAAAATCTCAGTGAACCGTCTTGTTCGTCGTCAAGCTCAGACCCATAGAACAGACTGTACCGAGATTCCTTCTCTCCCCATATTTCCACTCCAAAATAATGTATAAGTTCATATTCTAAAAGGTTTTTTAAACCCTTTTTGACTGCCTTTCATTTAAAGAATCAGGAGGCTTTACTAAAGGCTGGTATCAAGGACCTCACTGAAAGCATGCAAGAGCCCCAGTAATTAAGGTAACTGCTGCAGAAAAGTGTGTTATGCTGCCTCAGCATTATCTAGCTGACCCAAAAAAAGTTGTTTGTTAAGCTGTCTAAGCTCCATGTAAATTATAACAACAAAAGACTAAGTTGAACTGCATTTTAGACACAAGTTTAAGTATACTTTTCTTCCCTCTGAAAAAGAAGCAGAAGAAAAAAAGGATATACAATGTCAGGAGTAAAGAGAAGAACAGCAATATTCAGCAGCTGTAACACAGCCACACATGACGCACATAGCACGGTGTGACACACTGCGATGAAGGTGTGGAACTCCTAGTTCCTTACTGTTAAGAATAATGCCAGGGATTCTTTAGAAAAAAAAAAAGAAAAAAAAAGGAAGCAATAATATCATTCTCTGCCAGCAAAACCAAGAAACATCAATAATCAAGACATGTTACATAGTACAGGGTACAATAAATATTTTCTTTGAACAAATCTGTCAAGCCCACATCAGAGATTTTTATGTCGCATAGAAGAAATACTATATGCACACAAATGATTTCTTTCAACAGGCGATTTATTAAAGTGGCTCAATAATCCCATTTATTGCTTACTGTTCCTCAACCTCTCTAAAGAATTGAAGAGGTCGTCTTTGTGTTCAACACACACACACTCGTGCACGCCAGACGCCTACAAGCACACCAGAAAAAAAACCCACCAGACTCTCTGATAACTCAACTGCCTTAACCAGGAGTTTTCTTTCTCTGTGCTATGTTCACATGTATGCACCCAGAAAAGGCTATCTTTTGGTAAGAACACAGAATAAATAGGGATATACATGCCGCATTTTCAGATGAACCTTAAGGCTACTTAAGGAAGTCCGCTATGCTTCATTTGCCATGCCATCCAGTCCATGAGATCAAAGTCATATCACACCTTCTCAAAGGTTTTAAGAATATGAGCCTATTACAGCATGGAAAAAATTAGGTATTATAGAGGAAAGTACAACAGCAAAACTCCTAACAAAATAAAGCAACTTACAAATGAATCATTCAGCAGTATTCATACTCTGATACCTTCTCCCAGAGACAGCCTTCCCTCTGGAACACTGACAGACACACAATTGCATTAAAAGATAGAGCTTTATCATTTCAAAGAGCTCTAATTAAAAGCATGAATAAAAGTAATAAACCTACATAATTTGTAATTTTAATGTTTCCAAAACACATCTATATTTTAATCCCGCCATACTATTACTGCTATGAGATGGATAAACTATGAGAGGATATGAACAGGAAGGATGTTTTCCAGCTGCTACTCCAATTAGTCAATAGGTATTCCAATATTGTATCCAAGAGCTCTAACGTTCATCACAAAAACACAGGGTCAAACAGCACGTTGAGGTTGTGGACCAAGAGAAGCCTTGCCTTGTCCGCCTTACTACTGGCTAATGCATACCTACCTTTACCTCCCGTACCTCCAGCTACACACTGCTGCCTGTCTCTTGCACCAGTTCTGATCACCCGACCCTTTCCTAAGCCTTGCCAACACACTGGGCTGGTAGAAAGACTAGTGTGGTCCCCTGGTCCTGGATTTTTTTTTCACTAGCTTTAACTCAGTCCTTACATCAGTACAATAGAACACCATCATAACTAACCCCATTTCCCATGTTCTTCTCTCACTGGCAAATAAAAAGATAAAAGCAGCAATAACATCTTAAACCAGCATTTACATACTAGAACTAGAAAAGTGACACTAAAGAGTTTTTACTCTTCAAGAAGCAGCATAGGCAAGGTCCAAACTATTTGTTGCTGGAAGCTCTCAGAATTGTAGGGAATCCTATACTCCAAAAAATAACAAAAACTATGTATTCTACTTTTAAGTAACCAGACACACACACACAGAATCCAATCAAAAAGGAAAAGGACTTTGCTTAACACATAGGAAATAAGTGCATGAATCTGAAAAATCAAAGTCGTGGAAGAAAAAAACCACATTGGTACGGCTAGAGTAATAAGAAATTATTTAACAAAAAGAAATTAAGTTAATGAATGGCCTGAAAGGTCTGACAAGATTTATTCATTTATTTGGCATCAATGCCCAACAAGCAGCCAAAAGAGGTGGCTGGAAGAAGAGATACGTATGTTCTCTTTGACTCTGGTTCCAGCCTATTAACAGTACTGAAAACATACGCTGCTGCTCACTCGTGCTTATCAAAACACTCTCCTTACACAGTTGCAGTCCTACAAAAGAGAGGAATGCACAAAGATCTGATTTTACATTAAAAGCCTAATTACGTGGACAAAACTACTTTTGGCAAGTACTCTGGGCTTCCAGCACTTAAAGTACTGGAACAAAGTGACAGCTTCAGAATTCATTATTCCACTCAGAAATATATTACATCCTTCCTCAGTGATAAATAATTTGGTTTGGTTGTTGAGGATGGGGTATATCTTGGGCTTATGCGCCTTTTGGGGGGAGAGGCCGAGGATTTTTCTGTATTATTTATCAAAGTATTCGGTTCATTGCCTTTTCTGCCCATCACCCTTCGTATTACATTTTTCTCCATCCTGCTCTCCACATTAAACTTGGTGATGCAGTATCACACTTCCAATTTTTCTACTATTAAATCTATGCCTGGGTACAGGTAAGGTGTGAGGACACTGATTATCAGCTCCTCTCCTTTCCACCATCACTTTTCCAGCAAATGTGTTACTAAACCCAAACCCACCCCTAGTCCTCTGAAGCTCTGTGGTAAATACTATTTCACAGTGAATTGGTCCCTTTACTTTATAGATGTGTATGTGTACCTACACGTGTGTAGTAACCATGCATGTATATGGCGATTCAACTTGAATAATCTCACAGGCAGGAATAAGCTCTTCTTCATACCTGTATGTGCAATAATGGTTGTTACTAGGGATGAAACCCTACACTTCCTGAGATGAATAGTTTCTAAAGCTGCAGCTGTTGGAAGATTTGTGTATTCAATGGAAATTAGAGGAAGGACATTCTGGGCTGGAAGTGGAGTGAAACATATTAAGCCCTACGTAAGCTATGCAGATACAAGTCATACGGAGCAGCAAAATTTTAGTGCCTATTCAAGATCTATAGTTTTCCAAATACAGAAGAAATTTTTAAACATTAACAGCTAGACATCTGAAACAAATGGTGTTGGATAAAACCTCCCTTGACTGTAAACATTTGAACTATTTCCAGATAGGGAACATATTCATCTAACCGGTTTAGAAGTACTGATTCCAGTTGCTGCACAATATAGAGGTCCCTCATCAAGGTGTGGGTTTCATCTTTTGCATCAAAATTTGCCTTAACAGGACTATGTGGAAGGAGAGTGGTGCTCAGCATGAGTAAAGGCAATAGTTTGGACAACACCTTCGTTTCACTGCTCAAGACGGAGAAGTTACTTTAACTGCACTAAAATCCATGGATGGCTGAATTATCATCCTATCTTTAAAAAAGTATTATAATATACACAGCACACTGGTTTATCACCACTTTGTTATTTATATGGCATAATAAAATTAAGCTAATGATTTGGTCTTTTTTCCTAAGACAGCAAAATATACCGAGTCAGAATTAAAACCAGTGCAGTAGCCTAAATTTTGCGTAAATGAAATGCTTTAAGAGGATCTGGAAGATGCTTCTTAAAAAGTTGACATGTCCTAGCTGAAACTTAAGGACATAACTACTGCATCTGTGTCCTCTTTCAGCAGGTAGATGGAGATATACAATACTTCATCTTTTTGACTTGCTATTTTACACAAAGATTTAACTTTTAAATGACTGCTGGTGCCCAGCCGCCAGGTAGCTAGATTTCAGTAAAGCATTAGGGCTGCCGCTGTCAATGCAGTCACCGTCATATGAAATGTATTACAGCATTATACACCTAACAAGTTACACTGGAGCACCCTGTCATCCATTGAAACTGGCATTTTGGCTATTTGATGTTTCAGAAGAAGGCAATATATAAATGTCTAGTTCCATAAAAAAAAAAATGAAAGGATTTCAATTATTTGCTGTTAAAAACTGTACTAGAAAGTGTGCAAACTACAAAGAGAAATATTACTCTAAGATTAACACGAGACCCAAATCCATAATATACACCTATATGAGACAGTCTAGCAGCACTTCATCAGCCAAAGAATTTGCATGTTCGAAATTTCTAAGGCAGGCAGAATGTAATGCCTGATGAGAGCTGACAGGCAAGGGATTAACAAGAATAGAGACAAGTAATTCCACCGTAGGTTTTACCTGCAACTGACACAGGTAGAAGTACTTAATGAATTATTCCAAAGAGATGAGGAGGGTGACAGAGCCCTCCACCTGTCTCACATCAGCTCAGGCACTGTTTGATAGCTCTTGGCACCTGGTAGCATCCTGGATAAATCCTAGATGGGATTGCTGTATTACTCCTATAGAAGTAGGAATTAGTTTTAAGCAGGTGAAATGCAAACTGACTTTACAGTTCCTCATGGTGGGATCTTGATATTGAATATGGATATAAACCCATATACTAACAATACTTTGTATTACATCATTACACTTCTTTCTGAGGACAATGGAGAAACAATTAAGGAACTTGTGCAAGAATATATAACAATCCCCTTACAAGGAGTCCAAGCACTCTGACTTGCTGGTATTCTGCTTTCCTTGGAGGATCCCCCTCGCATTCCCCTGGCTATCTGTGTGCGTTACTGAATATTCATTTTGTGATTCACGGGACTACAGCAGTTTTTAGTTTGCCTCTGGATCAGAGAGAAAATTTCTGAATAGAGCTTTGTAGCTTGGAGTGTTTAGTTTTCCTGTAACATCATTACTGAGCTAGCTACCCACATCCTAGGACATCAATTCCAGATATCCTGCCAAAGATCAGATGAGATCCAAAGGACTGCATTCATTAGCTGCCAAAAAAATGCCGGGGGGAAGGGATAGAAAATTGCCTACATCTGTGACAGTGGAAAAAGGAAATACAATGTAGTTCAATATGAAAATACAAGCAAATATTTACCCATGTTAAAAATGAGCACAGCAAACCCAATTTTATTTTCAAAACACAAATAAGCTTGCTGAATATTAGAGAGAACGGACTTTTGAACAAAGTCTTACAAAAGCACTAAAGGAATATTGTCACTTCATACTTAGGTAGTATTTTCATGTCCTTACTTTTGTACTGTGTTCTTATAGTACTCTCTAAGGAAGAACATGAGCCGCTTTTCTTGATTGTTCCATTATAGTGCCTGAATATTCTGTATTCTCTACAGATGGAGCTGTGTATTCACAGAGTTGGTTTTGTACAAACAGCTCAGTCAAAGTAGCACAAGGATTAATCATCATATGCCTGATTTCCCATAAATGCTGGGGAGAAAAACAGGGGCTTGCAAGAAGACCCCTTTCCGCCCTCACAGGAGTTGTGTGTTTTTCAACCTCTTAAGATACTTGAGCCTTGAAAGGCGAAGAAAACATTTCATCTTTTTACTGATCAGCATCCACCTAAGTATCCTGAAAGCAGTGCGAAAGGAGCCGGGGCTTTAACGTGCTTCCTGGCGTTGATTTTACTTAAGTTCATCGTGCACGTTATAAACACACACTCCCCTTTTCAAAGTACTCTTATTCTAAAGATGCTTTATTTTACAGCTTCCCGCTCAAAGGAAGCACTTGATTACTGCGTGCATGTCTGTACTGCTTCTCTAGCAGCTGTTCTATCCATACTGCTAAATCAACAGCGTGGATGGAGCTATGCTGTTAGTGCTTCAGAAGGAATTGTGATTACATGAATGGCTGTATATTGAAGCAACATACATTAAGACCTTTATCTGTCTGAAGTGTGAATTATTAAAAATACACAAATATAATGGTTTTCCCCTGTGTTCCGTGTACCTTTGTAAGATTAATCTGAGTCATGCAACCTCATCAATAATACAATTCCTGGAATCGGAAACAGAAGCACAACAATGCCGATAAATGCAAAGCATAGTCATCAATTCCATTTTCTACACTTTGTTGCTAGCACACTGTTATCTAATAGAATGTTATGCTGTTAAACTAATATTTGTGATTTTAAATACACATGTAAAGTTTGAGGGCAAAGGTTTTTTCAGTAAGAAGAGGCCAGTCTTATTCATTGCTCTTTAGACCACACTTAAAATTTGAATTTTTTTCCTAAGTTATTTTAACTTCATACAAACTCTTCAAAATTGGCTTTGAAAGCCATATGTAATAGTGAGAGGGGTAGAAGAATATAGAAGCTTTATTTTAAGTTGCTACTTAATAAAAGTTTAATTCCTAGACTAGGTTCATCAGTACTTTAAATAAGAAAACTAGTTTAAAAGAGAACATCGACACAGAATCCATACAAATTTGTTTGCCTAACAGTTTTCATGTAAGTTAAATAATTGCTTAACATTATGTTTGCAAACTAACAGGTGATTTATTTTAATTACAAAATAATTTATTAAATTTGTTTTATTAATTACTAAAATTTTAAAACATACAAATGCTTTTATAAAACATACGCGTTATATTAGAAGCAAGAGGGGACCTTCTCTGTTAAAAGAAATTGAAAGATTTAAAAGATTATGTAAAATTATTTAAATATCAACCAAGTCACAGGAACCTGCCCACCCTTGGAATAAAACAGGTGTAGTTTCATGGCTCCCCACTACTCCTTGCAAGCCCTTTCGGAGTCCTGTGCTGGGAGCAGTTTACTTCCTCTCCTACAGACCATCAGCTCCGACCAGGCAAGCAAGCAAGTACAAAGAGACGGGGATTTCTTTGCATAGTCATCATAATCCTACACATCAGTGAGGGTAACTCCAGTGTAGGACTGCATACTGATACAGGAGTGCCATAAGCATCACAGACTTACTTCAAAGCTCATTCCGAGAAACTGGAAGACAATTTAAGGAATGAAAAAATGAGAGGGATCTTGCAGCTGCTGCATCCGTAAGCTAAAATAAAAAGGGACTCTTGAAACTGTATATAAGGTTCTCAGAAGGCAGCCAGTGCTCCCCAAAGGCAGGATGGCTTGGACTACATTTCAAAAAAAACTGCAGAGCAGAACATCCATCCGAATGACCCTTCACAACGGCTGCATCTCCTCCTGCTCTCCCGCACACCCAGTTATTTCACTTTGGTGTATGAGCTCAATAAATTCCCTGCTTCAGAAAGAGGATGTAACAGGGAGCCCTGCTAACCACAAAAGTCTACATAATTAAGCTCCAGCTTCCTATTTTACAAATCATCTTTGACAATCCTTAATAGCTACTTAGCAGAATAACAGCATAAATATTACTTTTATAAATAGGAACGATCTATTTAATACCTTTTTCTTTATTACGGCATTTAATATAATTATGGAGGAAATAAAATTTCCCTAGTGTGAAGCTGCACATGCAGCTTGCACTCCTGCAAAGTTTCCTTCACTTGGACCGTGAAATACAGGAGAGACCTGAAGGATGTGCAGTCCGATAACCACAAGCCATACTCCAGCCACTTGGCTCGAGCTGAGCTCAGCCTTATCACTTCACAAGGAAGTTTGGACTCCAAAAAGCAAAGGCATAAAGTCCAAAGCACATACTGAAAGGTGGAACTGAGTCAGAAACTCGGTGAAGGAAGTAATTTCCGAGCAGGTTGTAAAGCCATGGCCTGGTTTGTGAGCCACCTGGATGCAAAGGTACAGGATGACACTGATGGGCAAACAGGGAAGTTCGCATTCGAACAAGCTTCCCCAAGCCCTCCGAGGCTTCTGCATGCCTTCACAGCGGCACGAGCACGCCGGCTGCACCGCTAGCTGCTCTGAAGACGAGCGGCCAGGGGCAGGCAGCGACTTTTACATTCCAGCTACTGAGCTCCTGTTCCAGTGCCCGCCTCGCCTCGGCCATGGGAACCACTTTGTAACTTCACCTCAGGCAAATACGGAGCGGTGCGTACCGCGCTCCTCCGAGAATCCCCCTCCGCTCAGCTCCTGCCACCTCTCGTTTAGCACTTTGGTGAACACACTCTTTTACAAGGCTGGCCATTTGCTCAAGGCCTGAGGGCGATTTCGTTTTAGACATTAGTAACAAAAAAAAAGCCTCCGCGCTGCGTGGGAACCTTTCCACCTTAGGCTCTATAGGCCAATTTAACTAAGAAAATGATGATCTCTTCCTCGTAGGAATTTCATCTCTGTGAAACAGCTACGTAAAGAAAAAGAGTCTCAGAGGGACAAAACCTCAAGTCTACCTATAAAAATACTCTGGAGAGAGTCCTGAAATATCTATATATATTTACATACACAGGTACAGATTCACTCCTTAAGTGTCTCGTATAAAGGCAGCAAAATAACTCAATCCTCTATGTACTTTTAGTCGACAAAAAGGTGGTGAATATGTGCTTATTTGTGATACTCATTGCTCTCTCCTCTAACACCCTTGCTCTGAGAAAATTGAAACGTGTATTAATTAAGAAAAGTTCATTAGATCAACAGATTCATTAACCTTTTTTGGGAAATGTACATTGAGCACCAAATTAATCAGCATCCTAAAAATCAAGTCACAATTTATCTCCCTGTGTATTATTTTTTTTAAACATTTTTCAACATAGATGTGTATAAAACCAGCATACATCACTTTGGGAATACTTACTTCTTACTATAATTCCCTAATGGTCAGCTCTCACATAAAAATACATTTTTTACCTTATTTAAACAGAAGACCAATTTAAGAAACCGCCTGGGATTTCAAATCTGTTTTCAGACGTTATTAATTTGGAAGTCTTAGGCTGTGCCCTCCTCTGACTCCAGCAGTGCCCGCTGAAGAAGCTGTCTTTCCACCAAATTAGCCCAGTCCCCACTGATGAACCCCCTCCAGATCCATTGTGTTTCTTAATCACTTTCAGCAAAATGAGTTCATTTATTTTAAGCTCAGTTTTTACCTATCAGGTCTCTACCAAACAACTTCATTTTACTAGGAAGAGCACACCTGAGGCTGTGACGATGTCAGGCACATTTTGATCTGGTTCTTTTCGGCTGTAGATAGCGCCAACAAAGCTACGGCATGTTGGGGCGGTCGGGGTGCTGACCACCAAGGTTGCCCACCAGTCTCTAGGGTATCTTACGTTTATTTGTCTATAAAGACTCCACCAGCTGTTAGTAGTTCTGATTGATCTTTCTTATGGACATTTAGATTTAGTCCATTACTGAAAAAAATGTGAAAAGTAGATTATTTTGACTGTATTAAAAGTGATATTTTATTTGAAATTTTCTCCCAGTTCCATAGTTAAGGACACAGAGCTTGTACGAGCAATCTGCTTTTTGTCATTCACGTGAAAAGCTGACTATGCTGCAAAACCTTTGTTCTTCATAAAAAATAAAGGCAACAGCTTGTGGACCTAGGCAAGACAAGCCTAATTTAGGACCGATCAAGTCCTTTCAGTTGACACAGATCTGCCAGGTGCCCTTGCAGCAAAGGCCAAACACATCATCATTTTATCACCACATTTGTTTCAAAACCCCTCTCATTACTTTCCAACTCCTAGTCACTAATTTTTGCCACAGTTAAACTGAGAATTAACATCAGCGTAGCTCCCTTTATCACTGTGTGTTACATTTTAATATAAGAATATTTCAAAGTGATGTTGCCAGCTGCATGTAGTTTCCAAACAGCAGGAAATACATTATTGGTGGGAAAATAAAGTCAGATTGAAAACCACTCACACGATGAATATCAAAGAGTTAGCACTTTAAAATACTTGCTTCAGAGAAATCAGCACATTAAAAAAAAAAAGGATCTCAGGAAAAAATTCTCATCTTTAACCACATGTAACAAACATTTAGTTTTCTGTTTCAAATGAGGTTCATTCTGAACAGCTTCTATAACTTTAGCAAGGTCCCAATTTCAGAAGGAAAACTAATTCATTTTCAAACAAAGAGGTAATCATTAACTGCCTGATCAGCACAAGAAATAACTGACAGTTAATTGTATTAATTTTTAACTATTGATAGGTAGACATGTAAGTAAGCGATACTGTTATGTTAGGAAGTTTTCTTCATTTCTTTTTATTCATAGTAAATATCAATATCCATAAATTGGCACCACCAGGTCTTATTTACTCTGTTAGGACTAAACTGGGACAGTCAGAGGTGGCCATCTGTGTTTGGCTTTTTCATCCCAGAGGACACAAAGACCCAGTGGTCCCCATGATATGGCAAAAAGCACAAATATTCCAAAAATGGCCACCCGAGCTTTTTGATTATTGTCATTGGTAGTCATTACCTAATTCAGATTTGATTAAAAAGCATTGCACATGCTTCAAAGCTTCCACACCATGTGTACGAGGTACTAGGAATGAATATTCTTAAACTGGTAAGTTTTCTCTGTAATTTTACAAGGAAATTAATGATGAACTGTTTAGTTATAATGAAGATTTTCTGGGATATGGTCACATCTCAGTCCAGAACACAAATCAATACCAATCTGCATCGCTCACAGTTACCACCCATATGTAAAACTGATAACAGTTAGATTTTGCTAAAGTTTACACTTGTCTGCTCACAGATATGGTGACTTCATTAGCACACAAGACATCATTCTATACTTGACTTATTACATACATCGCCTTAGCACAAGCCATGTCTGTGTTGCTTTCCTGCTCCTTGCTTTTGCACAGTTTTCACAAAGCGCTAAGCGTGGTACCTTTTCCAGTGCCACATGCGTTCCATTATTCACCACAGATCCAAAACACTAAGATGATTATGTTGGGGGGAGGGAATCCTTGTTAAAAAAAAAATCTGCAATCTTGCCTTTTAAATACTGCTTACAGACTAATTTAACCGTCTCTTCAGAATTCAGTCTAGGAAATGTACACTTAATAGTCAGAATCTGTCATACCTGCAAGAAAGAGCATTCCACTCTGAAATTAATCCAAGCTGTTATCCATTACTGTTTACTAACTTTTTTCAGTATATCACTAAATCCTAACTGTCTGGCAAAACACTGCTAGCTGCATTGGTTTAATTCCATAATCTCATCTATTCCATTAACTACTAGAAACTAATTAGCAATAGTAAAGCCAGTGAAGACTGCTATAAATAGTTTTCTTTCTCCTTCTGTCAGTCAAGAAGAATTCAGTACTGCAAATTTCATATAAATACAAGTTGTTTATTTCCATCTAAAAGCTGGAAATTTAATTAATGGAGGTACTATCTAGAAGCTTCAACTATCAATTCTTACCTTCACCACAGCTGTGATAAATTCTGAAGCAATAAAAAGGCACATATTAGTTTAAATTTGGGGGGGTAGTTTACTGTTGTATATTGATTATTGCCTTTTAATCATAAGGTTTGTATTTATGTCTGTCAAATTTTACATACTGTTGAATTTAACAGTTTTACCAATATGGAGCATAACCCAGAGGCAGCTATCTATCAAATAAACCCCTCAGAGATAAAACACAATGTCCTAACTATACACACAGAAATTCAGGTGTGGTTAAGAGAAACTAGATGCAGTGTGGCTTTGCAAGTGTACGAAGACGAGCACTAGCCAAAGTGCAGTCACAAAATTCCCAGTCTCCACAGGCTGGAAATCCAAGTACCTACATGACTCTTTATTGTTACAAATTGTGAAATCATTCACCTGTACAGATGACATTCCTAAGACGAGTGACCCTGTGTTGAAGGTCACAAATGCGACCAAGTCTTGCTGCCAACTGTACATAAATCTCACATGTCCCTCCTCCTGCCACTTTTGCTTATGAATCTATAGAGCAATCTGTGCGAACTTCATCCTGTTTTCCTCAGGGAAGTCAAAGTCTATTCTGTGCACTCCCCTTTAATAGAAATATTGGACATCAGGGCCCCAGAGAATTTTGAAAAATTGCAGTTAAATGGAAAGGATACACTTGACCATAGATCTCAGACTGATGGAGATACACTTCACGCAAGTAATATAAATAAAATATTAGTTCTAAGCTAACCAAAGTGCCTTCCTAACTTTTCCTTCAATTTTAAAAAAACTTGAGACTTTCTTAGCTCAAGAGAAAAATTCTAGCAAGTTTTGAATTTCAATATAAGCAATAAAAAACTTCTAGCGAAAAAAAAAGCTCTTCTCAGATTCTCAAAGGTATTTACACATTTACCTCTCTGCTGAAATCTTTTAAAATTAGGAGCCACACAATTCTGAAAACATGTCTGAATTTATGAATTCTTACCAATTTAAATGAGGACTGCATACATCCTTAGAGAGTTAGACAAAGAGCTTGAAGTTTAACTAATTCAAATGTACTAAACATAAAACTATAAAACACTTCATGTGAATGGCTAGATGCAACCATCTCCATGCAAATTTTAATTACTAGTCAACATTTAGGAGTGTTTTGGTGAGACACAGGATTTATATTAATGCTGTTATAGACCTAAAACTGATTTCATTGAGGTCATGCTCGAAGGCAAAATTGCCCCACATAGCAGTAAGCCGGTATAACAGAGAGAGTATTAAATCAATACGGTGTCTCACATTAGCTCATAAATTACAAGCGTGCTATCAGACCATCTGCTGGGAGCGAAGCATGATGAGTCGCAGTGATCATACTGATTGACATTCTGGTTTGAACATCTAGTCAGAATTAGTTCACCTTCTTGGCTTCAATAACTACTTCACTCGTAATACATATTTACAACATTGTTCACAGGGCTGGTGGGTAAGAGGAAAGTTCATCCTCATCCTCCCATAATCCTTCACACTTTACCTAATAGAGTCTCCAGTGAATGGAAAAGGTAAGCGCAGCTTCATTTATGACTGATTACATTAAGCTAATAATTTTATAAAATTGAGTTAATGGTTTGATATACTTCACACAGCTTCCACAGTAAAGAATTAAACTATCACATCAATGGTAAGTCATTTTTAAACCACAGAAGTACAGTTTTTAATATGTTTTGTAAGAGGATAGAACGGAAACCTGAAGGAGAGGAGCTACATCCCAGATGGGTTTTACACTGTGGGAGAAAAAACGCAATCCTTAAGACTTTCTTAAAGTCCCGCCCATTCATACTAAAAACATTTTTCAACTGTTTGCCTTTGTTTGTACATGGTAGAGTCACACAGTACTCTGCTCATGGCATATAGGATTAAGAGACTGCACCGTGATCTTTTGCACCATATATTGTGCACTTACGTTCCCAACATATGCTATTTGTTGTTCTCATCATAACACTTTTTAACTTTTCATTTAACTTTTCACCTAAACATGCCACAGGACTTAAAAATACCAGCTGGTTAAGCCTCACAAGAAAACACCCATACAGCAACCAATTTTTAATATGTACTTTATATATATATAAAATATTATATATATGTGTCACATATAAGATCGCTTTGTCCTTCACCGAACTGAGGCCATTCCCAAAGGTAAGGAAAATGAAGACTCAAGCACGGATGATACTTTTTAAGTAAAAATCATCATTTTCTGATGGAACAAAGGAACATAGGCCGTGTCATTGCATAGCATGTTGCCAGGACAGTTTCTTTGGGTGCCATGGCCACAGTGAGCTTAGTCATGATTGTCAGTGGTTTACGAAACAAACTGTAGAGAAAAATGTTTGGTTAAGGTCAGTCTGATTCATCAAAAATAAACAGATGAGTTTGAGAGTTTCTTGCACAGACACTGTTGGAAAGATTTGCTCATTCACCAATTTGACCTCAGTTACAACAGAAAAGGTGATCAGCAGAAAAACCCGAAAGCCCTGCCTCTCAATCCAAAATAGCACGTTATTAGGTAAATCTACAGTAGGAGGTCATTTGAAGCATAACTACTACAAAGATTAGGTCACAATAATAGTTTTACAGACTTCATATTTAACATATAATCTTACTATATGAAGTCTGGAAATCTGTTTGCGGAGCTAATTTGACAAATCAAGACACAAACAAATAATTCTCCAAAAACTCACAGGCAATGTGTTAACAATTCAGAGAGTAAATATTTCTATTTACTATACCATTGTCAGTAAAACAGAGACACACAATGCATATGGAACATGATCTGAGCACTGTAACTGAAAGTACATTTCTAAGACCTTTGCTTTTATAAGATTTACAATGTTGATAAACAACCAGGAGATGAAAATACTTCACCAGCAATGCAGAAGCACTGCAGGTGATGTTGCTACACCGATGCAAAAGATTAAACGGGGCAACAGAACCATCTTTGTGCTGCTCTCTATATAAATCCAGCCCAAGTCCACCTCTGTGGGAACAGAGGCAGTCAAATCTCCTGTCCGTGAATTAATTATCCGTCCTCAACCTCAGCTTTGTAGGTTCAGGACATACACTTTGCCCATGGAAACATTTTGGTACGAGGCACTCAGATTCAGATACATGATTGTGCTGATCTGTAAAAGCTTTCCATTTCGCAAAAAGTTAGAGGTCCCACATGATAGACCTCTATGCAAAAGCCACCAGTCCCTTCCACAGGGTGCAGCCAGCTGGTGAGATCAGAGCCATGCCACCCAATGTCCCCTGTGCGCCGAGACCCATCACTGCTAGACCCAAACGGCAAAATGAGTCTCAGCAGTAAAGGTGTTACCCAGCGTTAGGGCTCCATCACTTTTATCTTAGGGGAACCTCTGCACTGGGAATGGGGTAAGCTGAGGTCAACAAAAGTTGTTATGAAAACTTCAGTAACGGGAAGATTCTAACACCAAGTAGAGGGCTGGGGCTGCCATAGCATTTATGACCAAATAAATAAAAACAGTCTGTATCATAAGTCTTCAGGTAAGTAATGACAGTCATTATGCAAGAGAACTCCCCTCTGATACTTGAATTACACATTAAAAAAGAATGCTAATGAGATTATTAATAAGATACTACACTTACAAGGCAATGCCACCTTTGTTAAGCAGTGAGTAAAAAACCCTGCAGAGTGGAACAGGCAAAAATCCCAAGAAGGAATGGACACTTAGAATTTTTTCCCTTCTAATGGTGAAATGATGTCCGTAACTGTTTAAATAACAACAATGACAATATTTTGCTCAACACAGAATTGCAAGCAGCAAGTAAAACCTGGCAGAGGTTGGCAGTAAAATAAAAATTTGCAATCCAAAACATGCCCATGTCTTGACGCAAGAATTACTTTCATGGAAAATGTTGTATATTCTTCAACATAGTTTGAAGCCAAGTTGTTCCACAGATGGCATCTATAATGAAAACAAACTCTAGCANACACAAAAAACAAACAACCCAAAAAACCCCAAGCAAACATTTCTTGCTAAAAATCATTATAATAAAACATCGCCTGCACAATGTAGTAGAGCTGATCTCATATAAAAGGACACTGCACCTATTTGCAAATACACCTTCTGCCAAAAATGAAAACAGAGAAATGGAAAGATTTCCTTGGTTGGTATGCAGCTCTAGTTCAAGGTGAACTTGAAATCCTCAATTACAGGAAGTAAAAAGCGTCAACAAAATTTACTGAGAGAGCAAATTAAATATGCTGAAACAGTGAGAAAGCTCTAGAATCTAAAGTTAATCTAAGTATAAGATGCGGGATACAAAAATGTATTCTCCTATTTGTCTAAACAAAAGCTCCATGCAACTAGTAATTATTATCCTTCTGCCCTTTTTAAAGAGAAGTTTTAGGAATCTGGAGGATTGATGTAAATGAGAAGAAAGCTTCCTCACAACATTTATAAGAAAAACTCCATATCCTAATTGTACCACAAGACTTATGGGACTGCCATTACTGAATCAAGTTAAAGCACCCAAAACTCTTTTCAAGGCACAGGTTCTAAAGTAAAACTATTCAGAGAACGCAAAAAATAAAAACATATAAATCTCTTGATTACCATAAATCCATCACATAAATTGTATGTCAACATCTTTTTTCTAAGCTGAGGTTCCTATGACTGGAAGGTACACTGAAAGAACAATAATAAAGGACATAAAAGGATCCTATGCAAAGGTTTATGAATATTGGGTGCTCCTAATATTCATCTGTATAGTGATTTTACATAACTTCTTTTTATTGCATATTCATTTTTATTGCATATTCATTTTATCAATGTCAAGTGAAAACTAGTACGTTCAACTGATGGTAGAGGGACTTCCTTTTTCCCCTCTCCCTCCTCTTAAAATCTATTTTATTCTCGCATTTCCATTGTTGTAAAACTTCAGGCTGCAGTAGTTACCATGTTCTGTAGCATGGATTTGGCATTAATGAATCAAAGCCTTTCACAACCTGGGCGAAATGAGTCACTGTAACGATACCTTTTTGCTTCGCTATATTTACTTGCCAGCAGGATCCCAAATGGCAACGCTTGCCATAACAAGGTGGTTGCTGCTGCTGTTCTCAGTCCTTGGAAGAAAGCACAAGTCTTTTTCATGACCTGAAGAGTACTAGAAATTGGCTGCCCTGAGAAGGCCAATCTCAAATGCACACCAATAAAAACACTTACACGCGCATTCACTACAATATACAGCATTGCTCATAGAGAAACTTCATTCTGGAGTAATTTTTGTGTATGTTGATCTGCAGTATCCTTATTTGAAGGTGTAATATCAGACTGTCTTATTTTTTACACAGCATATGTAAAAATCTTTTTATGAAAGTATGAAGAAAAGGGTATTAGGAAAGGGAATGAAGCAAATATTGTAAGAATAAACAGCTTTTTTCAATTCTTTCTTTCCGTGCTCTGGTCTTCCATATAATCAGCAAAGCAAGATAACTATTTATTTTGTGTAAGTTTTCTATAATATTATAAATTCTTTACATACACAAATACATTAAAACAGAGTATAAATGTATAAAAAAAATCACGGTCATAAGTATTAAATGTATTATATGACATGTAAAGCACGCACCTTCAGCTACGACCTAACATATGCCCTTAGTAACAGAAAAATGTACATTCCTATTCATTTCTAACAAACTGGGACAGCATCAAAACACATACAGACAAAAATTGTTTCTACACCATAATTAGTAGTGCTAGAAGATGAAAAAGAGAAGGTTTGCCTAAGCAAAGACAAAAGGCTGTGTAGCAAATATGAAGAAGGTGATTATTTTCAATCTCAAAACTAGTCGCTGAGGTTAGTTCTTCCTGCGTGACAAAGTGCTACCAACACTATCAAAAAGAATACAAAAAATAACCATACTTGTAAAAGACTATTAGATTAACCTTTTAAGAACCTGAAGCACTTGCCAAAAATCTAACAGTAATAGTAAGCAAACAGTTTAAAAAGTAATTTGTTTTCTGGAAACATTTCTTCTCAGTATTCCTGTTCTTCAGGTTCCATTTGCATGCTGTTATATAAATTCAGCTTTCTTCATTCATGTGGTCTATGCTGAGACTTTAGTTGTTTATTATATCATTTAAAATGAACAGATCATCCCAATGATCTCTTTTTGTACTAGTAACTTTGGACTCCATTTAAAATTCTGAAAATTCTGTATGTAATCATTTTGCGGTGAACGCCAATGAGTTAAAAAGAATGCAGAAGAGCTTTTTTCATTTATTGAAACCAAAAAAACATTTTCAGCCAACATTTCTTCACAGATTATAATTTTTCTTCGTATTACTGCCTGTACGGCATAATGTAAGACAGCCGAAATATGCGAAATGTCTCCTCATAAAGAAAGGAGAAAGGGAATGTAATAACAGCAATTGAGTTTTAAATTCATGATCTTCAAATTATTTCTATTCTTACATATATCACAACATCCCTGTATTAAAGTGGATGGCAGTCACCTGTTCTACCTGTAATAATAGAATCATATAACTTAACCCATGAATGTTAAACCAAGCACACCTTGGAAGCTCAGTCCATTTGCTCTTAAAACATCCTGGCACTATTTTCTCTCTAATTTCAACAGTTTGTATGGAAAAAGAAGCATTGCTCAGAAACATTAAAAAAAAAAGCCATAAAAGTTGAGTGAATGTCCCATAAAATCCAATTCACTTGAATTCAACAGATCACAACCGCAATCTCCACGCCAGTTCCCCTCGCCACGCTGCCAAGCGACAACTTTTGTGTGTACAAATTCTCATGGGCAACAGTCTCCAAATTCTCCCCTCAGCACAAGTACAGTTTAGGGAAGAGGCGCCTGCTTACACATAGGAAAAGGGCAAAAGTCTTAAAACCCTCCCAAGAGCACCGGGATTTAACTGAGCCTCACAGAGGTACAGCTCCTTGTAGCTCCTCTGAACCTAGTTACTAAAGACAGAGTTTCTGTCCCTTTACCCTAAGCTCCTGAAGCTTCGGAAGCTGTATTAAGGCCTCCCTTTAAGACGCACGCTTCACGAAGGGGTACAAGCAGCAGCACCAACTGAGCTGAACGGCTCAGATTCAATTG
This sequence comes from Anarhynchus alexandrinus, assembly GCA_008711295.1. Lineage (NCBI taxonomy): Eukaryota > Metazoa > Chordata > Aves > Charadriiformes > Charadriidae > Anarhynchus > Anarhynchus alexandrinus. Next base: position 5,943,469 of record VUYV01000006.1, on the reverse strand, counting down.
CTATGAAGCATGCGACCAAAGCAAACAGTTCGGTGCCTCAGAGTTAAATGAAAAACAATAGGAATAGCAAATACCACGGAGGAACCCAAAACTCGCTTTCAAACAGCCTCTGAATTGAAAAGGAAGCTAAAGTCACTAACTGAATTATTTACAATTAAATGATTTGCCAAGCTCAATTCCAGTAACAAAGTATTTAATCGTGCTGGCTTCACCTCAGATCATTACTTTAAACTACCCAGACTCATCTCAATCACATGCAATTCACCTAATCACTGGGTTAAGATTTTAATTGAACTTTTCAAAACCATGTTTTCAGTTCAGGGACATCTTGCAGAGCAGTTTTTCCATTTATTTCTACTATTTCTTAGGAAGTACCCGACAACGTCAACGGGACCCTACGCCCCTGTTCAGGATGGCTACCCAGGAACAGCAAGCCACCCACTCTTCTAAGGAAAAGAGGGGTACAGAAAGAGCACAGCTCTAGTACTATTCCCGCAAATTAACAACTTTGAAATAACAATCCAGGTGGTACTTTATGTTTATATATAAAATAATTATATTGTTCTACAAGATTAGTTATCCCATGTATGATTAGCCCGCTTCAAACATCAAATCGACATCCAAAATTTGTTTGCTTTTCATTGTCTCCCCAGCTTTAGCACATTCACTTCAATAATCTTGTTTCAGAAGAGGTCTTAGCTGCGTTTTTCTGGGCATGGGGAAGAGAGTTTTATACCCTGGCACCTCCAAGGGCTAAGTGATATCCTATGAATACTGCAACATGGAATCACTTATAAAACCATGCACAATTCGTGGCTTAGAAGGTTTAATATGGAAACCTTTAAAATGCTCTATTTGTTTTTAGAAGATTATAAATAATCTTCTATTCAAAACCAAAAACCTTTGCAGAGATTTACCAGAAATATGAATGATAAACGCTAAGTGTTGATAACTTCAATGGATTTTCATGTTTCTGACAAGTTTCACTGCTGCTGAAAAGAGTTTAAATAAACCTCTGAAAATGTATGCAACTCCCTGAAATCCCATTTATACCAGCCTCCTTCTGATGTCAAATTATTATTCCAGTTGCCTTAGTTACATCATTTCAGTATATCAAACATGGATACCTGTGGCTTATCTCCACATATAGATTTTAGAAAATTCATTATTTCTCTATGCATGGAGTCTTTATTTTCAGAATGCCGCTTGCACAGTGGTGGCTTCATTTATTTCTGTACTTAGGGCAGATAAGAGAGAGCCAGTGAACTCGAAGAATTTCTCTGGAAGATCTATACAGAAGATGCTCCTCCCAGCTGGCGGTCTGAAATAGCAGCATTAAGGTACGTTTCCCTGTTTTTGGCATAGCCAGACATCCTGGCTGTTAACGGTGTTACGAAGTTGCTCTTTGGTTACACAAAATCGGGCACAGCACTCTTCTCTGATTTACCACTTAACCACACATCTGCTCAAATCTTATCAACAAGCCGAGGCACAATGAGGGAATTGCAACCACATGTTTTTCCATGCACAAATTAATAAACATACTATATCCTTCATTTCAACATCTTTTTTTTTCCGGCTGGTGGTGCGTACCACCCAGCAACTGGAAAGCCAAATCACCAGAGAGAGAGATCCGAACCATCCAGCTTTGAATGGACTCCCTAAGTCAGGTTAAGTTTATTAAAAGCTTTAAACATTTATAAATCTCCAGGGAAGCATGACTTTAACGCATAGCATTTAGAGGTAAATCATTGGCGTTATCGAGGCTCCTTCCTGCAACCTCCCGGGACCAGAAGGCTGGCTCAGACGATGAACTCCTTTATCATCCTCACGCTAATTGCGGCACATCTTGAAACGATTGGATCTATTGTTAGAACAGGCCTTGTCAGAAGCTGGGACACAGTGATTAATAGAAATTTCTCTTTAATTCCTTAGGATGTATAAGTCTAAAGCCACAGTTGAGCCCTGGACCCCAATTATTAGGTGATTAATGAAATTATAATTGCCACCCTTTTGTTCACATTCATCACTAGGTTTACTATTAATCATTAGAGGTAAAGCACAGGAAAAAGAAAATATTTTATAATTGCTATGCTATGGATACATGGGAGAAGCATAAATGGGTCAGGAAAATATTCTCCAATGCACCAGGCTGGAGCAAATGTGTATCATTACCAACAACTTAACAGTACTGGCAGTTCAAGAGAAGGTCAAACATGCAAGTAGGAGTCATTTTCTGCCTGATAACAACCGCCGCTACCACCTTATCCGGCACTCGACAGACAGATACAGACCAGCTGGCCATCAAGGAAGAAGAAACAGTTTTTGGCATCCCTGTCAGTTAATGGAACGATCGACCCCAACACTAGGATTCCCTTCCGAGTTTTAAGAATGTTTCTTTCAGAACCATGCCATACCGAGGATCATATATATACCCAGCGCGTGTGCCTGTCTGTGTGCGTACACAGCCTCGCCCCACCGGGCTGACCCTCCGGCCATCCCGTACCTACACCACAGGGCCAAGCAGTCAGCAGAGCAGCAGGGTCGCGGCGCACGCTCCTCTCCGTTCCCGCTCCCCAGCGCTTTTACTCCCTACTGCCTCTGAAATTTTATGGGTCACGTTTTCCAAGCCTGATTTTTTCCCAAAGACAACTGAAAGTGGCCAACGCTGTTCCAACAATCAGAAATTAAGTGAATAAATCTTTTGCCTATAAAATATACAGTTGAAAAAAACCAAACCCATAAAACTGCTTTAGCCCTGTAGCATTAATGCCAGGAAAGGTCAGATCCAAGATGTTTTTTTCCTTTCTCGACTGACCAGATTTTACAGAAAGAATGATTAGTTTTTCACAGATCAAAAAACTATGCAAGGGAAGGAAATGAAATGCAACTGAAGAGAAAGACGGAGGGCCCTTTATCTCCTTTGGCACGAGCTGCTCTTTTAAGGTTCGAGGGCCCAACAGTCGCCCCCCCCAAGAGGGACTGCAGGAGGAGGAAGGGAGGTTTCCTCAGCTGCCACAGACCCGTCTGTGCCTCCAAGCAGAAACCGGGCAGAGGAAGGGACAGGACTTCATCCTTTCCCACCGCGCAGCCTCTGCTCTCAGCATCGCAATACGTTTGCATACGCTTGCAGGTACATGGTGTAATGTAAATGACTATTTACTTTGCACTGATCTGTATCAGGTGAAAAATCACTGTAATTTAGACCTCATTTGTTTATATAATAAATGATTTGTTTATACTGAACTTGATGCTTTACCTCAGCTACTTGAAATTTCATTAAATGACAAATCGCTTGTAAGACCGTGCCTAGGTAACTCAGAAACAGCAACTCTGCCGCACATGCCCTCTCTGTATTAACATCCCAAGCGCACATTCTGTGTTTACCAGCAGAAAGAAATGATTTCTGTGATCAGCCATTTTTGAATTTGTCTGAAACTCTGATTGCAGGTGCTTGTTTTCAGTGCTGATTTTAGCAAACATTGCTCAAACTACACCCTGCGAGTTTTAAACCAGGAGGTGGGTGGGGACAGCAATGCTGGTTAATTTTCATAATGCTAAATTTCAGTCTCCTGGGGAAAATAAAAGACCTCACTAATCTTTGATGTAATTCATCTGAGCATATGCCAAAGTGTACTAAATTGTGTAAGAGAGGATAATAAATCACTACAGTGCATGCCAGAGTAGGAATAAAGCGCCATGGAGTGATATGCACTGCTCAATCAGATGGTTGGGTCAGTTAACGCACGAGCTCAAGGCTGAACATCAATCTTGGCAGCTAGTATGACATCCAGCAACGTGGACACCGAGCTGTGGACAACACTCACTGTTCTTCAGCTGGGTCAGCCCGAAAACATGAAAGTCGCAGAAATTTACAGAAATACGCAATATTATCAATCAATTTACCTTATTTGTTTCCTATAAACCAGTAAATATTATTATGAAATCTCATCATGAAACTGAAAACTAGTATCTCTAGTTTCTGCCTGGAAGCTAAAAGACGTATCTGTAAATTGGGTTACAAATTTGGCAGAGGACTATGGCGATACCAGATTTCTCCTCCTGCAAATTACAACAAATTACAACAAAGCTGTGATTTCCATCATTTCTTAACCTGAGAACTATATACTTGATACTGGAAAGCTTCTGACTTTCTAAACCTGGAGTACTGCTAAAAGCCAAGGAGGGTATGTTTGGTTTTTTTTCCTTGTTCCTATTTCCATAGCAGAATAAAATATTCTGTTCTTTTATTCTCCCCCAGTTCTGGTCTAATAATGATTTCACAATAAAGAAAATACAGCATCACCTAAATGCTAGGAAAGATTTTAAAGTCATATTAAGGTTCTGATAATTCATTTCTAGTGGTGAGATGACATTTATTGTGCTAATAGTTAGTCCAATGATACAGCATTTTAATGAATTTCTCTTCTAGTAAAACATACACATTTTCATACTTTGGAAAAGATACTGCTAGTGTTTAATGTGCTAGTGAACATGTTACACAAGAATCTCTCAAAGACTGGTGTATATACTCCAATCAAACTTTTCACAAACATACACAGCACTCCTTGTTTCTCTCACGTACACATGCACATAGCAATTTTGCTTATTTTGTATCTTAAGGGAAATCACACCAATTTTGTTCACTAGGACAGCAGAGCTATTTCACAGATATGATCATAAAATTTAATTTACTCTTCAGAAGTAGAAATTACTTCGCATAGGTTAATCACATATGTAAAAGTATGATCCTCCATATACTCCTCATTGGATTCCTTAGCAAATTGATAATTGTCTGAAACATTAACGATTTGAGGGCTCTATACACGAAATGAGACGTTACTAGTTGGATAAATTATTTGTGGCTGCTGGTTCAGAGTCCAAATGTGTGCCAGGTGCAGTTACCAGGTAGGTACAGGTAGGTAACTAGGTGGTTACATAGAATAAGCTAGCTAGCTAACTAGATATGTATTTGGACATACCATAGAAAGATGTACTTAAAAAGAAGCCCAAATTCAGTAACTTCTTGAATAGATTAACTCTAGGGAAACTGTGGCTTTCTAAATAATACAGCACATATTATAAAGGGTCACATTTATACTGGCTTTAACAGACCCAGGAGGGAAACTACAGTAGTTGTCTTTGATCTATTGGCCTATATTAAACAGTGATGTGCTGGAGCATTGGGAAATGTCCTAATTTATTCCTGGAAAATATGTATGCATATTGTCAGACGGAACATTCTTTATACTGTGGCGGTCTATTATATGGGAAAGATTAAAAAAGTAAAAGGAAACAGAGAAGTATGTCATTCGTCTAAAATTGAACAGAATGGCTAGCTAAGTTGCTGAGAAGCAATTTTGATTGAACTTCTTTGCATCAAGATATTCACTTCATTTTGTCCAACAAAATGCTCCTTTTTAAGCTCAGAAGCAAAGTAAAAAACAGGTGCATAGTAAGTAGCTAACTTCTGCTTACAGATACTACAAGGGAAAATAAGATTTCCCAATAGGTATTAAAGTACACAGGTGCAGACAAAGAACAGAACACAAGTTGTCACTCCTGAACCAACACTCAGGCTTGCAGGGCTCTTCCAGTTGATGCTTGGGTTTGGGGTCCAACGGTGCAACAGAAGGAACGGCACAACACAAACATCATATGAACTTCACTAAGGTCCGAGCACACCTGTAGAAACTTTACAGCCTGGTATCTAGTGGTAGTGTTGACAAACTTCCTGAATTTTAGAGTGCTACAACTATACCAGAACTATTCAACCTACGCCATGAACTCCATACTCATGCCAGCACATAAGTGTTTTGTTAACAAGTGCTAATTAAAAAGAACAAAACAAAAACCCCACTCCAAGACAGGCAGAGATACAGCTCTGTTCGCAAACACTAGATATGTCATCCTTTTTCACTTTTTTTCAGAGCACAAATGGCAAATAGAAAAAAAAAAAACCCACACCTTTTCCTTTGCATTTTCTAAAACTGAATTTTCCCTCCTTTCCTCATATGCTCGCATTGCACTGCAGCATTACAGTCTGACAATACTTTCTGTAACAGGAAACGTTGCACATCTGTTTCTAATCAGAAGAATTTAATAATATTCCATCAATGGAAGCAGTCTGCATTTATATCATCGCATTTATTTTTTTTATTAGAAAGGAGTGTGAATATTCGTTGCTGGCCAGAGTCGCCGTGAACATGAATAGCAGTCTAACAGCCTCTCTCTGCATACAAAAAGCGCACCCCTTGGTACCAGCTGAAATTCTAATCAGAGCTCCCTCACAACACAGATACTGTAGGTGTGCTGGGCTAGTCATTTCTGTTATTATAAACGACCTTTCAGGAATTGAAAAAATTGTAGCTTGTCAGCTGAGACTTGTAATCGTTATCCATTCAGCTAAAGGATTTAACAGGCCTGCTTGTAAAGGGAGAAAAAATAGATTCCCTTCTCGCTAATCTCAGAAAGACACAAGTGGTCTAAATTAACAATTACCTTAGACATTGAGGGAGATTTCTAATAACGCTGTATTAGAATGAAAGTTAGTATATTCTGATGGGAATTTAATAGCCACAATCAGCTGCAGCCTGACCAGAATACGTGCAGCAGTTCCATCTCCAAAGCAGCAGCTGGGATTCCTGTCCCTCCCGAAGCACTGTCCTACACGTGCCCAGTGAACCCGTCGCTTCGGGTGCCACCTCCATCGGTTATGCATTTAGTGGAGGCCATTCGACCACGCGGAGGGTTCAAGGTGCACATGAAATAACGCAGAAAGGTACATCCCTGAAAGCAAGTAGAGGCCACATGAAAAATGTAGTATAGAAACAAAAGCTGTTTCATGTCCTGTGTAACCCAAGAGGAGTTCCAGCGCCTGGTGGTGGTATTGCAGTATTAAATGGGAAGTTATTTTAATTTCATCCCTTATGATAACTTCAAGTTCCTCCTTAAAATGTAACAAATGAGAAAGATGGTTTAAACTTTCAGATCTTTAACTATGTATTTATACACGTAATCTGTACAACGTGCTTGTTACTGTCTTCGCACAAAAAGAGAACTTACTTATATTCGTACTCTAAAGTACGAGTTACATTATTAACACTTCAAAATATTTAACAGCCTTCCTAGATGATAGCCTACATTTGAAATAAACATTCAGGAATAATTCATAGTACAAGCAGATAACTATGAGATAAGCAGTGAAGAAAGATAATAAGGAACATGATTAATATTAAAGCTGTTGTACCTGCCTATTGGGGAGGGAAAAAAAAGGGAGGGGGGAAAAAAAAAAAACCACCAAAAGAAGGTAACCACTGTTAACCATAGACTTGAAACAGGAAATCATCTTGAAAACAAAACAGAGGAACCCTAAACCATTTGCAAGTACCCTGGTTCCTAACAATATTACTGAATGATCAGATCTTATCATTCTCCGAGGAGGGCCTCAGCCGTTACAGTTAAGCAGAGCATTCTTTGTTCCCTGCGCTCTCCTGAGCTACTTATGCTGTTACAACCCCAGCACTCCTGTCAAGGCAAGTTGAAATCACGCTGTCCACTTAGTCATAAAATCGGAGCTACCTTTCCTTCACACGAACCACTTCATACTCGAGTAAGCATTACAAAAAGTATGAAGCGCTCCAGGAAGAATGGCTGTGTAATAAAAGTATAATTGAAATGGCTCTGCTGCTGCCTCATTTCATCACTCACACTGGCCTCTGCTTGTTAAATTTTAAGATCTCTTGGGAAACCAGTGCATAATATAACTACACTCCAGAGTGTCAAAACAACCACTGCTATGATTTATCTCATGCATGACATCAAGAATCTATTTTAAAGTAAAGATTTTACCAGTAAAACAAGCCCTTAAACTTTCACACTTCCTTTAATTTAAAGAATGTAGGCTGAAAATTTGGGAGGAACTTAAGGAATTTTTAGACTTCCAGTTGTCTTTGCCGTTCAGGAATGTTTGAGTCTCCTTACTCTTTTGCATATCGAAACTCACTATAAGAGGAAAAGCTAACGTGGGTTTCTTGAACAAAGATTAGCATAAGAAAACAAAATTCCATCAAGGCAACTAACAGAAGAAAAAGAATTCAAACAAATACAAAATCTAAAGTGAAAAGTTTTAAACCAAAGAATTTCTAAGTAGTCTTGTAAATTATTTTAAGTTCCATTCAACACAAAGGGATTGCAAATATTTCTGGGTAACACACACTAATATCTTCAGTAAAGGATATCCGCATACCCAACAGATACACTCCTCCTGCCATGAGGTGCTCTCTCTAGCCACTTCCCTGCTGGCCACTCTTCCCACTCACTGCTTTGAAGTTGCCTTTTTAACTACGGATTTACTAACATGCTGAAGATACCAAGATTTTAACAGTGTATGCTTCTCAAGTTTGTTATCTTTTCATGTCAAAAACAAATTGTTGTTGTCCTGACTTATCTTTCCTTTGCCACTGAGGAATTTGTCACCCACCTCCAAAAGAGGTAGGGACCTGCACATTTGCTGTGGGAGCATTTAAAGCTCTCTTCAGACAAAACCATTTTGGATCTATACACATTATTCCATTCTCATGTCTTCTGTAGGGATAATAAGACATAAAATAGGCTGTTACCACTCTTGTAGGTGACAGAGGCAAAAGATATCTGCATTTCTGCACCTTCTTGCTAACTGCACCAGCATCTACAAGGAAACTGGAAAATACTTAAAATCACAACTAGCATTCGAAAAATTCCTTCTACCTCACACCTCACTGCAGCAGGTAAGGTCACCACAGAATATTTCTTGTTATGTGTTTCTAAGGAAAACTACCACATGCATAGCAGCAGTGCTGTTTCTTCATTTGGCCTTAATTTCCCCATAAAGTCTGCCACAGCCATATGATGTTACCTACAGGAAACACCACAAAATTTATTTTGTCTAGGCTTAATTAGCAGTTAGACATTTAGTTCCTTCCACTGCACAGAGAAGCCTTGACTGCTCTGTAGTAATGCCCAGAAGTCAGTAATAGGCCATATAACATACAATATTACTTTTTGCTTTCTGTTCCAATAGCTTACTGCAGCTGTGGAAGATTGATCATTTCCAGTATGCTTTTATTCGGAGGCAATTTCTTCTTTGTGTTAGGAAACTGTCGCTAACTCTAAGGCAAGCACCCTGACAGAAGAACATTCAGAAGAATACTAAAATAATGATTTAAGCAAGTACTTTTTCTACCCACCTGCCCTCACCCCATAAAAGCTGCCCAAAAGATCAGAACAGGCTTTGAAGTGACCAAAGGCGGTTTCCCTTCAGGATCCCAGACCTGCCAGTTTATTCAGTGCAATCCAGGCACAAGCGTGCGTGTGTCAAAAGCTCAAGATACTGTATGTGTCATGGTACCCCAAGACTGTATCTCTGAGGGAAAATGGCATGAGGACTCAATTTACAAGTGAAATTAAATCATCTTTTTGAAAAATTCACCAACAGCAGGAGTAGACACGTTGGGTTTTTGTTCTTTGTTTTATTGTTTCTTCCTTATAGATCTGTGAAGTGAAACCTTGAAGTTATGACTACCGTTCATCACTCAGTACCCCCTCAGTTTATTCTAGCATTGACTGGCATAAAAAGAAGTGCATTTCCTAGGCAGTGACAAGAGAAGAGGACAGCAGGCTGCCACAGTCAAATCTGGTCACCAGCTCCCCTTCATTCTTCCAGCGAGTGCTGATCATTAGTCCTCAGCCCTCAGAAAGCGGCAGAACCGCCAAATAACAGTCAGATCAATGCCTAAGGAAACGAGCAATTGAAGCCCTGTGAGCGTCTCCACACTCTTAACACACCCTGTCTATTCTCCCTATTTTCTACACAAATTTAAACAATTTAAACCTTATAGTCTAAAACATATTGGGGAAGTAGAAATCAATGGAAGCTTTGTTATTTTAAGAAAGCAATTCTAAAGAGTCTGAAATATTGTCTCCTTCAGACTTCAGTTTGCATTTTCATGCAATCGTGTGGCGAATTCTTTGGCTGTAGAAGAAAAACAAATGAAGGAGCTGTGTGGACTTTCTATGCAATGTTCCCTAGAGAATGAAATGGATCACAGTTACCTGACTTCCACTTTGCATAAACAATATTGCTCATTATTTAACTGAAAAAATTGAGATTTTTATTATTACAGAATCTAAACTCTTTCTGAACCCTGCAGTTCTGTCAGGCGGATAGACTATAATGATCAAGATCTCAAGGTCAGAAATATAAAGAACCGAGTAAAACAGTAATTTCACACTGTGTAACAGTCTCTGAGAATACTGGCCCCTGACATATAATGCCATGAAAGAAAACAACGAACTTACATTTTTCATTTAAAGAGTGTAAGTTTACTCAAAGGTGCTTTGCTATCCCCCAAAGTTTTAGAGCTGTATAACCAGCCTTTACCACTTGTCAACATTTAATAGCCTACACCCCAATGATTGATTTTGTTCAATTGGATTTTTTTTTTCTCTCCAACTCATGTATTTAGCTTTTAGCTCCAGCAGGTTGACAACGCATCTATCATAGCTAAACAATCTTATTCAGAAGCATTTATTTTCTGCAGCTATGTTTGTTTGCTCTTCTGCTATATACGCTGTTTTGTATATTCCCACATACCGACAGAGGTTTACATTGTGTCTGGTTACAGTATCACATAACCTGATTTGTACCCTCCTCTTCATTCTGTATCTCTCTCCTTATCATCATGACTGCCATCCTTGCCTTCTAAGGGACCTTAGTTTATTTGGAGAATCAAGATCACTGAATAAGGACGAGTATAAGTGGTTTGGTAGTTATTAAAAAACATTAAAATATTTCTATACTCACCTCATTTAAAAACATGATCTCTCAAGACACTACTTCAGTGGAACAAGAATTTTCCTTTCCAAAAAGGTAGTTATACTTTCCAACAATTTAAATTTTGCTGTCCAATAATTCTGATATCTGAGTACATAAATGTACGGTGCCAGGCACATTCCTAGGTTTCTAAAGCAAAGTGATATCAAGTTAATGAGAGCAACTTCTGCTAAGTTCTTTCAGTGAAGCACAGCTATAGATAAAACTCACCCCTGACTAAGTATGCTGCCATGAGGGGTGAAGTCATTCGGCAAAATATATAGCATGAGTTACCTGCAATCCCTTAAACTAATACACGTCACAGGGCTTCACAAAGATATAGGACTGAATTAAAAAAAAAAAAAAAGTAATAATTTTGAGTTGTGTTCTGAGCTTTATCTGTCTCTGAGTGTGGAGATACAAAAGAGGGAGTCAAAGTCTGCATATGATCAGGGTAGACGAAAGGGTGGGAAACCTTCTAACAGCAATCTTTCTGCTTTGGGAAAACTCCACTAGCCAATGTTTTTAAAGTGTTTCTTAAAAGTGAAGCCCCGCCTCCTCTTTAGGAAGATAATTAGGAACTGTCTTTCATCTCACTGTTGTCTGGTAGCTTGGTGAGGGCAGGAGCAATACGCAGGTTACTCGAGAAGCAGCTGCATTAAATCATGCCTATTTGCAAAAACTAAAGCCTGTCAGGGTCCGAGTACTGTTTTGTAAAGTATCATTAATGGATCTGTAGCCCACGGAATAAATATTGCTTGCAAGTAAAGTAATATTTCAGGAATATGTGAGGAGTAACTTTTTCATACGCAGGAAAAGACTTCTTCAGTAACTGCCCATCTCTCCGCTCTCACAGGTATTTATTTCCCAGCTCCTTCTATGAGCTCTCTCTAGGTAGTTCTAGCATATGTTTTTTTTCCTTATAAATATTGGTTTATGTTCTAACTGAGGGCCAAAAATCGTGTTTTCTCATTCAGGAAAAGTGCTATAAAAAACTTGATAGAAAAGTTGCCCAGACAGAGTGCAGCTGTCAGGCGCGACCGGCTTACTTTACAATGGCTAGCAAAAGAGATTCATTCCTTCTAGAGGGAAAACAGCATTTTTCCATTAAGTGAACTCTTGTATAATACAGCAGCATATCTCTGCTTCTTAGAGTCTACGCAACGCTTGCTATCCGTGTTTCCAACTGAGTTGTTTACTTTCTCTCAAATCCTCAACTTGGCAGAGCTTGTGAACAGACTGCCACTCTGCCGAGCACAGTTCCACAAATATGAAAGAAAGAAGCAATTCTGAAGGAAGCACATCTGAAAGAAGCAAGATAAAATAGTGATGGCACGATTATTTTTTATTTTATCAAGTTGCTGTAAAACTGCCAAGCCCAGAAGCATACTATTTTAGCTGTGCTCTGGAAAAGATATAAATAAAGCAACCTAGTCCCTCTCACCGCTCCTCTTCAAAAAAAGGTTCAGATGCTTCTGAGTCACAACACTTGTAAATCTTGAAATAGAGAGAGAATGGAACCGATCATAAAGCATCATTACTTTTACTTAAACAGACAAAGATCTGTGTGTTAGACACATATCTGAAAGCAGTTAAAGAAAAACCGATCAGAATTCAAAAGCACCAAGAGCCTTGTTCTCGCCGAGACCTGCCTGCCTCGTCCCGTCACCCCACAGGCGGGCTGCTCAACAGGAAAATAAAGCCGGCGGGGACAAATCGTAAGAATCCACTGCGGATAGCAAAGGTTCTGTGGAACTTGAGAAACGATCCTTTCTGTTCAAAAGCAAAATCTGGAAGGAGAAAATTGTAACGTGCACTTGCCAGAGGATCACTGTAAATACCAGGTTTTCCTGTATGGGAAAATTGGCAGAAAAGAGCAAAGGAAAACCACTGAAATCCATGAGAATGGACAAAGAAGCAACTTTTTTTTTTTTTTTATTATAGAGAGTACACTGCTTTTCAGAAAAGAAGAAAAGAGAACATAAAATTTTCAAAAGGCATTAAGTAATAGCACTCACATCAAAGCACAAAAGCCAGTTTTGGACAACAATTTCTTCCTTTTCTTCCACAAAATAATGAGATATAAAATCATAAGTAATACCTCTATACTTTGACTTGTTTGTGCAAAGTTAGCAAGCAGGTTTACTCTATGCGTTTCTGTCAGTTTGTTTATGCCAATTACAGGCCTGACCCACCCCCTAAAATGACCCTCTGAGCTACGGAAGGCCTGGCTGGGCAATGGTGAGTGCGTGAAGTGAGAGACAGCAAAATACACGAATAGGCCGAATCCATATTAAAAGCATTCCCTGTGTTGACCCATAAGTACTGGCTATTATCCTGATGAAAAGCCATCACAAACCAACCTTAGTGTAAGATCCACATCTCAGCTGCAGGGCAGACACCGCGCTCCTCACACTCCCCACCCTCTGCCTGGTCACCGCCGCTGCAGCTTCAACCCCGGGTTCCTTCCCGATAAAACCCGGGACTGGATGCTCATAGTCCACAGTTGGGTTGCACAGAAATACCTGGAAAGCTGTCCAAGATCCTCCAGCAAACACGCGTTCTGTACTAAACATACAGAAAATGGTATTTTATCATGTTGTCTGAATCACAGACCCAAGAACTACAGCAATTTGGACAGTAAAAAATGAAGTGTAGAATATTACCAGATAAACAACCCAGTACTAAAAATGTCACCATACTGTAATTACTTAGGGAACTGTTAGTGCTTCAGATCAAGACGATACTGCCCTGAACACAGTGAACTGTAAAAATGAGTACCTAGAACTAATGTTGGCCATTGCCATAACTGACTGTGGGCACCTCGGGTGAGGAAGTTTCCACAAGTGGTGGTAACTTGACTGTTTAATGTGAATCTTTCCCAAGAGTGAAGGGGAATTTAGAATGAAATCCCGAGGGAAAACAGCAGCACAAAGAGAGGGCATGACAAATAAAACATAAAGTGCTATTTCTCCCTCAGTTCATAGTTTACACCATCCCCATAGCAGCCAGCTAGTGAAATTCATCACATTACGAAGTACTGTGCTACTGGATTTATGGATTTAGAAACAAAGCAGTAGAATATGTATCTTTTCAGGGATGATGAATTCTACTACAAACACCAACCACTGTCACAGTGTTTGCAACGTTAATTCCTTTCTGGGTCTGAGCTACTTCTAATGTCTGTTAGAGTTACAAAAACAGCATCATGCACAACAAATATTTTTACTATCCTTGTGTGGTATTTGGGAAAGCATAGAGGCTTTTCAAAACAAAGGCCAAATGTCAAGTTTTGGTCATCATTTTCCCAACTACAGTCTTGGTCTGCAAGACCAGCATCTACTATCTGGAACCTGGCATTCTCTTCTAATGGCATTTTCCCTAATTTAACTTCATAAATAAACAAATCAATTAGAACCAGTTTGTAAAACTGGTATTCGAAACAGCATGGAAGAATGTTGTAGGAAACTGCCAAATGAAGAAGTTCATATGTAGGAAGAATGATATGTACCAAGAAACTACCTTCCATCGTTACAGCAGAGTTAGTTGCTAAACAACAATATTTTCATTTCTAAGAGAAGACAAATACTGTATTATACAAATCTATTTATTATCTATCTATTTATTATACAAATCTTCAGAGTTAGCACATACACTATGCTGTTCGTGTCCTTCAGTTACAAGCAGGCTGGATACACCATTTCAGTGGCAAATGATTCCAGGGCACCATCTTTTTGAGACCCCCTGTCATTTGTCTCCAACTGTTACAAAAACTTGTGCTGCTGGAAGATGGCAGAGGCAGGCTCGGGCAGATGGACAGAAATGGCTTGGAATCCTACGGCCTCAAAACCAGGAACTGCTTCTGCTTCGCAGGAATATGAGATGAGAGAACACGCGACACAGAAGGAAGAGATCTGGAAGAAGGCGTTATTTGGTGAACTAATTATGAGAGGACACACTTGGACATAGATCAGGGGGCACACACAAGGGAGCCGTGTGGCCAGGCTGGACTCCGGCTCTGCCAGCTCAGCATCAGAATCTGCAACCCAAAGCTACCAGAACAGGCAAAACCTCCACAACGCCTTTTTTTTTTTTTTTTTTTAACCCCTTCCCTATTTTGCAGTCCCTTTTAGATGAAGACAGCCAATAAATCTTAACAAGCACCACCTCGCAGCTTTGCTTGCCGGCGAGCCCACGAGGCGCAGCCCCATGCAGACCAAGTGTCACCCAAGGAGCTCCGCTCGGGCACCCCGGGCGGCACCGCAGCGCACACCCGCTGCCCGCGGGCGCCCGTCTCCCTGCAATAATTAATACACACACCGCAACTGCTGAATGGAACGGGGTAATCTTCCCTTATACGCCTCGTTATTTATTGGACTGTTTCTCAAAGGCAGATGGAGAGAACAGTGGTGTTAATCTCATTTGGGCTTTGAATGGATACATAATATCCATTACCGTGTAGCCTTTGGGGCACCAAGTTGGAGTTTATCTGCTTTATATGCAATAATTTGCAGCCAAAAAATTATTCAGTCCATAAAATATCCTTCAAGAAAAACAACTGATTTTGTAGCTGAGAAATTGACTGAGAGGGTAAGTGACCTGGCAACAGCAAACCGGGGCCACCGTCCCCACTACGGATACCCAACAATAATCATATAACTTAATGGGCTGGTAAAATACCTCATTTCAGTTAACTAAATTCATTCAAAAAAACTATTTTCAACACTAAAGATATCTGAAATATGGTTTGATCAATGTGCACTGGGGGCCCTAACAGCATTTGTGAATAATTTGTCCCTCCTACCCAAAAGTTAATACCAGGTTTCAGTCTTCTTCCATCACGATCAATAATAAAAGATTCTGCGTTACAGAATCACAGCCGGTGTGGACAACCTCCAGCTGAAGAGCTCACACGATGCATCTGTGCCTACTTCTGTATTTCCTGCAACAGGACTTTATGGCAGTGCCTGTGTTTTCTATCCAGGAAAATAAAATTTGCGTGGCGAATGCATCAGGAGGGAAGGCATAATGTTCTTATTAAACACTGTAAACATTCTTATTAAACATCGGATAAGTTTATAGCAACCAACAAAGAAAAAAAAAAAAAACACACCAAAAAAAACCAAGCCACCATCAAACAAAAACACTACCAACAAGAAAAAGTGGTTAAAAGTTCCCTAAAAGCACAGGTGAGAAAGAAAAAGCTCAAGAGATTAACAGACAGCTGAATGCCCAACATTTCCAAAAGCTTTCCCTCATACACCTGCTCTTCATGCAAAGGTCCACGCTGAAGCCGATACCATTTTTCTGGTGATGACACCACCAGAAAGCTTTTAATATGCTCATGCTTCACAAAAGCTTTTCAGCCACTCTTTTTATTCTGAGACGCATAAATACATCCGCCGGCTGCAGCAGTGAAGAGGATGGATCTGTTCCCGTGCACAGCTCCCGCCTGACGTTACAGCTAACTGCTCTGCCAGTGACAGCGAACCGGACACTGGAAAAATGGACATCTCGATGAATCACGCCTCGTTTATGTTTTCTGCTTTAAGATTTATGCACGTTGAGCACAGCTCAGAGCAAGTAAGTTACAGTCCAATGCAACTTAATGATTTTGTTACTCCGTGTTTTCTCCTAAATAATGGGTACGTCTCTGCTTTCTCACCAAACAGGGGTGACGGCAGAAGAAATACTGTGGGGAGGAAAGCAGCTCTGAGCATCCCCATAGATAACTAAGCACTTCGAAGATCTCATCTACATTTTCTGAGAGCAGGTCCGTGGTGATTTACTTAGACAGTGACAGGGCTTTCTGCATCTCACAAGATGAAGGAGTAGCTGTCTACCTGCCCTTTTTAAACAATGTCATTGGATATTTCACTACTGAGCACCCCATCTCCGCCAACTCAGCGTATGGCAAAGGAGGATAAATCAACCGCCTGCACTGAGCAGTACAGCTCCCTCCTGTAGCTCCAGTACGATGCACCCTGACAAGATGTTTTCTGGGGTTACCTGTTTTCACACACACACTGGGCTGAATTTCCAGGTGACGCTCTACAGCAGAGCTCCCTGCTCCTGCTACCAGTTCTTTCCTCATTTACACCACTGTTCAAGTCTGTAGTAACAGCTCTGACATGTCAGAAGCAAGAGGAAGGAAAAGATTTAACAACGTGAGCCAAAGAAATTAGGCAGACAACGTCGCTGTCACGGTGAATAAAAAAGGAAAAGATGTTCTTCAGAATCTCAGTTAAATATTTCAAGGTAGTAAGGACCTGAAACCTTTACTATCCCCCAATTTTCCACTCAGCAGCTTTTGACATTTGGGTTCTGAAAATACATGGAACAATCTGACAGAGACGAACAAGCAAGTACCTGTCCTCAGAGATACAACCCCAAAGCGACTGGCTTTCTGCTTCTGTACAGCTAAACACCTCAAAATATACTGAGTAACTGTATGGAAACTGTCTGTAGAGTTCTCATTTGTTTTAATTAACTCATGAGAGAACTGTAGCTTAGCTCAAATTGAGAGTTTTTAATCATAGAATCATGAGCTGGTCTGGAAAAAGACAGATAAATGAAATGGGATTTTTTCCTGCCTTTGTAATGGTCTCCTCTGCTGAAATCAATAGTAAATTCAGCGCTCACAACTCTGATATCCTGCTTTTTTTTTCTTATTTTCTCTGAGTGACATCAGCTACTAACTTTCAATGCTCATATGCTATGGCAAAAATAGATCTTGAAAAAATATGTATTTATATATATATGTACCTATATGAAGCCTGTCAAATGTACCAAAATCCCACTGGATTAAGAGAAATAGAGTTCTTCCTGTTGGCCAGGTTATCTAAGCAACCCTGCTCCAATGCAGAATAAGTCTTTATTTAGTTTATAATCAAGTTTTTTATTTGCAAACATCTCTTCATTAAATTTCACTTTTTAAATTTACAGTTGAATACTCCCAGTGGCCTAATACAGCCACAAAATATGCCGATATACTGGTTTATATATGGCATATTGGCATTCTTCTATTCTGTATTAAATGGAAAAATCAGGAAACACCATTACTAGACAGGAAATGGTTAATGCCCACTTCCAATTAATAAATTGCCTTTCCATTAAGTTCCCTTTCAGAACTGTATCCTGATTTCTGGATACATTATTTGTGTAGAATGTCAGGAATACCTTACAGATTATAACCTAGAAATACAGCTGCAATGAATAGTGGTGCTATCTGTGAGAAGCCAGGTTTGTACCTTTTGGCAGCCAGGTGCTGCACTAGCTGCTGCTGGAAAAATTAAATGTTTATGAGGGTATCCACTAGAATTATTTTCACAGTGCAAAAATTAGTGTGTTTTTCTCTTAAGTTTCATAATAAAATACCATTTCATTCCTGCTGGTACTCAGATCAAAACAACTGTCCGCTTCCAGTTCGCTTCTAGCTTGTGAGGCCTCCATTTTAAGAGACAAAAAAATCATGTTTAAGACTAGAGCGTTCAAAAACAGTTCAGATATTTATGCAGGCAATTCTAATTGCATTTAGAATCCCCATACCGCCTACTCTGATCTGGATTTTTTTC